>BMAU01001364.1:1020000-1059204 GCA_019973935.1 Trichonephila clavipes | reverse complement strand
CCTTTACCTGAGTAAGAAATTTTCAGAGGTAGAGAAGCGTTATTGTACGACGGAGAAGGAATGTGCTAGTATTGTTTTCACAATTAAAAGGTTACATTATTCACTGCAAAAACCCGGTATTCAGAATGGAGTACAAAATACTCACTTTTGAATACGTCACATACTCAAAATAGCTCCGATGCAAACATACTCAAATTTGAGAATAGCCCATTCTCATCTTTGGCAACGACTACGTACTCAAAATTGTAAACAACACATACTCATTTTTGAACCTGTTACTGGATCAAATTTGAGAATATAACAGCTGAATGAGTGTGTAATGCACTTATTTATGAGTATTTATGGGTCAAATATGAGTTTGTATGTTATTTATTTTCGATACTGTTGTATCCAATACGAATTTTTAACATAAAAATATACATCAAATCAAATTTAAAAGGATCTAATTATGTGATACTTAAGTTCAAAATTTCATTTATTTCCATCTTATATATTATTTAATTTACATTTTATGTAGTTTTTACCACTTAACTTCGAAAATCTAAATTCTTTTTGCATTTATTGTGCTACAAAAAGGTACTTTAGTATCATCGCAAAAGTGCCAACTTTCAAGATAATTCGCCATATCTCGTACGCGTTGAATTAGCAACCATGTACTTCGTTTTATATAATGTCGCCAAAACCAACAAAAATTTTACTTTAAGAAAAAAAAATACAACTATTATTTGATCAAAAACTTTGTCTTCGAACTTATACCTCAGATTTAAATCTTTGAAAATAACAAAAATAGATACGATGAAATAGTTAAACAAATTTGTAAGCATTTGAACTAGTTCCAGATGCAATTTGGTTTATTAAAAGTTATATTTATGTGTTTCTAAAAGAAATATATTGTTTCTTTTTAAAATCCCATACAAGAAGAAAATTAACTTTTATTTAAATTCAGTCTTTCAATAATAAGTTATTAGAAATATCTTGGAAAGATTAGGATGAATAGCAGATTTTATATAGTAAAAACTTCAAAACAAAGTAAGAAAGAAATAGTTTTTTACATTTTATGTAACGAAGAAAAAGCCTTTTGAGTAAAATAACACTCATTAGGCCCAGGTGTGTAAGTACTTTTTTATGAATTGTTTTGTTTAAATAGAAACACATTCATCCAGATGGAAATATAGAAAAATGCATTGCACAATATATATTACAAATTAAGCTAGTTTTTTAGTCATATCAACTGATTTTATACTCTCCTATCACCAAAGAAGACAAATATTATAGTTTTTAAGTTATTGTTTATTTAATCAAAAATTTCAGTCCTTAGAAGAATGTAAAAACAACTAAAACAGTAGAACCATAATCCAATATACAGCATTTTATTTTCAATGCCTTTTTTTTTCTCAATGATTCACTTAAACAAGAAAAATAAAACAAACCAAAATCATATTTTTGAAATATTTATTCTGGAAATGACACACATACATATCATACATTCAATAAATAAACAATATAAGTGAGATTTTTGAAACAACACACCATCTATAAGTTATTTTTTTTATTGATTTTTTTTTATAAACACTATATAATCAATACTATAGTCAACTCCATTGTTTTAATGGTAACAAGTTGGGGCGTGTCAGGGCAATCTGCTATTTTATATAGTTAGACAAATTATCTTTTTTAAAATATATTCTTTCGCGCTTCATTTTTCTTATCTTAATCAATGCTTTCAGTTTTTGAAACATGATTATTTCATTATAAGATGCCCAAAAAAAATATAATAAAACACCAAACACTTTAAAATTTGAAATCTTTTTAACTTTCCAACCACTAAAAATGAATAAATTTAAACTTCATCAAATAATTTGAAACACTTTCTTACACTTTGATAAAAATAATAACAAAAAAAACTAATTAAGATCTATTAATTCTTTTTTAGATTTCAAAGCCCAAGTGTTCAGGGAAGTTTACGTACAGTGCCTGGTTATATATTGTTAAAATACACCGAATTATATTTGAATTTTAAGTGCTTCAACTTCAGTTTACATCAAAGACAACATGAATGAAGATTTTCCCACATTTTTTTTATAACTTGAATGTTTGAATAAATGGTAATCAAAAATATACGGAAACATTTACAGTAGACATTTATGCATATAAATAAACATAAAAATCAATTTTAAATTCGAGCTATTCAAAACATTCGAATTATTCTTCAAAAATATCTATTTATGCAAAATACCTCAACATTTATCTTTTTTTTTTTCAAGGCTAACTGAATAAGTAATTAAAATCTGGATATTTTTTGAAATCTCGACCGTATAAAGCTAGAAATTTTATGTTAGAAATTCCATTTGAAATTTCGAAAAAAAAAAATGTATCGCAAAGTTAAAAATTATTTACCATAAGTTCTAGCAACTCTTTGAGTATAATATAAATTTCAAATTTTATTATATAGCTTCTTTGGTATTTTTTAATATATTTTGAAGATTTCATACAATTCAGTTGAAAAATGCATGCTAAGAGCAAAAAAATATACTAAAAACCGAGGAATATACAATAAAGTTTTACATAGAAGCAAAACTGAGAAGCTAAAGGGTAGGAATAAAAATTTTGAGTATATCTGAAGTAGTTTTCGAAATATTTATTTTAAAGTTCAGAAAATTTGTGTGCGTTATGTTATACTTAATATTAATTAAATGGATAAAATAATATGTTAATAACAGTCATGTAATCGTGTGATATATGACACATTCATATACTAATAAAAATTATAATGTTTATTGATGCGAATGTCAAGAATTTTATGTAATTTTAAATTCAGACATTAAGATATTGATGTAGAAAATATAAAACGACCATCTAAAATACATGAAAAATGCAGTCTGCTATAAAATGATCTTGACAAACAAAATCCGGCATTTTCACTTACTATGGCAGAGCCGGCTTAGTCAGGGGCGATCTGGAAAAACAGAGAGAGAACCGCGGTTTTGATGGATGCCGCTCTAGCTTTTAAAGTTCCCAGGAAAAATTATATATATATAAATTACAAATGCAAAAATAAATCTTGTAATGTTCCATACATTTTTATAACAACGAATTGTGGAATTGGCTTCCAATACATTGTGTTTGACAATATGTAAGGTAACCAACCCTACTTTAGATAGATTTGTACTACTTTTTCGTAACCGTATTCCTTTTAAAATTAATTCGTGCAGCCGAAATACACCTTTTGCACCCTTAAAAATTTATGTAAACTATAACGGTTAATTTTAATTTATGCAACTTGTGAAATGTTCATAATTAACCATTTCCGTCTAAACAGTTTATATATAAAAAAAAGTTTGGACTTCCTCATTCATTAGGGATTTATATAAGATTCTAACATTATATTTTATTTTTCACCGAATAGGATCGAGGGGTAGTGTAGAGTGCTTCCACACCACAGGTCTGGGGTTCTTTTAACGGGCTGCGAAAGGTCGACTCTGCCTTTCATCCCCGCTACATTGGGTCGATAAATGAGTACCAAGCTTGCTTCGGGTCTTAAACACTGAAGGCCTCTCTTCAGACAGACCATCAAATCGGGACATCTGTTCATGCACCTCAGCGTCCAAAGGTCACGTGTATTATGATGGGCACAGTAGTTCCTGGCCCTCATGGATTGCTGTGCCTCTGAGTTTGAGTTTTAAGTTTGAGGATTACCTCACTCTGGGGATACCCCTTAGATAAACATGTATTTCCACTCATTTGCAATTAAACATTTTTCTTTCAATTACGTTTATTTCAGAAGGAAGTTTGATTTTTCAAATGTATTTGCTTAATAATATGTATATTTGTGTATTATATTAAAAATTTGATCAATCCAAAATTGCATGTTTTTAGCTCCTCTAAAAGCTTTTAGGATTTTACAACTGATCTTACAATCCATATACGTTTTATAGTAGTATATTTAAAAATTATAAATACATTTTTACCACTGTGTGAGCTGTTATGCCTCGTTTATAAATATAAAAATTGCATTCAGCTACAGTTTTTAAAATGTACAGAAATAAGTGGAGAAATAGGATACTTATACATATTATGAATATTTTTGACTGTAGTAAGATATATTTATATTTCAGTTTCTTTACAATTTGAATAGAAGTTGTAAGCCATTTTGCGAATAGTTTGATATTGAGTATAATTCCATAGGCTGTTTAATATTGTAAAGTGTTTTACTTTGATACCAGCACACATTAAAATAAGGCTCATTTGCAGTTATATGATCAGCTTCAGTGATATTTAAATTTTCAAAAATAGTCTACACGTACGAAAACATTCTTTCACAACCGCACACCACATCTCTCTCTCTCATACTATATCTTCCCTACAGCAGGAAATATTTGTGTATACTGAAAAATTTAATACTGGATACATTTCCAAGTGTTAAATTTGTTTTTAAAATTTGGTATGAATACATTGTGGAACTGTCGGTTAACTTCACTGAACAAAATTGTTTTAAGTGTACTGTTTTGAAAGACAAATTTAATTAGGGAGAACTTTTCTCACAATAGAATTTGTAATGACTGAATTGTGTGAAAATGTAGTTATCGATGTGTGACATTTTTCCTTGTAATAAAAGAAACATAAAGATAAGAAATTTAACTTGAGTAGAAAATGGTTAGAAGTACTGTCATGCGCATTTGAAGAAGTATATTCCCCATTAAAATTAAAAATTATTGACTGAATGTGTGTTATGTCCATCACAAATGCCGACGTAGAAAAGATATTTTTATTTAATACAATGTGTTCGAAAAGGAGAGCACTAGGAATGAAAATTTAGATTTTTTCCGAAAAATATTCAGTTAACATAAAAATATCATTTATATGATTTAAATTTAAATAAATTAAAAGTATTGAAATCATTTTTTATGTTATTCTAAATTAAAAATATAATTGAATAGAGAAAGATATGTTTCATTTCATAAATATGCACCATTTATGCCTTATTGTTTAAAAAAAAAAGATAGGGCCTTTACTCTTTTTACCTCATTACTTTTTTAAAAAACATGAAAGTGAGCGCGTTTTCTTACTCTCATATTCAAAAATGAATACAGGATGCTTTTTTCTGGTTCAAATCGCAATACCAAAATATTTTTTTTTAATTTTTAAAAAATGACAGAAAAATAAATTTTGTTTGAAGAAAATATAACTATTTTTCAACTTTTAACACGCCATTTATTTCATGTTTTTTTTACCCTTCATTTTGTTTTAAATTTACTGTGACTGAATCTATGGGGAAAACGACATAGTAGAAAGAACTACGGTTTTCATACAAGATTGCCCAAGGCAACTTAACAGCTAGCTGTAAACGATTGCTATCCTGGTTCTCAATGATCAAATACGCCGAACCAAGTTATAAAGTTGTCCTCTTTCGACCTCCCAAGTTTTAAAAGGGGAAAAGAATTGAAGTCTGTTGCATTTTTGAAGGGAATAGCAATATAAGAGTAAAACGCTTTCGGAATATCTTCTCAGGAGGAAGGTATCCAGTTAGAGGGTTAATAACCACCTCTGGAATTGAGGCTTTTTAAGAGGGGAGGATATGGTTTGGTTGCAGCGATTGTATAATGCACCTATGTAGCTCTTTTTAAAAGTGTTGACATGAGTTTGAAACAATGTTCCCGTTGAATTTTCGAGCTATTTTCAGAAATTAATACAAATACATTTCACTCTAATGTCAATATCTACCTAAATTTTCACGATATTCTGTTGAAATAAGTCGATGATATATTAAAATAAGGCTCTCTGTTACAAAATTATGAAATAAAAATATTAATTTTGTGACGGGCTCAGGCGTCTTTTCTTTAACATGTCCTTTTGGACCAGAATTAATGGCAACTCTTTTCCAACCAAATCCAAGAAGTGAAGTGTGAAAGAAAGATGCAAATTAGGAAGCTTTTAAATATCAGAATTTAGAGTAAGTGGAATGGCAATTAGAGGAATGTAAACAGTTCGTGGTTCAAGAGTGAAGTTGTAGATGACGTTACGTGGCGAATAGTAGTATTTATACGTGAAGAAATCTATCGAATCAAGGTGCATTCCATTGCATTCGAGTCATTGTACGGCTTCATCTAGGTGTTATAATCGTTACTTCAAACTACAGCAAGGTAGGATTGATTATTTAATATTAGCATCAGCGATATTATTGGAATTGAGTTTAGGAGAGTCAGTTATTGATAGTGCTCCGGGTTAGGTTAATTTGTTATTATCTATATATGGTGTGCTGTGTGTTTTGTCATCGTAGATTCTCTCGCATAAATTATTACAATCTAATTTGTTAAAGCTTTAAGTTGAAAATCTTAATAAAGCTATATTAAGATTATGTATGATTCTAGTTCTTCCGTTAATCCTACACCTCTATATATAGCGCACGCTGATACCCAAAGAGATAATCACCCCAGGGGGGGGGATTATCACAATTTGTTTTCACATCCGCAGTAAGAACAATATTTCCTTTTAATGCATATATTCCTTTGAAATATACAACCTTTACATTTTATATCAAAGTATAATGTTTCTACTGTACGTTGTCAATATCTTTGCGAGTTTCGTGAAATTTAACTGGAAATTCTAAATATTATAATCAAAAGATAGACATCCGAAAAGAAAAATTATTATTATTATTTTCTTAAAGAAACGCTTATAATTACATATACACGAGTGTTCTGGGATGATCAAAAATACGTTTTTGACTTGAGGGGTTTTCTAAATGCCTAAGTCACTGAAATTTCCCCGATAAGCCAAGCAGTACCGGTTTATCCACTGGATGCTTGGGGCGGGCGCTCAGGGGACCGGAAAGACCCGGATGAGTTGGACTTAACCAGATTTTCTGGCTATAAATTTTGATTGTCCAGTGCCAAGGGGGCCTGTAGATCTCCTGCGCCCAGGCCCTAAATGAGCTTAAATCGGCACTGCTAGCAAGTGTGAATTCAAGCATGTTTTATACAGGTTTGGAGTTGCAAAATATTTCAAGTCCGTCACTTTGGTTGTATGCATAGTGTTCAAGCTTGTACCAGGGGTGACAAACTAGTGGGCCGCATGCGGCCTGCGCGGCCCGCGCGGCCAATATATCTCCTTATAATAATACTTAATAAAATTTAAAAGAAATTCTCCCGAAATTGGTTGGCGAATTGGGTGGCGTAATTGGTTTGTTGCTGGCCTTCCGCACCCAAGGTTGCGGTTTCCACCCGGGCGCAAGTCGGTGGATTCTCATGATGCAGAAAATCGACAGCGGCCATGTCGTATGATTATGCGGCATGTAAAAAATCCCTTGGAGTGCCCGTTTGGCTTAGGTGCCCTTGGCAAAATTAAATTCCTAAGTTCAATTTCGCATCGTCAGAGCTCAGGTGCCTCCCTCTGGAGAGGAAACTAAGCGTCAAAATTACTTGAGGCAGTATCGTTGATATGGTGCCGAAATAAAAAGTGATACTAGCTCCTGGGTAATGAACTAGGTCTGCAAAGGTAAAAAATACCAATACGCAGCCCCATTAGAGGGGAAAAAAAGAAATTGGAGGTAGCAGCAGAAAACAGATGTCAGCGAAGTGTCAGAATATAAACAATACTTTTTTTTCGTTCTTTTATTTTTGTTTGTTATTGTATTTTTCGAAATAAGCCTATATTTGTATAAATATTGATTTTTTTTGCTGCCAGTTTAAAGTTAAACCTTGTTTGTTTGGCCCGAGTTAGCTTTTGAGTTTGACACCCCTGCTATACACAAAAAGAAGAGTTAATAATACCATTTTTTAATTCTTTTAAATTTTAAAAATTAACGCAAAGAATACCTGTTTTCTTATATTATCCTTTTTAATATATTAATTAAAAATTACATTTTCATAAAGATATGAAACATTACATTTAGAAAAAGAATTAATTGTCAAATATTTAAAAAAAATGGACCCTACCTCTTTTAACGGAAATGGAACAAAAACGAATTATTTTCAAGTATATGAATGAATTTCATAGAATAAAAAGAAAAATAGTTTAGCAGAGATTAGACTACAAAAGAAATTATTTCATTAAAATAATTGTGTTTAGCTTTCCTATAATTCAGCAGAATCATGGGCACAAGGTTCCCCGATTTGAACACTTCCTTTAGTTTTAAAATGCTTCGAAACACGACCACTTAAGATTCATTTAAACAAATTCGAACTTTTCCGGAATTCCTTACATGATCGATTAAAACTTGTGTCTTCGGACTTAATCTCACAAAAAACTTTTGCTCAAAATCGGTAAGAGAAACTAAGAATCACACAAACTTCAAATCGCTCTCATTCTATTGGACGGGAGGCGGAGTAAAGGGGAGTTTACACAAGAACTCCTAACCAATCGCATAGCGCTTTGTGGAACCAATCAACACACAGCTTGCAGTGCGAGTCGTAATCGGTTTATGAGCGCTAAGGCCGCTCGAGGATCGGTCTTCAGGTGAAGTTGGGATAGCGAGCACCGAGATGTGTGTTTATTCGCATCATTTATCGTCTGCTTCTCGTTTCCAGTGGATGTGGCTGCACCCCAAAGGAATCGTTCGAATACTATGGATCGAGATTTCTCGAATTTGTTTCTGTGAATTTTCAGCCTTTGAGTGACATTACATGAAATTTATTTCTTGTGGCGAATAAGAATAGTTGCAATCTGAATTTTATTTTAAAGGGCTTCGATAAAGTTTCAACAGGATTGTCACAAATGAGCCAGTAGCACTTATGATACAATTTTAAAGTTTATAGATTTTACATAAGCCATTTCCTCTGAATCAAGAAGCCTTGATTTTATTTTTAAAGTATAAACATCACAACCCATTCGGAAAAAAAAATGAAATAATTTTTTTTGGATCACTGAGACTATTTCTGAAAAGTGAAAAAAAAAATCTATTCACATAACAAGATCTATTGGATAATTTATCCATGTGCACATGGATTCCTAAGCGTTGAGTCAAGATCATGTTACACAGTTGTTCTACTTTTCATGGACCCTATTCCTACTGCTTGATGCCGGATCTTTTCAAAACATGCTCACCTACCCCACAGAGCTCCCCTGCTCGGACTACCCCATCGTTCTACATTGATTCTATCCTGGGGAGGGATTCTTCATCCGGAGAGACACTGCATGCTTCTGTTTCCGGTCGACTGCCGGGAGGGTCTCCCTTGGCCGTTCCCGCTGGACCTAGCCCCCTCTGGGCAGCGGCAACAACTCCAGCTCCAACTGCCCCTCTCCATTACCATTACTTCAGTCCTGAACTAACCGGTGAGTACCGTATTGCTTTAAAAATTCGTCCCGTGTCGTCATGTATATTATTTCCTTCATATGTTGTCAGAATTTTACATATCATTTATTTTCATTTCCCATGAAAATTCCATTTAATTGCAAAAATGGACGGTTTCAATTATGTAAAGCAAGGGTGTCAAACTCAAAGGCTAACTTGGGCAAAACAAACAAGGCGGGCCGCAAAAAAATCAATCTTCATAGAAACGTAGATTTATTTCGAACGACACATTATAATAAACCCATATAAAAGAAGAAAGATGTAATGTTTACCTCCTTACACTTGACATCACTTCTCTGTAACAATCTTTCCTATTTTAGGAGAAATTTTCTTATTTTATTATATATCATTGTGCGCCGATACATTGGCCACGGACCGCAATAATGTCCGCTGTCGGCCGCGTGTTTGATACTCCTAATTTAGTTTCTGTTGTTTTGATTTTGTAAAAAAAGGAAACTTTTTTTATTTCTCTATACGGAAGGCTTTGAAAAGCGCGTGTTCGTTGGATGTAATGGATATGTTTTTAAAACCTGTATACAATACTAATAGAATCAATCGAATTTTTTAGGGGCTCCAATGTTGCTGTTGGTTGTGAATGCGATGTCTTTCTCTTCACACGTAAAATATTTAGATGGGGTTTTTGGTAGACATAATTTAAAAACAATTTAACTGAGAACACGTTCTGAGAACTTTTTAACAAAATAGCATATTTAAACATTATAAATGCTTTTTAAGAATTCAATAACAATAAATACTAATATTTAACTATATATATATAACAATAATTAAAATAAATTACCAAAATTTCACAAAATTAAAATTATAAGTGAAATTTTAGCAATATTTTTGAAAAACTTCAGAGCATTTAGAGAAAAAAGTAATAAGCTTATATTAGTAAAAGTATTACTAAAACAGATTAGACGCATTTATCTAGAAAATGTACTAACATTTTAAGGTTTTATTAAAATTTGGAAATTTTAGAGCTGATTGAGAAATTGTAAGAAAGAGTATAAGAAATGTGACATTCTTTGAGACCATTATTTTTAAATAACAAGATAAAACTCAAAAAGTATTCATACAATAAGAAATATTTTAGTACATTCTCTAGAAAATAACATAAATATTAGGTTCAAAAAGTTTTATAGAAATACATTTGTAACATTTTGAGTTATCAGATTCGCCATGATAGATTTTGAACAATTTAAACGCTCACTTCTGGTAGATCAAAGGTCGACTGTCGGTTTTTCTAACTTTATAAAATTGATTGTAACTTGGCCTCTCTAGATAGCGTAGAAACAAAACAAAGTATTTTTTGTATAAAGCCAATTCAATAATTATAATAATAAAAAAATATGCGTCTTGTCTGAATTTAGTCATTTTCAACGTGTTCGGATACCGTAAAATGAGCTGCATAGAAATAATATTATTTGCAACTATGTTTAAAGAGACATCTGTATTATGGTTTGCAATCCCGTGCTATATTTTCAATCATGGGATTTTGGGATTACATCATCCAATTTCCGAGATTAGTCCCGGGATTAGGACTGGACTATATAAAAAATACTAACTCATTATCATAGTTGAAATGACATAATAAAACCGAAAACGTAATTAAAAAATTGGTTTAATATTAGTATTTATTGAAACAAATAAAAAAAACTTAATTCATCGTAAAAAACATGTAAAAAATAGTACATAATGAATTCAATAAAAATAGTATAATTTTAATTCATTAAAAATTGACCCATTTGCATGGTAAGGAAGTAGATTTTTCAAAATTAAAATTATGAAGTCTGAACTGAATTTTTTCTCCCGACAAACTCACATCTGCATGTACATAACACGTTCAAAAAATAGAATAGATGAATATAAATTTTAATCAACAAAAATATATTTTTCTACTTAAAAAAAAACTCCTACAGTAAAAATACCTTCCTTTATTTTTTAAATCTTACTAACATGTAACATTAGAAATTAATCATAATAAAGATTAAAATTAAATTCTAATAAAAATACTCAAAAAACAGATTTCAACATTAAATTAATAATAATATATATAAATACATTGTACGTTTCTCAGTCCAATAAAATTCTGTCTTTTAGCTTTCTCAAAAAATGTCTTTTCGAAATATTTTTAACACCATTTAATTATTAATACATGCAATGTAATTTGAAAATATATTTATAATAATAATAAAAGAATATTACTAAATTTATTTTACTATGTAGAATAAAAAAGAAGAAAACATTGAAATAACTGAATAAATTCACAAACTTTAAATATTCAGAAAGAATTTAGAAAAAATGTCATTTCGGTACTTCAAACAGCAGTATTAACTTAAACAGCTTATAAGAATATACTTATAATAACAAAATAATATTACTTAAGTTATCTCTAGATGTATAAAAAAAGAGAGAGAAAAATCTAAAAAAAAACATATATCTTTTTTTTCATTGACTTAACATAATAATTCAGAAAAAATTATTCATGATTGATGAATCAGGGAAAAAACAAAATTTATTATAAATATCAGACAAATGAGTCACAATTGTTTTTTATTACTGGTGAACAGCAATTAATGTTGCGCAATGTCACGTTTCGAAAAAAGTGGAAGTTGTACATAAATTTTCTGAAAATTAAATTAGAAAATTTTGATGAAAAAAAATTAAAAATATAATTCAGCCAATAATAAAATTCCAGGATTAGTTATTTTGATACCGGGATTTCGTGATTTGAAGAAACATCTGGATCCAGGCACTGCAAACCCTAATCTGTATAAATACTTCATGTCGAACGATAACGCTGACGTATTTAAAAATTTTAAGACACAATTACTGAAAAAGGTGCACGTTATTAGGACGTGGATTTTAGACGTACGTACAAAATTAATTCTAGCAGTACTAAGGTATTAAGGTATTCGACTACGTTCGGAACCGTAATTTTAAAAAAGCGCATAAATGGATAATTTTCAAGATATTTAGTGTCACTTGGACTAGAATATATGTATAAAATTGTTTTAAGGACATTATGACAAAAAAGTTATTTAAGCACAGTATTTCTATTTTATCCGGCAAAAAATTAACTTAGAATAACCTTTTTTTTAAATGTTCTCTTTTTGTGAAAAATGCTTCTATTATATTAATATTTTGCCTGTATATAGCTCAGACCTCTGTACAGAGGCTCAACAATGAATTTTTAAAAATTGACAGTATTTTCAGAGTTACCCCCCCATGAAATAATTATCGGCGTTTTTTTTCTTAAAATTTCTCGCCTTTGTTGTCGTAAAATATGGATAAATCCACTTCTAACTTGTATGTTTTAAAATTTCTAGTTCAGCCTCTGTACAGAGGTGGGAGCTATACACAGGCAAAATATTATTATCATAGAAGCACGTTTCCCATAAAAGGAAAATGTTTTGAAAATGGGGCATTCTATGTTCTTTTTTTGTCAAAATATTCTACTTAAATAATTTGTATTGTAATAACATTATTGAAACAATTTTCAATACGTTTTCTAATCAAAGTGACACTAAATATCCTAAATATTATCCATTTAGACGCTTTTGCAAAATCACGGTTCGGAACGTAGTCGGAAAGCTCTAGGATTGCTTTGGGAAACTGGACCCAAATGCGCTAAGAGTGAGTTCCAATTACAAAAGGAGTTTAATAACTTCTCATTTTGAGTTAGAAATTGATTTAAAATACCTGTACTATTATCATTCTGATTTAGCACCTCAAAATACGAAATTTTTGTTTGTTATTGAAAAATATACTGTTCATTGTAAATATTAACAATAATATTTGAGCCAGAGGATGAAATTAGCAAAAGCACATTAAACCTTAACATTTAAACAAAACTATTAATGGATGATTTAAATACTGAAAGGATGAAAAAAAAAGAGAGCAAACTTATGATTCTTTATAGGTTTTTTTACAAACGAATGATTAATTCTGTATATGATAAGTCAACGGAAAATAGTCGAATGAGAATGAATGGAGACAAAAAATCATGCTCTTACGATAAACAAGCTCAAATTTTATAGATCGAAATACATAATAGTAAACTTGGATTACTTTGCATACAAATACCAAGAATGCGTCTTATTAAATTTGCACGAATGCAACATTGTTTTTGCCGACGACTCCTTCCTACTACCTCTTCTACACCCGTGCTACCTTCCTCTGTCTCACAGCGCTTTCAAGGCATTTCCCCTTCATCTCTATCTTACAGCATTGGCACATAGGTTCGGAGTCGCAGTGGCGGAACGGTGAATATTAGGGACTCCCCCTTCAAAGTCAGGTTTGGGGGCCCAAACCGATTTTATAAAGAATTGCAAAACCATAACATAAGGGTTGGGGCCTCCTAGAATCCTGGGCCCCCGCAATGTGGGGATGTACTTTATACCACTGCCGAGTGGTGTCATCATGGTTACCAACAAACTGTCATCGCCTAGTGTTCAGCGATGAATCAGTCTTGAAAAGTAGCGTAACGAAAATTATTAGGGACCTCATCCCCCCCGCAAAGTCAGGTTTTACTTTAATATTTTATAAATTAGTTAAATACATACTTGGCATCAGTCAAGCTTTGGATCCCGTAGAATCCTGCCCTTCCCCCACGATGCGGGAGTGTCCGTTACGTCACCGGGCTAGTCTAGATGACCATCGGATCTATGTTTGAAGGGACAGTAATCGCATTGTTTTATACAAATCTACAGCCATTGCCTTCAGTGTGATGGTGTGCAGTGGTATCTCTTGCCAAAAGACCTCTTTTCCTCTTGAGTATAACTTTAACAGTTGAATGATTTGATGAAGATACTGCCGATATTGAGTTGCTTATTACAGCATCTCGAGATCATTTTCCAATAACACAATTGCAAGCCGCATTCTGTGGACTGCCTTCATGCTGTTGCTACTCTTGTCCAGCTAAGTCCCTTCATTAATTGAAATGAATGGGGGTATAGCAGCATAATGGTTATCCTACGGATCTAGATTTCTGATCCTTTAACTATCAGCGTATGAACTTTACATTCGTTTAATTTCAATAAAAACAATCACTTTCCTTCAAGATGCTTTGTGAGGTTCCTCCGCCTGCAAAATAGTTTATAGTGTAACAATATTATCGCAATTCCACGCGTAATCAGCATTGTTTGGAAATAAGTATTTTTTAAAAAAAAACTTATTTTGTTACTTTTCATTTCCAGCCGCTATGCAATGGCTATATGATAATCTATTATTTCAGGACATACCTGGATTTTCTTTTTAAGAATGAAGATCAAAACATTGTTTCGTTGTCATATAGAATTTATTCCAACATATAACTTCCAGTTCTTAATTTTAGTATTCCGTTGTACGAGAAATTATCTCTGATTATAACATTATAGCTAAAAACTTTTTAAGGAATATTTTTTAAAAAATTCTAAACTTTCCTCTTTTCTTTAACGAAAATATAGTATATTTTTTTTAATTATAATCCCTAAAGCACAGCTACACCTCATTTACAGTAATGATAAATTTTCACTTTAGCATTTGAATAAATTTAAGGGTATTTACATAAAATCTTGATCTCAGCCATGTACAAAAAAAAAAAAAGGTGATTAGCATTTTATTTATTTTTAATCTTTGAAATTTAAATCCTTGTTTATTGCTCAACTCTCAGTAGAAACCGATTTTTTAAAGCTAGTATTACTGTCTGTTGGGTGGGTTCTCTTTTTTAGCCACACATTTAATTTTTGAAATGATCGTAGAAAAATGTGTGAATAGTAACATTTCTATTTTTTCCAATTGTTGATTATTATATTTATTGTGTGTAAAGATATCCTAAAAGAGCATAGTTCTCACTTGATTTCTATTAGAGATGTGAGAATATTTTTTCCTTCTCAAAGTGGAAATATATATATTAATAAAAAAAATCCAAAGTTCGCTTAAATCAACTCATTTGGACTGAGAACAATTTTGGTAACAACTGACGATTTAATTTTTGCATAAACGATGTTTTCAATGAACTTTTTTGGACTACATTATTTTTAGATATTTATTTATTCAAATTTGTTTTAAAAAGACGGTGCTAACACTCTCCGCTCCAACGTTCCCAGTTCTATTCTTTACGAGTGAATGGAAGGTTTCCTCAAGAATCTCTTTAACTAAATGCATTACTTGCAAATATTTTTTTAAAATTTATTTTCATATGTTTATTTTAAGATAATAAAGTGCTATTGTAAATATATGAATGAATATTTCCGCCCTACTCTTACATTTAATAAAAGTAGGATTTATAGCGAAAAAGTCAACTTTATAATTTGCGACTCTACGTTTTAAATTTAAATTATCCATTCCTCATTGAATATATATTTACTGTTACAACTCTAAATTTCTTTTTAGTTAAAAATGATATAATTTTTTTTTTTATTGAATTAAAAAAAATTATTTTTAATGCTGGAAATGAAATAAAAAAAGTTGGCAAAAAGAAATAAATGATTCTCTAAAGTTCATATAAAATTAAATAAAAGAAATTATCAGAAAAAAATACGTATAACACATATCACACATAGCTAATATTGTCTTAGTAAAATAAAAAAGTTTGATCTAATTTTTTCATAATTTATAAATTGAAATACTTTTAAAATATGATACTGAAGGTTTATTATGATTTTTTAAAAACCTTTTTAACAAAGCCATTTATAAGTACATATCTATTAAATATTTAAGTAATTAAAACAGTAAAATCCCAAAATTAAAAAAAATAAACAACATTTCAATTTAGAAGAAAGAGGCTAGGAGAGAATGGAGATAAAAATAATGTGCCGCACTTTTCCCACCAGTGCTACTGACGGCTTGGAATAGAAGGCAAAAAAATTCGTTGGACATGATACTGACGATAAAAGCAATCACAGGTCCAAGTATGTATTTAAAAGTTTTTAATACTGTTAAAATAAATGACTTCTCATTAATTTTTTTAAAATTTCTTAAACATAGGACATCTGTAAAAACCATTTTACACTATTTTTTATTCACAAAGACGTCTTGAGAAATGGGGGTGCGGTTTAGATTCGAATAAGTACGGTTATTTGTTTTCTAGTAAGTTAGTCTTTGGAAAGAAAATATCAAACAAGAAAAAATAAAAAGGATTCTAAAAAAAAAATTCTCCCCGGTGGTTTTTTCCAGTTAGTATGAAAATCGGAAATATTACTTCTACTACCATGTAAATTATAAAATAATTTATGGATTGATTAGTTTCTTATTTGAACATTATATTCAAAAACAACAGGAGGGGGATTGAGACAACAGATCTCGTGATCTCAAATCACGGTCAAGCAATGAGATTTTCCTTTATCCAAAAATGGAACTTAAATTCGGAAACAAGCTAAAAAGTATTGAAAACTCTGTAAAAATACTTAAAAGCATGTATTAAAAATACAAGAACAATAATTAAAAATTCACACGATATATATTTTATAAGAAACTTGAAGATTTTTAAAATTTATATATATATATATATATATATATATATATATATATATATATATATATATATATATATATATATATATATATATATATATATATATAAGAAATAGTCACACATATTTCTCAGTAAAATATTTCTTATTGTCCGTTTGAGTTGGAATGAAACAAAATGTAAACACATACTCAAGAAACCATACTGTTATATCTTGCAATTTTATAAATCTTATATCTCTTTGCTGTTTCTACATTACAAAGAATTGCACTTGATACGGCAAATGTAAATACAAAATGCATACTTTATTTCAATGGACATGGATTTTCGTTTCTAAGCACGTCAATAAGAGTCCTTAAAAGATAGAAATCCTTTCCTGGAAATCTCTTTTGAATTAAAAATGTTATTAGAAATTATTGAAGAACTTTACAATCCCAAACAGAAGACTAAAATTATATATATATAAATAATCTATAATCTTACGTATGAAAAATCGTTTTAAGATTTATATTTTTCGTTGGTAGTAGAAAAGCATTAAATTCCACTCTTCACAACCTATGTTGCGAAATATTTCCTGCTTCAATGTATTTTGTCATCCGGTTATATTTTTAATTTTGAAAGTGAATGAGGAAAAAATTCGTATGTTCGGGTTTAATCTATTTATTTTTAAAATAATTCCCTTCAGATATATTTCGTGAACTTGAGATTGACCAAAAAATATAAGCCTTATTTCTCTCTATCTAACATTTCTGTTACTTTTTAATCTCCCGAATTATGTTTATCAAAGGTGTTAAATTAAAAGGCTGACTTGGGCCAAATAAACAAGGTTTAACTTAACCGCAAAGAAAACAAAATTCATAGAAATGGAGGATAACACATAAAAATAAACCCATATAAAAGAACAAGAAAATTTTAGTGTTTACGTCCTGGCACTTTACATCTCTTCTCTGTTACTATCTTTCCTATTTCAGGAGATATTTTAATATTTTATTATATATTATTGCGGGCCAATATATTGACCGGGCCACAAAAAATGCTCGCTGCAGGCCTTGAGTTTGATCTTCCTGATGTACACGATCTTAAAAATAGGGTAAATTGTAGTTTATTATTGAACTGTGGAATAATTTTTTTTTGCAACATGCCCCATTATTTTTTTTTAAAATTTTTTTATCGAAAATACATAATGTCATTCCCCCTGTTTTCTAATTATTATTATATTCTAGAACAATTTTAAATGAAGTATTATTACTTTCTATGTTTTATTATTCGTTTATCATGAGTTATTAAATTTTTTATGTTGGATATTTCTTTTTGTCCAAACTATCGATCTTTGAAAAGGACACTTCTGAAATAGTAAAGAATCGACATTTCAGAAGCATTGAAAGAAATTTCTCATATGTCAGCATTAGTGGTCTGGGCGCCCCATAGCCCTTGATTTTTTCCGAATGATTATAATTCTATGTATATATAGTACGTAAAATTTAATCAAATATTTGTTATTAAAAATTAATGTTATTAATTAATGCTAGTTATTTACTTAAAATTTTTTTACCGTATTTTTGTTCCCGAAAATCTACAAAATCAAAATAATATGTTGGGCGGCGAAAAGGAGCATGATACGAGAAGGGTTGACCTTGTCCCCACTCTTCCTTGAAAAATTCCTGTGTGTGCCACTGGTCAGCATACTTCAGGGGTTTCATGCATTAAAGTGGTTCTCTAATTGTTGAATCCTGGTACTAATCCTTAAAATATGTTTTATATAAAATTTTTTGTACGAAACACAAATTTATATAAGTAAATATAATAAAAGTAGAATAAAAAATAAAGCCATTATATAATCTGATTGAATCTTTGGAATATTCTTTTTTTTTTCGAAGCAGGAAAAATGATACAAACATTATTTTCAGTTTCAATATAAAAATTCCTCCCTTGAGTAATTCGAAGTGCTGTTGAGATAAATAATCAATGGATATAAAAATTTTCTAAAATTTAAAAAGCTTAATTTTCTTTTCAAATTTGTAACTTCCATAAAAAACCCCGATTATATATTTGACTCGACAGAAATTTTGGATAAATCAATCAGTAGAATTTTTAGGTACTTATGTACATGCATTAACAAAGGCTACGGGGACGTCCATCTTGTCCAGCCTGGACGGATTTAACGTGCGTCATCTCCCCCACAGTGGACTAAGAGATGGAACTTAGGACCCACCTGATACAACCGTTAATAACCACGGACCTAAACATAAAATTATTTTACACAAATTAAAGGCACCCTTGAAGACTACTACGTCATAGGTGAAATTAAAGTTTAATGTTGAAAAATATTTTCAAAGTTGAACGCTTTTTTCCCCACACCAGAGGGGGAGACCCTCGGCCCCCGTGAGTTTCTTGTGCGGCCTTCATAAAGGCTAGCAATTCTATTAATATTTAATTATATAGATTACGACCGTTTGAAAATCAATGGAATTAAATAAAGAACGGCACGAATGTATGTATGTTTCAATGACTGCTCATGGGAATAGCGAATTGTACATTTCAAATGTTAGAACGTGACCTAGACAATTACGCATGTTCATGTAGAGGAACAATTAAGGCTTCTGCGTGCTCGTTATGAAGTTTGATCCAAATATATACATACACAGTGTGGCAAATAAGTTATAAGATTCGTCCCAGAGCGCAGGCTGTATGGACGCTGCGTAGAAGTTGATGGCATTTGGTTAAGTAGTTGAGAGAAGACGAGCGTTCATTGCAGAACTGAATTTTCCTTGTTGACTTTTTAAGATGGAGAAAAGAGCTGTTATCAAAATTTACGAAAAACTTGGTAAAAGTTCTTCGGAAACATACCAACTCATGAAACAAGTTTACGGTGATAGTTGTTTAAGTAGATCAAACGTTTTTGTGTGGCACAAATGTTTTTTGGATGGAAAAGATGCGGTAGAAGAGGATCCGCGTAGTAGAAGACTAATTTCATCTAGAACACCTGGAATCATTGAGGAAGTACGAAATTTCGTGGCAAACGATCGCTTTGCTCCATTAAAAATGATGGCAGACTCTTGAAACATCAACAAAGAAACAATTCGAATCATCCTGCCTGAAGATTAAGGCAAAACAAAAGTGTGTGCTAAATTTGTTCCACACATTTATTCTCTGAACAAAAAGCAATCCGAAGTGCACTTTGCAAGAGACGTCCTTTCGGCCGCTGCCAAATTTCTTCAAGTCCATTGTTACAGGTAATAGAACCTGGTGTTTTTAATATGACCCTGAAACAAAATGACCAAGTGCGGAATGGAAGTCAGAAAATTCATCGCAAGCAAAAAAAAGGGAAAGCTGCATCCAAAGTCAAAACAATGCTTATTACATTCTTTGATGCTAGGGGTGTTATCCACAAAAAATTTGTTCCAACTGGACAAACAATTACAGGTCAGTACTACTTAGCTGCTTTAAAGCGTTTGATGGCCAGAATTTTTCACATACGTCCGGAATATCGGAATGAAAACTGTTGGTGTTTGTTACACAACAATGCAACTCCCTCGTTGTTCGTCGATTTTTGGCAAAAAATAATGCCTGTGTGTTGAACCATCCAACGTATTCACTCATTTAGCACCCTGTGACTACTTTTTGTTCCCAAAACAAAATGAAATTAAAAGGGTGTTGCTTTGAGGATATTTCGACCTTACAAGTAGCTCCGACGCATGCTTTGCAGGCCATTCCACAAAATTATTTACAACAGGTGTTCGATTCCTTAATAAATGGCTATAACAAGTGCATTGAAGCCGGAAGGTCCTATTTTCTTTAAAAAAACCCAAAACACAGGAATTAGTTTCTTTTTACGGACACAGTCTCAAAACTTATTTACCAAACTATGTATATATACGCTTACATAAATAAAAATACCAACAGTGAAATAAAGAAAGTTACAATATCTATGAATTTAATAAATTAATGGAAAAATAATCAATGATGAATGTTATAACAAGTTTTTACCCTTATGTGAATACAAAAATGTTTTATATTGTAACTTTTTATGTCAAATAATAAACAAATAAGGATTTAATTTTTTTCATAATATTTCTATGTAATGCACAAAATTGTTAAATTTATACAAAATCTAAAATGATTTCATGAAAGTCGCATTTATATATATAGGTACATTAACCTACGCGGCCTTCTGTATTACTACGTACTTAATTTGCATGCGGCCTCTAAAAGTAAAAAGGTACCACTCGGCAACCGTGGCCAGTTTTGTTTCCGAATAATTTCGCTCAGGTGTCATCCTCGTCCCTTGACCAAGTTTCAAAATCAAGAGGCTTTATTTTTAGTTTTATTTGTGAAAAACGATTAAACTTTCCTTCTCTAAGCTGAGTAAGTTTCTCTCTCTAAGCAAGATATAGATTGAGCCAAATTATGTATCTTTTTTTATAAATGTTTGACTCATCCTAATCGCGAAGTCTTGGGCGTTGTTGTTTCTGTCGAGTTGAATCAAATCCTGATGCCACTAAAAATAGCCTCTGTGTGGAGGGAAGGAGGCATGTTGGGGCTCAAAGCCCTCACGCTAGCGTGTTTGGGGATACCAACGCGGCGACGTCACTTGACTGTGGTTCAAAATGACGAGGTCAGTTGCCAACAGTCATGGTGGGTCTTTTGATAACGACGTTAATAAACAAACAATCAATCAATATCCCGCACTATCTGAATTAATGCATCAATGGAGTTGGAAAACATTTCATTGCCTTCTTTTTCACACCAATAGGACATTCCGTTCCAAGATTTCTGATGTCAAGTATAAAAATTTTGTTTCTTTTTTAAGAAGGCCTTACTTTCTGACTCAAAAGAATTATTATTAATAAAAAAAAATGATTTCGAATTGGACAATTTTTAGTCATGACACATTGAGTCCAGTTAGACTCTCTATACATTTTAAAATATGTAAAATTGTATTTTTCATCTTTCCCTCTTTTTTAAAATATGTTATTTTTTAAAATGTATCATTATTATAAGAATAGTATTTATTAGGTACCTTAGTAGCCATGGTAACCTGGTGGTTAGGGCCACGAGATCGTGACCGGCGGGTCATGAGTTCGATCTCTAGTGCCACTGATGTACGTTAAATCTGTCATGGCTCAAAGTTCTCATGTTGGCGGGGTGTGGAAGTTAGGAGAGTGGTGTGCCTCGTCACTTGATCGAGGCTCAAAATGACGAGGTCCGTCAATAGACCTGGTGGTGTTTTATAGTGCAACTTTAACTCTCTGACCGTAGTATCCGTCTCTTAGACGGGGAGGATTTGCTTTGATACCTGTAGATTAGGGGTATGCAACCCGCGGCTCGGGGGCCACATGTGGCCCGCCTTGATTAATTTTAGGGCCCCCGCGAGATTCTTTACAACTTTACAAAGTTCGACTAGTTTGCGCAATATTTTTTGTTTAAAGATTTTTTTTTCTGTAAAAAATAAATCCCATAACTGTTATTATTTTATCACGTTGCTTCTGTTACTGCTAATCTCTCTCTCTCTCTTTTTTCTAAATTGAAATTTATCAAACATAAATCGTGCTCAAACTTAACGCACGAAAATTTGCAACATCAATTACGATACGCAAATACACATACATTGAGATCGACTTGCAATAACTAAGTATAACTAAGTGAAAGAGTTGAGAAACACATATCTCACTAATTAAATAAATTAAACATTTGATCATTGCTTTATTATTATTATATTATCTATGTTTGTATACATGAAAAACAGTGAAAACAACAATGATATATCAGTCTGTTTTAAATTTTCACTCCAACAAATGTTTGTAAGGGATCCAAATCTAATATAAAGATATATATTTTTATATGCGGCCCGAGGGATTGTAAAGTCCTTCCGAAGTGGCCCGCGAGGTCATTTAGGTTGGTCACCTCTGCTGTAGATAATGCTGTGGTGTGATTTTTGGGGTGGGCTGCCTTGACATCTCCAGTTGGACTCCACACAGTGAGAGGATCACGCGGTGGTACATAGAGATTTTCTCCAACTCACGATACGTGCGATTTTTCTTATCTATCACCGTCTAACAGACGGATATTATAGTTTTTTCGTGTTTGATATTATTATTTTTAATTACTTTTACATGAATATAAATACTAGACACAACTCTAAAAAATATATATAAATATTTTTAAAAGTATATTGTTGTGCTTGATTAACCCCACACATCTTATTTGAGCTATACTCAATTTCCTAAGCTATAAGGAAATTTAAAACAGTTCTTGTGGCCGCGGTAGCCTAGTGGTCATGGTATCGGATCGTGGCTGGCTTGTCACGAGTTCTAGCCCAGTACTACTAAAGACCCGCTGTGTAGGGGAGCGATGCGCGTTCAATCTGTCGAGAGCTCAAGCGTCCTCCCGTTGGTGTGGTGTGGTAGTTAGAAGAGGGGTGGTGATGTCAATTTAGGTGTTGTCCTCGTCACTTGACTATTGTTCAAAATGACGAGGTCCGTCGCCAAAAGCTCTCGTGTAGTTGAACAGTGCGACGTTAATATTCACTCACTAAAACAGTTCTTAAGGTAATAAAATTAAAAAAAATACGTACCCGTTTCTCAGACGGATGTTGCTCAGCGTGGCAAAAATATTGGTGTTCCGGCCAGAGGGTTAATAAACGCTCAATCATTCATCAAGTACTATATCCAATCTGATCAATTAATCCTTGTGATTGTGCGAAAAGAACACCAAGGCTTGTTTTTGCCACACATTCTGGTGACTGTTCACAAAGGTAAAAAAAAAAGAAAAAAAGAGTAAGGCTTGTAGGTGAACGTCAGCCCCGTCTCGTTTCGATCCACACCTAATCCCCCTCGTTTCCATGGGGATAAACAGTTTCGTTCCGAAAATTCCTTCCAAACGTGCATGAGATTTGATCTGTGAGCGGCTTAAGGTGGATTAGAAGCTCTACCGCCGCTTTTGGAAAAGTGATGCATGAAAGAGATTTCCTCTTTTCCGATTTCTACTGAATTTTTCCTGTATCGAAAGAATTACCACTCATTTTTAAAATGTTATTCCGTAGTGTTGGGAATTTCATCAATATTTATGATTTATTTTATTATATACAAACTTCTCTCTCTCTCGGTTTTTTTTTCTTTTTGTTTGTGAAATCGGATCAATATTTTATCTATAACGCATCTGACATTTCAATGATTAAAATAAACTAATTGATTATTTTTCAATTCTTACTATTATTTCACTTTCTCCCTATATACATTTATATATCTTGTTCAAATTTTCAATCGTTTGTAAAATACTTCTTATTCATCCACTCAAGTTCAAAAACATTTTTTTAAAACTTGTAGTGGATGACACTCGATGTTAATACAGTTTTTTCTAATATTCATTAATTTAATTTAATTCATTAATCATAGTTTAAGAGATATATATTTCAGTCGATATTATTCCTCTAGATAGCAGCATCATCAGATAAAACCGCTTTTGTTAAATCTGTGATGAATATTTGACTTAATCTAAATAATCCTATGGGAGTTGAACGTCAACATTCCTTTGACATTGGTTTTAAGATCAATTCTTGCCTATTCTATTCAACTTTTATAAAAAATGAAATGACAAATGCAGTGTGGTTAGGAAGTTTTTAATGTTAATTTAAAAAGTGTTTTGCCACTTAACATTGTGATCCTGTCATATATATATACATATTTATATTAATTGTAATTATTTAATAAAAAGTAACTAAAATAAAATTTTTCTTTGTTGACCTAAGTAGAAATTGACCTAATTTTTTTATATATTACTTGTTTTCACTGACGCACACTGGAATTTTTCAGCGGGGGAGGGGGGTCAGGGTCGAAAGTCTACCATTCTCGTATCATGCTCCAATACGCCGCCTAACATATTCTTTTGATCTTGTCGATTTTCGGGAACAAAAGTGGACACGGTAGCTGAGTGGAATAAGTATCGGATTGTGGCTTGCCTTGTCACGAGTTCGAGCCCAGTACCACTAAAGACCCACCGTGTAGAGACGATGCACGTTCAATCTGTCGAGATCTCAAGCGTCCTCTCGATGGTGTGGTGTGGTAGTCAGGAGAGGGGGTGCCAGCTCAGGTGTCGTCCACGTCACTTGACCATGGTTCAAAATTACGTGATCCGTCGCCAAAAGCTCTCGTGTAGCTAAGCAGTGCGACGTTAATATTCAATCAATCAATCGATAACAAAAACAGTAAATAATTAATTATTGAATAAATAATTAGCATTAATTAATACAAATTAATTGTTAATAACAAGTATCTAATATAATTCTACGTACTATATGCATAGGATTATAATTAATAAAAAACTCAAGGGCTATGGGGGTGTCCGGACCCGAGGATACTCCCCTTGTGTGCGCTTTATTTGTTTTACATTAAAGTAGCACTTCAAAGCAATGTGAGGTCAATGGGTGACTCACCTCGTCATTTTGTACACAGATCAAGTGATGAGTGAGTGAATATTAATGTCACACTGTTCAGCTACACGAGGGCTTTTGGTGACGGACCTCGTCATTTTGAACCTTGGTCAAGTGACGAGGACGACACCTGAGCTGGCACCTCCCTCTCCTAACTACCATACCAAATCAACGGGAGGGACGTTTCAGCTCTCGACAGATTTAACGTGCCTCACTGCCCTACACGGCGGGTCTTTAGTGGTACTGGGCTCAAACTCATGACATGATCCGATACCTGGCTACCGAAGCCCCACAGATCAAGTGTTAGCAAAGCTGGGACACCCCTCTTTAAATTTCCACGCCACACCAGTAGGAGGACTTTGAGCTGCGACAGATTTGACGTGCATCGGCCGTTCTTCAATGGCACCACGAGTTCATGTTTCGACAGGAAGAACGCTGGCCACAAACTATTGAATGTATTATTGAATAGGGAAAGAAAAATCAAATCAGCCTCCATGAGCTTCAACAGGACTCGCAGTACTTTGCTCGAAAATTTAAACATATCGACGGAGCATTCTATACATTATGGATAGAGTAAAATATATTTATGCGTATTTTTTTAACAACATTTAAATATTATTAAATGTAATCGATTTGAAAATATATTTATAATGGTAACAAAATTATATTACTAAATTTATCTTCCTATAAATTAAAAAAAGAAGAAAACATTGAAACAATTCACCTATAACTGAGTTAATCCTCTAACTTTAAATATTCAGAAAGAATTTTTAAGAAATGTCTTTTCGATACTTCAAACAGCAATAACAGCTTATGAGAATATACTTATAATAACAAAATAATATTACTAAAGCTATCTCTTAAAGTATAAAAAAAAGAGACAAATCTAAAAAAATACATCTTTTATACTGACTTTCAGAAAAATGGTTCATGTTTGAGGATTCAAATATGAAAAATCAAAACTTATTATAAACATCAAAAAAATGAGTCACAATTTGTGTTTTATTTCTGGGAAACAGTAATGAATGTAGCGCAATGCCTCGTTTCGAAAGTGAAAGCTCTCTTTTTAAATTTTCTGAGAATTAAATTCTTAGAAAATTTTGATGAGAAAAAAATATTTAAAAACGTAATTCAGACAAAAATTAATTCCTGGTATTAGTTATTTTTATTTCGGGATCTCCGTACTGCAAACCCAAAGTGTCACTTAAATAGAATGTTCCTAAGTGAGAGAGGTAAATAGGTAAGATGCTTATATTGAAAGAGACCGATATCAACATTAATTGTGTGTCTTATTCAAATTGTATCTTATAGGAGGTACTACGGTATTTGTATATTAATTTATATCTTTCGTAATTCAAAATTAGAAACATAATTATCTATTGATATTTCATACGAACTAAATGTATGAGATTGATTTGTACCCATTTCTCTCTCTCATCAGGTCCATTTCTTTGAAAACAAGTCTGTAGATGGTAGAGAATTTATTTGAACCTCAAGTAACTTCACTCAAGAATAAAATAAAACATCTCTTGTGGCTATATATCTTCCAAAAATTCTGATTGCCTCCCTCCTGTGGGTGGGACGAATGTCCGCTCTGACCCCACTCGCGATGGGGAGAAAGTTACAGAAGAAAATAAGAGGAAGCACATAAAATTTTTTATGATTTAACATACCCACCAACCTCGAGCCCTTCAAGTGAGTGAGTAAATACACTCTGTCGCAAAAAAATATATGCACCCAGAAGAAATCAAGCTACAATCACGAAACTCGGCAAGAATGTAGTCTGGTAAGAGATATGCAAATGATTAAAATTTCGAAGCCAATGAGACAAGGCTAAGTGTGCTATGCGCATATTAGTTGCGCAACTGGGAGAGTTTAAAAGCATGAGTACGAGCGCCGTACGGCTATCCAAACGAATCTGATGACTTTGATAGACGATATTGAGACTTAGGATGCCTCTAAGACGTAACCGGCGGCAGTACGAGCAGCTGACGGACTTTGATAGGGGCCGTATAATAGGCCTCAGAGAAGCAGGTTGGTCGAATAGACGTATCGGCCGCCACCTCGGTCGGAGCGATATGGTAGTTGCTCGGTGTTGGCAACAGTGGATCACAGAAGGTAGAGTGTACCGTCGCGGAGGGTCAGGACGTCCCAGGAGCACAAATGATCGCGAGGATCGTGCAATCAGAAGAGTGGCCACTTCGGCACCAACAACGTCGCTAGCATCGATTCAACGCCACTTACCTCCTTCCAGACATCCAGTGACATCAAGAGAAACCATAAGGAGACAACTGACCGAAGTTGGCTTGAGGAGCCGACGTCCGCTAAGACGCTTACCACTGACCCCACATCATAGGCTGTGTCGACTGGATTTTTGCCGACCTCGGGCAACTTGGAGTGTGACAGACTGGAGACGTGTCATCTTCAGTGATGAATCCCGATTCAGTCTCAGTGATGATGACCACCGCACACGTGTCTGGAGGCGCACCGGCCAGCGGTCCGATCCGGCATTTATTGTCGAGCGGCATACAGCAATTTCACAAGGTGTGACAGTGTAGGGAGCAATTTCTTGGGACACACGATCATCTTTAGTGGTCCTTCAAGGCACTTTGACAGCTCGCAGATACGTGGACGATATTTTAACGCTGATTGTGCTACCCATGCTATCAAGTCGCCCAGGTGCCATTTATCAACAGGATAATGCTCGTCCACATACTGCGCGACTCTACCAACAATGTCTTCAAGGATATGACGTCCTACCATGGCCTGCCAGGTCACCAGATCTTTCGCCAATAGAGCATGTCTGGGACGCGCTGGGAAGGCAACTGCAGCCGTCCCGAGGTACAGGAGAATTAACTGCGCAGATGCAAAGACTATGGCCGGATCTTCCACAGGGGGTCATAAGTGATCTAATTGAATCGATGCCATGCCGAATTTCGGCTTGTATAGCTGCCAGAGGTGGCTTTACTACTTACTGATTTTTAACCTTTTGCAAGCTGTAACCGCTTAATAAAATGATATTTTGTTCTGAATTTTTAATCATTTGCTTATTTTCATATACACTACATGCATACCAAATTTCGTGAATGTAGTTCAATTTCTTCTGGGTGCATATATTTTTTTGCGACAGAGTGTATTAACGTCGCACTGTTCAGCTACACGAGGGCTTTTGGTGACGGACCACGTCATTTTGAACCATGGTCAAGTGACGTGGAAGGCAACTGAGCTGGCACCCCCTCTCCTAACTACCACACTCGAGCCCTTCAAGGTTCAACTCATAAGAAAACTGAAATTAAACGTATACAGTACAAAATAAGTAAATAAGATACATTAAATGTAATACCAGATTCACAATACTTTGAAAAAAAATTTCAAAATATAATTTTGACGAAATTAAAACCCGGGATTAGTTATTTTAAGCTCGGGATTTGAAAAAAAACCCACCGGGATCTCCCGGGGCTGTTCGACTAAGTCAAGGGTGGCCAACTCGCATTGAATAATTTTGCGGCCCATGAGATTCAATTCAACTATACAAATGCGAATATTTTGTGCAATATTTTTGTTTTTAGTACAGTGTTTTGTAACAAATCCCATAACTGTTTCTGTTTTATGACGTTGCTTCTGTTTTTTAATCTAATGAGCGCTTGTAATGGATCCAAATCTATAATATAAAGATACATACAGTCGGACTTCAATGTAACGAAGTCGCTAAATCACAGAAAAAAGTTCGTTATATGGAAAATTCGTTATATAGAGGTTTATCTTTTAAAAACCCATAAAACAAATTTTAAATTCATAAACAATATGTATTAAAAAGTGTAATTATTCACACCTTTTTAAAAATTAATATATGTTTATTTTATATATCTTACCCATAAAAAGAAAGAAAGAAAAAAGAATGATGTCGAAGAATACACTATATTTTCTATACTAAGAAAATAACTATGTTAAAATTAATGAATTTTAAGAACATTTCCAATTTAAAGGATGCAAGTAATATTAAACATACATTATTTTATAACTAGAACATGGGGACACGGGACAACTCCACTGAGTGTGACAAGGGATAAGGGGAAAGATATTTCTAGTGAATGGGACAATTTAGGTTAAAGGTTTTACTTCTTGGATCAAACGTCCAGAACTCTGTTGTTCTTAGCGAATTAGGATATAATAAAACCAATTCAAGATTTATGACCACCATAAAATGTGTTAAAGATGGAATAACTTGAAATGTCCAGAAATACTTTAAAAATAGGGAGAAAAAAAAATTGAATCACAAAAGAAAAAGTTCGTTATACAGAAAATGCACTTCTTAATAGAGAGGTTATTTTACAAAGAAAATCGTGAAATGTTTAAGGTTCCAGGAAAAAGATCGCTGTATAGGAAAATTCGCAATAAAGAGGTTCGACTGTAATTTTATATGCAACCCGCGGGATTACGTTTTTTCGAAGTGGCCCGCAAGATCATTTGTGTTGGCCACCCTTGGATTTATTGGTTATGTCGCCCAAAACTTGAGTGAAAAGCGAACAAGCGCCAGAAATAGAGGCAGTTTACTCACTGACTGGATTCGGACTCATTGGGGCTGTTGAAACAAAAGATGAAACAAAAGAATTTTGAAAGGAGAGGAAGTACGTAACTAAGCACACTCATTATCTCTTGAGAGTGACAAATAACTACTTATTTTGAAATGAGCAAAATATAATGAAATCAATACAGTTAGCACAATTGGAATAAAAAGGATTTAAAAAAGAACTCAGCTTTTTATTCTCTCTCTCTCGTGCTTAAAAACTGTGAATTTTTTAAAATGATTGTCTCCGGCATAAGCGACGTCAGATTCCGTGGGGTCCGGATTAATGAAATTTTATTGCCGTCTTCTCATTCCTTTTTCGTATTGTCCTGCTTCAGAATTTTATATTTTTTGCACGTTTGAACTTTAAAAATTTTTTTTTCTTGTTTTTGTGTTTACACGATTGTGCGTAGTTTTCACGTCCCCATTACATTAAAGGTGTTTGAGATGAAACACAGAAATGGTAAGAAATAAAAGTAATAAAGATGAGAAGAAAGAGTAAAAAAAAAAAAAAAATTGATTTTTCATTACATTGAAATAGTTACCCTCTCCCCCATTAAAATAGTGTTATTACACTTCTAGTGTTTTTTGTATTTTGAAAATAAGCTTACTGTCCTTTTCCTCCTTCGGTAATAATTGGTCATAATTGCGATCATGTGACCAGTGACGTTTTGGTCAAACTGCACATCAGAAACCTGAATTCATAAACCCACTTTGTTTTTATACGAATCCAAAATGATCCTGCCTCTATAAATTCTGAATTTAGTGTTGGATAAAAATGTGCGCTTTCTTAATATGTATTTCACGATGTATTTTCACTGTAACAACTAAATTAACACTTTTGGATGCTTACGAAACACACTGTTACTGTTTTAATCAGCGCTAATTTTGGCCCTGGGCGAAGATGTAGGGTCCCCTTCGCACTGGCAGATCGTAAGTTATTACCAGAAAACCTAGTTAAGTCCAGTTTATCCGAGCCTCGTGCCTCTGGGTGCCCACCCCAAGCGTCCAATGGATAAACTGGCACTGGTTTTAATAATATTTCGTCAAGTAAAGAGTGTTTTTTTCCAGGTATAGAAGTTTAAGTTGGCATTACTTTCCAAGATGGCGATCGATTTAACAGCTGTCAAGTGATTTATTCTCAGTTTGGTTTGGCAATTCAAGAATTGAAGCCAAACGATCATCAAGCAAGGCGTAGATTCGTCGAATGGGCCCAAAACGAGATTGCCGTTGTTCCCGATTTTCATAAGCGAATTTTGTTTAGCGATGAAGCGCACTTCTGGTTGAATGGCTACTTCAACAAACAAAACTGCCGCATTTGGAGTGAAGCTAATCCACAAGTGTATGTCGAAACACCGTTACATCCAGAAAAAACTGACTGTTTGGTGCGCTTTATGGCCTGGTGGAATCCTTCTTCAAAAACGATGAAGGCCACAACGTTACAGTCAATGGTGATCGGTATAGAGCCATGATTACTAACTTTTTCATTCCTGAATTGAACAATCATGATGTCAACGGTCAAATGTTAGTTCTGGCTGTATTCTCCAAAAAATTAGGAATTTCTCAGGACATGTCAACTGGATGCATGGGGTGACCGTCGTCCACATGCAGGCCTAGGCCTACCACCATACACCCTCATTACTCCTGCAGTCAAAAGGCTGCAATCTGTCGAGCTGGTTTGTGTGATTGTAAGTTATGCATATTTATTTGTTTCGGATTATTGCTTGTACGAGTGACAACGTATGTTTTGTCCTGTCTACTTTTAAGGGTCATAGATGGGGCCTACTTTTGGATAGGAGCCCAGGGCCTCAAGAAGTAAGACGTTCCTGGTCATGACTGCGAAATCGTCCCCGACGTTGTTACAGGGTTCTATTCGTGATGTCGCTAACTACCCATCGAGTGGAAGAGCCATTGGAGAAGTTTTAAGAATAAAAGAAGCCCCTTTGGTTTCCGTCATTTGAGCGTCCTTCACCCGTAGCCTTTGTATTGTCTGAATACACGTCGAGAGGAAGTAAATAAATCGAACAGGATCACTTCCCGAGTGGGATATCGAAATCAAATAGAATTAAAAAAAAGGAATTGGGCATCATTTATTGAAATTCTTGGAATTAAATAAACTTAGAAAAACAAAGAGTTAGAGTTGTTTAGTGCACAGAAAAAAAGTCATTGCAATTTTTTAGCCAATGAGGTAACATTTAATTTTACAAATTAAGTTTAAAACTTTTGGGGGCGCATTCCCTTCAGTTTTGAATGTTTTTTTCACTCTTTGAAAGAGAGAAGGGGAATGACATTCTACTTTGAAACCTTTGCTGCTTCCACAAAACCTCAATCCTATTCTGAGAAATAAATATTTTTGGAACTAGGGAAAGTATATATACACTACACACACACACTCATTAAACTAATCTTACAGTGAGTGTCTTATCTTTATTTATAAAACTAAGAAATAAGTATAATATTTTGTAAAGTTTTTCTGTGAAATTTTAAAATATATTATTTTTAAACACACACACACACAATAATACTTTTTATCTCATTGACATCAAGAGAGAGAAAGATTCCATTTAACTTTATAAATCAACTTATTGTATAAGTAATTTAAAATAAAACTTATACATAACATTATAAGAGACTTAATATTTCCTTCAAAAAACTCACGAGCTCCTACTTTGAAAAGAGTAAGGGTCTCCCTATTATGCCTTTATTAAAGAGCTTTAAAATGTATCGAAAGATTTCCCTTCAGTTGGAATGCTTTAGTGTCAGTCGCAAATCGCCTAGTTTCAGTACGTCTCTCTCCTCGAGATAAAATTAAGATCCCTCAAGATATTATGTTTTAAGAACCACATCTGGCATTGGCCACACTTCTATTAAAATAACAATGATAAATGTTACTGAGCAAAATAAGGTGAAAGAAACTTTGTTTTTTATTTCCGAAAAGTATACATATAGAATTTGAGTTTTATCGCATATTCCGAACTATTCTAATGTAAAGCATTCAACATGATTGTGCTCTTGAGTAATGATTAAATAGCAAAATAATAATTAAAATAAAAAATTAAGTAAATTTTAAGCAATTATTTTCTTGCCAAATAACCAGATTTTCTGCAAATGTTCAAATGAATGAAATTAGCAAGTGCTAAAATCATTAATCTTTCATTTCACAAGGAATTGATGATGCAAAATCCCGAGGCATGCGCTATTGTCCATTCGTCCAACCCGTTCTCAAGGCAAGTTCTTATTCTGTAGTTATAGACAGAAATTCGAATTTTCTACCGTTCTTTATTGAGTGAGTGAGAGTAACCGTACTTACTAGAATCAAAGCCACACTCTTTTTACAGTTCTAATGCTACTGAAAATCGGGTGCGGCTTAGAATCGAAGGAAAAACATTTGTTGGATAGGGGAAATTGAGTTTTCATCCCTTTCAAAAGGGAAAATGTGACCGTCCATTCTGATGCATGGGTGACTTATCCCATTCTGCAGCTTATCTCCAGGATTCAGTATGTTCTAAATATCGTAGTCTGCTTGCATTTGGGAATTTATTTTTTTGTAAACGCTTTCTTTTAATCCCCTAAACATCAAATGCATCCGTAATAGCATAAAAAAAACAAAAAACAACAACAAAAAAAAAAACAGCGGCCATTGAATATTTGACATCGATGAAACAAGTATACGTCAATGGCGTGAACAAAGTATAATTTTTGCTTGTAAATGTTCAACAGACTTAAAAATACGTTTACATTCTTCTGTAATCCATTTAGAAAAAAATTGCATAACAAATGCATTGGGCATGGAAGACGACATCCTGCGGGAAAATGGCAACACTGGCACCGATTCCGAAGTCAGCTGTGACAATGGGAGTGATGAATCTTTTACGAAACATGATACTGACGATTAGAGTAATTACTGGTTCATATATATATGGAACGTTTTTAATACTGGTAAAATAAATTAATTGTTAACTTCCTCTAATGTTTCTCATTAAAGACTTTCAAAAAAAATTTCTGAAGTATTTAATACTAAAGAAACTTTTACACATTTTTTTAAAAAAAATTTCTCAAAAAGGTGTAGAAAATTGAGGATGTGGCTTAGACTCGATGACAACATTTTTTCACAAAATCATGTTGGGAATTCGGTGTGCGTCTTAGAATCGATGGCGGCTTAGATTCGAGTTAATACGTTATATTAACGTCATCCTATAAAGCAACTCAAGGGCTATTTCGAGCCACGACCAAATGACGAGTACGACATCCGAGCTGGCATCTTATTACCCCAACGGGAGCACATTGAGTCTTAACAGATTTAACTTGCATCGGGTCTGTAGAGGCACCAGGACTCGAACCCACGACACTCCATTTTGAAGGGAGAACTAAGTGCTCTTTCTTTTTTACACAGATGGCCGTTGTAGCCGAGTGGTCAAGGTATCGGATCGTTGCTGGCCTTGTCACGAGTTCGAGCCCAGTACCACTAAAGACCCACCATGTAGGGGAGCGATGCACATTCAATCTGTCGAGAGCGCAAATGTCCTCCCGTTGGTGTGGTGTGGTGTGGTAGTTAGGAGAGGGCAGTGCCAGCTCAGGTGTCGTCAAATGACCATGGTTGAAAATTCAGTGGTTCGTCGCCAAAAGCCCTCGTGTAGCTGAACAGTGCGACGTTAATATTCACTCACTCCTTTTACACAGTGGATTATACAGCATTCCTCTTGTTTTTTTATCAGGTTACCACGGTGTACTTCACTCCTATTTGCCTCCCCCTCCCGTGTATCTGGCCGGGATGCACCAGGGGAGTAGCGGCCCCCACCGTCGAAAGAGACGTCACCGGACAATCTTCACAGAGGAGCAACTGGAGCAGCTGGAGGCGGCCTTTGAAAAGACCCACTACCCGGATGTGATGCTGAGGGAAGAACTCGCCCTCAGAGTGGATCTCAAGGAAGAAAGAGTGGAGGTAAGGAAATTCCGGTTTGCAATCCCATGTCACATTTTCAATCCCGGCATTACACTATCCAAATCCAGGGATTGGACTATTTATGAAAAATACTTACTCATTAACATAGTTGAAGTTGCATAATAAAACTGAAAATATAATTAAAAAGAAGTTTAACCCCTCAACGGTTGAGTTATTTTGAAGAAAACAGTCCTAAAAGTGTTTTTACTCAAGAAAATATTATATAAAACTAAATGTTTGTTCAATATATGCATTTATTTTTAAATTTTGGGTAAATTTTAGTCTGAAATATACAAAAAAATTTTTTTTTTAAGAAAAGCCAACATTCAGGGGTATTATGGCAGAATGTTGGTTTTCCAGCAAAGAGAAAAAGTTAAAAAATATGTGTTTTAAACATTAAAGGAGAATTTTATTACACTTATGCATTATGTAAAGACACATTAGTAATTTTCTTGTTTGATATATTTCAAAGCATGAGATAAAAAGGCCAACATCACACAACAGTATACATCCATAATCGCTGCTCTCGCTAACAGAACTCTCAAAACAAACAATTATTTCAGAATCACTCTCAGATCCATTTATGCATAAAGTAGAATCCAATTTACTTCCTGACTAACTCAATAATGAATACAATATTAAAACATATGCATATTTTATCACAGAACACAACCCACGTGTATTCGCGAAAACCGGAAAAAGTAACTGAGCTAAGGCTACAAAAACATATGGCTAATATATATGTTTGATTGTACTTACATCTAGTTTAAAATAAAATAACTATCTATAAACACGTTACTGATAATCTGGTACTGCCATCTGGTGAAAAGTAAACATCATTTCGAGCATAAGAAATAGTTAGTTTTAATCCTTCTAGCACTTTGCTTTTGAATACTCCAGCCTGGAAATATCACGGGCACGAGAAATAGAGAGGGAAATTTCACTCCCCCGTGAATTTGACAGGAGCGAGAAGCAAGAGGGGTTAATATTAATTTTATTGAAACAAATAAAAACTCAATCTATCATAAGAAACCAAATAAGAATAGTACATTAGGAAACTAAAAAGAAATTTCTTCATTTCTTGTGTTTCTGTAAATAAGCTTTTAAAAAAACACAGCTTGTCCAACGTTTCATCGTTTGAACGGCTTCTTATTTTTCTTACAAATTGTTCTGCCGAAGAAAAGGCTCGTTCGGATTCTATATTATTAGATGTTATCGTCATTAAATAGGAATATGTTCTTTTCAAGTAGTCACCACGTCTCTTCCTCCCTTTTTTTTAAAAAAGAGACATTTCTTTTCGAATTTTGGATGACAATGTCTCAAATCTAAAAGGCTTCATTGGTGTACAAATCCCTCTTTGATAACTTTATCTCGTTCTTCTGCTACACTTAATGTTTTTTTGTGTATAAAATGATCCAGTTATTGAATCAGAATATGATTCAGTTTCAAGTGTTACCTTATTTAAAATAGAAAATCCAGTAGCACGAGCTGTTAGTAATGCAATGGGATTTGAAGTGTCTCAAGTCCTTCAAACAGGCCCGCTATTAATTTACGGTTGAGATGTTGCTTACATTATTATGAATGAATTGCAGTGAGCCATTTAGATTTGTGCGACATTCTCCCGTACGAGAAGTGAGATCTGTATATATATATATATATATATTGTATATATATTATATACTAGCCGTTACACACCCGCTTCACTGGGTATTTAACGATGTTGTATAAATGTATAATGTTTACATATGTATGAATTATTGATATCAAGCATTAAGAATTCATGAGATTGTATTGAAAAATAAATTTATAGCTGTAACTCTCCCCTCTTGATATATAAAGGACATACATTAAAATATCTAATTTCTATTTATATCTAAAATAGAAGGAGAAAGACTTTTTTGCGCTCACACACTTAACCTAATAATAAAGTGGATTTCCACTAAAGCAACTTTCTGTGGATCTCTACACCATAAAATAAACATGCGTGCTGATTTCAACTTTAAATCTAACAGAGCAAAAACGGAATTTCCATCATCAATACCTCGTTGAAAGCATTCTTACCGGATTACAATTCAACAAAAGAAGCATGGAAACCAAATTTTATTATTATAGTCTTAGCAGTTCGAAAACGGGAATTTTGTCTATCAATACGCCCCAATAATTCTCCCCGCTCCCCCTGGTGTTGATTTCCGTAAAATTCATTCTTAGTGGAACTCTATTCAACTAAAAAAACGTGCTCAATAAATTTTAAGTAAATGGGTAAAATTCAAAAACAGGAATTTTTCTATAACACGCCTTAATCCCTCGCAACCCCACTCCTTTGGGGTTCCGTTTTCGCAAAATTCTTTGTAAAAAGAACTCTATTCCATGAACGGAACATACCTTCTAATTTTCAAGAAGGTGGGTCTATTAGTTGAAAGGCGGAAATATTTATTACGCCCCTTAATCCCTCTCAGTGACCCTTAGGGATCAATTTTCTCCAAAACTATTTTGTAGCGGATCTCTACGCCATGAAATAAATCCGCTTACCAAATTTTAAGACTGTACGTCTAATAGTTTAAAAATGGAAATAATTATATATAACGCCCCTTAAACCCCTGCAACGCCACTTAGGAAACGATTTTCAAAAACCCGCCTTATAGCAGATTTCTATTCAATGAATGAATCTTACTCAATTTCAAGATTTTACGTTTAATAGTTTAAAAAAAGGAGTTAATTGCCTATAACGCCCCTTAATTCTCCACAACGCCACTTGGGGTCGATTTTCACAAAACCCATTTTGTAGCGGATCTGTACTTTATTAAAAAAATCTGCTTATCAAATTTCAAGACTGTACGTCTAATAGCTTAAAAATGGAAATAATTATCTATAACGAGCCTTAATGCCCTGCAAAGCCACTTAGGTAGCAATTTTCACAAAACCCATCTCATAGCGGATCTCTACTCAATGAATGGAATCTTCTTACTCAATTTCAAGATTTTACGTCTAATACTTTAAAAAAGGAGTTAATTGCCTATAACGCCCCTTAACTTTCCACAACGCCACTGGGAGTCGATTTTAGAAAACCCATTTCGTAGCGGATCTCTACTCTATGAAAGGAATTCGCTTACCAAATTTCAAGACTGTACGTCTAATAGTTTAAAAATGGAAATAGTTATGCATAACACCCCTTAAACTCCCGTAACGCCCCGTAAAATAAAATTTCCTTTCAACTGAATGCTTTAACACATGAAAAATTATTTAATTAATTTATTGTATTGTCATCCAAAATAATCATGTACATTACATTTCAGCTCAATTGAGCGCTTTAAAATGTATTTTATTAACAATTGAAAATTCCACCAAGATAAATAAGTAAATAAACAAACAAACAAACAAATAAAATATGTATAGAGATCGTGAGCTAATAGTAGGAATTGAAAAAGACGTAAGTTGGCGTCGAAAATTGATTTTCAGTCAAACTGGCCAAACCGGGTCTTTAATGATACGAAAATGCAGACGATTCACGCTTTTTAGCGTTTTTATTTAATATCTTTTCAAATAATCTTTATATATGTAATTCTTCTGTGCCTGTGTGTATGTAACAGAACTCCTCCTAAACGGCTGGACCGATTTTGGTGAAAGTTTTTGTCTGTTCCAGTGGACTCGAGAATGGTTTAGATTTATAATTCGGTTTAGAAATGTTTATTTAATTTCTTTATTTATAAATTGTTGATCTTGAAATGTTTTCCATTGGATCCGGCAGACTGTGCTACGATCGCAGTATCAAATATTCAAAAATCTTTTATTTTGAATTTAAGATGTGTGTACAGGACAACGTCTGTCGGGTCCCCTCTAGTATATATATATATTATACAATCCAAAACATAAAAATACAGAGATAGTTAGAACCTAAGATAACTATACTAAATAGGAAGAAATAGGCACAATAGTACAATAACTAACTCCTGGCCTTAGGAACCAAAATTGCAGGTTTAAAGGAGTTTTAGGGCTGGTTGTCATACTATGTACCAAGAGGAAAGGAAAGAATAACACTTGGAGGAATTTAAACATTATAATAAAATCACTAAACTAATAAAATATAATTATAAAATTGTAGCCTACTAGTATTCACATTATACATTTAAATTCGATGCAAAACGTAGATAGTAAGACTTACTTCGGGAGTGTATCAACTGGTTATGTTTCCCGCCAAATACAAGAGAGGGAAAGCAGTTCCGCATAAAGTTCAATTTTGATAGATTAATATAAAGTTTATATATATATATATGTACTTTTAAAAAACCATAAATATATATTGATATAAATATTAGTGTAAAATATAAATGAATCCTAAAAATATTTAAATATTATTGAATTATTAAACACAAATGCGCCATCTATTTAATAATTGTATAATTAGTTAAAAACAAACCCCATAATGTCAATAAGTTATTAATACAAATTGTATAACATTAAGAACTATTAGAAATATAATTGTAAAGAGAAAGTTAGCAGGATATCCATGCCCAATACATTGTTT
>BMAU01001364.1:22500-377500 GCA_019973935.1 Trichonephila clavipes | reverse complement strand
GTTTTGAAATGCATCATCCAAGTTCACTCTCCAGCAAAACGCGCCTAAAGAAGTTATTACCTAAAAAAAATGTGTGTTTTGACCGAATTTGGTCATTTCAACTCCTCCAAATACCTTAAATGCTCATTTACGAGTTTTATTAAATAAGTGATATCACAGTTAGGAATACTCATAGTGGCTAACTCAAGAAATTTAAGGAGACAGCTCACACAATGAAAATAGTTCTCTATTCGAGAAATAAAAACGAAATCATTCGTCCATATCTCTATACTATTCACTAAAGATTCTTCGTGTCTAGAGTCGAGTACTGTTTGTAACTCAGTGATCCAGGTTCAATAAATTTTCTAGGTAGAGAGATGAATCACACAGCGTTAGTAAAATTATTTTTTCTATTGAAAGTTTTTAGTTGTAAGTTAACACATATAACTATCATATCTATATACGATGAGGTAAGTAACTTTACATATGCAGGGTGGTTCTAAAATCATGGGACAAACTTTGAGGGGAGCTAGAGCTCATTCTAAAACAATTTTTGTACAGGAATATATGGGAGGAAGTGGCGCGTTTTGAGCCACAAACAGAAAAACATAACACACTGACGGAAACGTTCATTAGCAACATACTTAACGAGGGAATCCGTCGGGAAAATGCTAAAACAATTTCAGTAAATCTCGAGAGCTGTGGTAGCCCAGTGGTCAAGGTATAGCATCATGGCAGGCGTCTAGCCCAGTACCACAAAAGAGGCGCCGTGTAGGGCAGCGATGCACGTTAAATGTGTCGAGAGCTGAAACGTCCTCCCGTGGTGTGGTGTGGTAGTTAGGACAGGGAAGTGCCAGCTCAAGTGTCGTCGACGTCAAGTGACCATGGTTCAAAATGACGTAGTCCGTCGCCAAAAGCCCTCGTGTGGCTGAACAGTGTGACGTTAATATTCACACTCACTCACTGACCCAACAGTAAATCTCTCCAAATGATTGTTTGACTGACATGTAGACGGCATGCTACAGTCCTTTTACTTACGCCGGGTGTTTCTGCCGCAGGGTCCAGGATGACTTCTTCCAGGCGTGTTTCGTATCTTAAGACAAACTTTAAGCTTAATGAAGAGTATTGAAAGAGAGTGACTTTTTTGTATTCAAGAGCCACCAAAATCAATTGTAATTAATAATGCAAACCTAAAGTTCTAAAATAAAGCACTTATAGAATTATAGGCACAGAATTTCCTTCACGAAGCTTGAAATTTAAATTCAAACCATCATGAAATTCTAACAATGCTTGTTGCATTCATCTGCAAAATGAGAAATCTGTTCCGTTGTTGTTAGCCTTTGAAGAAATGTAAAACTTAGTGCTTCGGATGAAATTGTATTCAAATATAATAAATATTGGTTGGAGAACGAGAGTGATGATCGCGACCTCTACCAGAGCTCTTTCCCCCTCCAGCGCATGCATATGCATATAAATAGTTTAGGGTTTTTTTAGATTCTTTTGATAGTTTAATTGTCTTGTTTCAATTGTAAGTTGGCCGTGTCTCAAAAGTTTGTCAACCCTTGGCTCAGAGCAGTGCTTCTGAAACTTTCAATATTTGTGGCCCAATTTTCAAACATAATTTTCATCGTGCCCTCCCCCCTCCATACAATAAAAATGTATTGAATGCAATAATAATGTACTTTGACGCTAAAGCTGCAATACGGCCTTAATTATAAAAAGTACAAATATCAAGATAACTATTAAATTTTGAATATAATTTTGTATATGAGAAGAGCCAATTGAAGTCCTAGTAATTATTAAACTGGTTCTTAACTTAGTATTGAAAAGTGAACTGGGAACTACCTTTTGTCGTACTGATGCATATTATAAGTATGTTATATCGGTGTAAATATGGACTTTATTTTTATTTTGTGATAATGTATTTTGTTTTGCTTCCTTTCAGTAAATTGATAATTTTTTAAAGTAATATTTTATTTGAAATGTTTGCGCCCCCAAGCAGGATTATCAAGCCAACTTAGGGGGGGGGAGTGCACCCCGCAGTTTGAGAAACGCTGGCGTAGAAAATATTAAAAAGCAAGCGAACAACCCCAAAAGACTCCATAGGAAGAGTATAGGGTGGCAGTACCTCTTATCACACTAGTCAAAACTAACAATAAAATCAATTTTTTTAAATGCAAGATTTCTTATAACTGTATTTTTTAAAAAAAATTCCTTGTATTTTTTCTGTACGGAAACGAAAAACACGAATGATTACTTTCGCTATTAATGTAGGTCAGTATCGCACACAGGAATTCTTCAGGGGAGGGTCCAGGGTCGAAAGTCCACCATTCTTGTTTCATGCTCCTTTTGATTTTGTCAATTTTTGGGAACAAAAAACAGTAAAAAAATTATTATTAAATGAATAATTAGCATTAATTGATAAAATCAATCATTAATAACAAATACTTAATTAAATTTTACGTACTATATACTTAGAATGATAACCAATCGAAAAAAAAATCAAAGGCTTTGGGGGGGTCCTTACCCCTGCATACCCCTTGCATGTGACACTGATGTCGGAAGTTTTAAATTGTGTCAATTGCTGCATGAAAAATTTGTACGAATTTTACACAGATTATTCAAGCCTCTGTTAGCAGGCACAGAATCATCAGTTTTACCACATCGTCATTTTACACATATGAACTCGTGTGTAAATTAGTAAGAAAAATGAATGAATTTCAACCAAAGTGTTTGAAATTCAATCAAAAGGCCGAAGACTTTCACATCTCACGAACCATTCCCCTCCTCCCTCATAAACCGTTCGGAAGGAACAAGCAGTGAAAAGAATGATCTATCCTAATTCGAAATCAGCTGATAATTTTTCTTGGAGTAGAAAATTCGTGCCATACCTGTTCTCCGTGAGAGGTTGTTAGTCCATTGTCTTACGTCTCGACGAGTCCATTAATAATTCGGCGATTTGGTTTACCAAATGAAAAATTGAGTGATTCCCCCCTTTCGGTGTTACCTGTTTCGAGTTGAATTAATGAGGCAGACCGGGTATTTAGAACCATTTGGAACAAGCACTTTGTTGACAATCTGGGAAGTTATCGAGTTTTAATCGACACTAGAACACGGCGAAAGAGAAAGAAAAGCGTCTCATAAATTATGATTTTTCCTGACGAATATGTAGGTCTTTCCGACTCCACGCCTCGGTTTCGTGCAAACGAGTATCAGAGTGATCTGTAACTAGTACGTGAATGTCTCTAGATAACTCGTAGTTACTATTTAGAACAATGGATATATGCAGTAAAAGTAAAATTTAAGCGTTAATGGTGGCCCCAGATGCCTTCAAATCCATGGTAAAACTATTTATTTTTTCTTTAATATATATTCATATTTAAAAAATAGAGGGGGAAAATTACAATTTTTTTTTAAATTATATTTTTAGTTATTATGATTTAAACGAGAGAATAATATTGATTTGTTATGAACTAAAAACTCGTGTGCAAAAAGTATAATTTTCGACAGATGCTTTTTAGATGCTAGACTAAATAATTTTTTTACTCGTATATTCATTAGAAATTTCAGCTTTTATTTGTTTGCGTTGTGCCAAACAATTTTAAAATTAAGAATTTAAATTTTTGAATTTTAATATTTTTTAAGTTTTTGATAATTTAAAAAAATGTTGTTTGATTTATAGGTTATTACTGCCCTTAATACGTGTTTATCTTATTTAGACTGTTTTATTTTTAATCGACACCCTGTTTTCGGTTAAAGTTTCGACGCATTGTTTTTCGGTGCGAAAAAGTATAACAATGTCGTCTAAGTTTCAGATGCAATTTCCGCAGGAAAAAATCAGTTATTTCAAAAACAAAATTTGTAGGGACGGGAAAATTAAAATTAAAATAAAATAAAATAATAATACAGGTGTTGAGAGAGAATTTCTTCCGTTCTAATACATTTATTTTCTAAAATTAATTTTAAACGTTTAAAATGTGTAAATATTTAGACAGTATTTACAATTCCTTTATATTATATTATTTTTACTTAACGTTTTAAATCCTTGTTTCATGAAAGCTGATCAAAATTTTAAAATATTTTATGAATAAATGAATTTTATAGCAACAATTTTAAAACTGACGTTTTTTGTTAACCAAAGTTTTATCTTGTAGGGCAATTGTAATTTATATGTCTTAAAAAAAATTAATTGAATCGAAAATTTTCTAACTTAAAAACAACGAATTTTTATTAATATTTTTTGTTTCATCCTTCCGGATCTATATGTTTATAAGTTGAAGCCCAGTGATTTAGTGGTAGCGCTTCCACGCCAAAGGTCCGGAATTCAATCCCCGGGCAGGGCCAAAATCAACTCAGGGGGTCGATAAATGAGTATCAAGCTTGCTTGGGAACTAAAAACTGACCTTCTGAATAGAACATCTGCCCATGCACCTCAGTGTCATGAAAACCGAGATGGGCACTGTAGGACATAGCCCTCATGGGCTGTTACGACACTGGTTAGTTTTATAAGCTTGTTACTTGCCTATAAGAGTATAGGAGAGTTTAATTTTTAAAAGAAAACATTAAGTTTATCTGTAGATTTTAACTTACATTTCGAATCTAGGTCTTGGAGCTAAGCCATTTAAGACTTGCACCTTGTACTAGTTAACGATATTTGGCACAAAAACTATAACAGGAACAGACGTTTGAATTATTCCAAATTGTGTCAAACTGAACTCATTGAAGGAATTTTTCCTGGTTTTAGATGCTAATTTAAAAAGGAAATGAAAACATATCTTGCTTTACTTGTGTATTAGGGTCAACTGTGTGAGAACCCCCTGGACACTAAGATTAACTTGAGGCAAAGACCCTTTGTATAAAAACCAATTATTTTTTTAATCGATTCAATTAGAAACCTTCTAATTATAAATTTCAAACACTATGTCTACGTCAATATGTTTACTGTTAAATTCAATCCCAAAATATGAAATGAATCAAGTGCTGAGCTCAGTACCTCCGAGAAATAGACGCAACTTGAATTATCAACATTTTTATTATATATTAACTGTTGTGGTCTAAGTATCACCTGGCTGTAATGTCGTTCTCTCCAGGTAGATCAATCCTTTTAATGCTATTTCGCTGAATAATAACAGCAATACTCTAATCCACTTGAATCCTCTTAACTTCGTCACTACTGCTCTTGGCTCAATCGCCTTCTATCTGCTAACTTACTACGCTCTCCTTAAATACCTTAATTCATTTGCATAGCCCATTTTCTTCTTTTAGAGCTGGTTGGAAATATACGCTAATTTACAATCCCCAAAGACGCCTAAGAGTATTAGTGGAAAAGTGCCGTATAGATTCGTCACAACTGGCTGTACAAAGTTCGGCGATCTTTCAGCATTTAAAAATTTACCCGAACACCGGCACCAAGCAATTAAGCAAAATCTATAATTGATCAAATACAACTTTCAAAAGTGTTGCCATTGATGGTTGAATAAAATATGTTGATGTGCAACAAATGAACATAAAGTCATTTGCATAAAAAATTTCATACAAATAATTTAGAATACTCAAACGCACTTTTTGCCTATGAAAATGGATATTTAAAAAATATAATTTTTGCTATAAATCATTGTAAAATAAGAGAACGTGATATTATTTTTGCGTTTGCAGAGAAAATATAACTAGCAAATTACTTAAATGCAACTAGTGACCTTAACGATGACTAGAAACAAGCTTTCTTTCATCACTCGCTGAAAAAAGTTTTTGTCTATCACTGTTGTTTATTGAACCTTTGATGTACAACAGTGGTCTTCAAACTGTGTTCCATGGAAACCTGAGGTTCCACAAGGCATATATAGGGGTTCCACGAGTCACAACAACAAAATCGAAAAGAAATAAATATGTAATGCAAAATGGATTGACGTTCTCTATGAAGTTCGTATCGTTCGGAGCATCTAAAGCTCATCCTATTCATTAAAACTGAACATTTTATTTATATATAATAACTTTATTTTGCAACACTATTTAAACTTATATTACAATATACCGAACGAATATTAAAACGTTTCTTTTTGTATATACGTCCTACTACAGTTACAGTTAATATTTTTGTGTGGGATATGGAGCGACAAAGGCTATTATCCCATACGTCCTACTAGATTGTGAATATTCTATTGTTTACTATCTTGTGTTCCACGAGATAATTTTATGCTCGTTAAGAAGCACAATGTCTTGCAAAACTAAAAAATGTTCTAATGGAAAATAAACCTTTTACATTCGTGGAAAGCAACACATATAATGAGGGAAAAGGAACAACATATCAACAGAGTTAATGTTAAAATCTAAATTTAAGCAAGAACAGCTTCTAAATTTTAGGTTGCAAATTCAGACAAAATACACGGGATTTCTCACACAGTTATAAACGTTTTAATGCCATTCAGAATGCTGTGTTTAAGTGAGATATATTTCTCAACGCAATGGCTTAAAAAAATGAAGTATAAAAACAAATTAAACTCAGAAAATGTAATGCGAGATATTGCATTTAATCTTAATAGACCTAAACTTGGACTGTTCGTGTGAATAAAAGCAAGCACATATCGCAGTTACTAAATATAATTCATGGATATGTGACACTTGAATCTCAAATTAATATTATTAATGAGTAAATTATATTAAAAAAATTAAGAGTCTAAATTTTTTAATAATAAATGCAATACTTTTCTCAATCGCATTTGCATTAAATGCCTATAACATGTTGATATACTTTAAATATTATATTGAAAAATATTCTTCCAAGTATGGGTTCCTCGAAATCACCTTCAAGTTCCAGTTGAAAAGACTATTAATGGAAGAGATGATTTGTGTCCTTTCTCTCTTTAAAAAGACCTTCTCACTTTTTCTAAAACAGATTGACGTTTTTTAAATGGATAATTTACAAAAGGTTTTTTTTTAAAATAAAAACTTTTTTTTAAATACATTTTCATTTCAACATTATACTTTTTTTAATACGGAATGAATTCTTATGAAATTGCCTAGTGAAGCATTGTTTGATTCCGAAGGGAATTTCCTCTTGGATTTTCTTTGGTTGCCCAGAAGGTTTCAGTGCCAAAATTGAATTACGCTCTCTCACAGAAAGGCAAACGCCGACTTCATTCACCCCACTTCTATCTTTTGTGATCTGGGTGTAGGTAGTCATTAATTCCACAAAGGAACCATTTCTTAGTTGGGTTAGGTAAATTGTATTGTTACGAGCAAGTCTTAGGAAATTAATAATGATGTTCAAGTTCTCTCTTCCCCCTTGTTATTAACGAATCAAAACTGGTTGCGACGGGGGGCAGGCGGGAATAAGCACACAATATGTTCGTATAGTTCTGATTGGACACGATTTAAAAAACTACAAAAATGTTTCTTTGTTTTATTTTAGCGTGAGAGATTATGACAAAATTTTTGAGTTAAATTGCTTTTTAAGTTTTTAAACATTTCATCAATATTGATTTCCTCTACCATTTTTGTTTCTTGATTTATTAATGTGACACATGATGGGCCTCGTCATTTTGAGGTACGGTCAAGTGACGAGGACGACACGTTCACTTGCTTCCTCTCTCCGAACTTCCCGTCGCCCATAGCCCTCATGCTGCTTTATAATGCGAAATTAACATAATTATCACTCAATCTAAGCTTCTCTGTTGCGTATTCTTATTTGACCTTCACCTGTTTCGGTCACAATTGTTGTCAATGTCGAATACGTGAAATGGACAAATAAACGTTCATCTTGGTCTCGCACAGAAAGATGCCAGCTACGGGATATCTAACTGTATATAAATACAGGGAGAGTCTACAATATCTGTCAATTTTTTTAACCCCCCACACACTCCTTTATTAAGAAAGGTAATTTTGTCTCATCATATTAACTTGTAAAATTTGTCTGATCATACTGTCTTACAAATTTTTGAATTTTTTTTTTTTTTGACATTTTTGAAAAAATACTTCTGTAAGCTCCTTTCTTTTTATATTTAATCCCCCTCCCCTTCTTTTTTTCTTCTAAAAATAATTTTTTCCCTAATTATATCTTTTTTTCGTATCTGATTTTTCGTCATGAACAAAGCCTAATTTTCAAATTTCGTCAAGTTCTGCCTCACTACTAAGAACAGTTACGAAGGAAGCAAACTTAATATATATATATTTGGACTTGTAATACGAACGCAGTGGCACGCATCGGAATTTTTATGGGGGGGGTCGAGTTTCGAAACATATACCTCTGATTTTATCGATTGTAGGGAACAAAAAACAGTGAAAATAAATAAGCATTAATTAATAAAATAAATTATTAATAGGGGAATAGTTAATTTCAAAGGAGAAGAAAGAGGGGAATTTTTTAATTTGTTCATTTATTAAAACTGAAATTCTTGTTATCTTTGTTAGGGATTTTTTTCTAGCGTACTATATATATGTATAGTCGAACCTCTATATTCCAAATTTTTCTATATAGTGAACTTTTTCCTGGAACCTTGAACACATTTCCCGATTTTCTTCTTAAACTAACCTCTCTATAGCGAAGTGCATTTTCTATATCATGAATTTTTCCTTTAGTGATTCAACTCCCCCTATTTTTAAAGTATTTCTGAACAATTTAAGTTATTCTCCCTTTAAGACATTTTATGGTGCTCATAAATCTTGAACTGGTTTTACTAGATTCTAACTCGCCGAGAGCAATAGAGTTCTGGACGTTTCATCAACGTAACCTTTAACCCCATTGTCCAGTTCACCAGAAACAACTTCCATTTCCCCTTTTCACACTCGGTGAAGTTGTCATGTGTCCCCGTGTTCTAGTTATAAAATAATGTGCGTTCAATATTACTTGTATGCTTTAAAATAGAAAAAATGTCATTCAAATTCACTTAATTTTAGAATAAAATTATTTTCTTAATATTGAAAATACAGTGAATTGTTCGACATTCTTTTTTCCCTGCAGTTTTTCTTTCTTTCTTTTTTGATATTTAAGTTACATAAAATAAACATATATTAATTTTAAAAAATGTGTAGATAATTACTTTTAATATATAGTGTTTATGAATTTAAAATATTTATTTTATGTCCTTTATAAATATTATAACGAACTTTTTTCCGGGGTATCGCGACTTCGTTCTATAGAGGTCCCACAGTATATACCAGAGGTGGTGAACCTTTACGGATCGACGTGCCATTCTTTCTCAAAGAAATGTTTAACGAGCTATAGACGTGCCATCCAATAATTTTGACTTGGGAAAATAACAGAACTAAGTATTCCAAACTTCATATATTTTGAAAAAAATACATTTTGTACTCTGTAGCAGTGAATGTTTTAGTCCAAATGAGTTCTGCTGCGACACATGACTTGCATTGGGATTGCAAGATGTTGCTTTGAGAAGAATTGCGGGCTGAATCGGAGTCCTCTGTTTCTAAGAGAGTTTTCAATGCTATTCATCTCTGAAAATAATGACTCGCACGCGTAGATGTAGATGAAAATATAGATAAAATAAAATGACCCAGCTTCTTCAAACAGTTAAATGTGTCTTAAATCAAATTCCATGTTCCCGAAATTTCATTATTAGCATTTTTACTTATATTGCTTGTTAACCTTTCTGTTTCAATCAGTTCCAACTTTTCCTTTTTTCAACAAATTTTTGAATCCCAATTAAACTGACTGGAAATTAATCAGTTGCATTTTAAAATATTTAATTTCCAACCAAAAGAATTGGGACAAGTTCAATTTATTAAATGAAATATCACATTAGGGTGCATAAAAAACTTGAATGTTTCCAATAATTCTTTGAAATGAGAAAATCTCACTGAAAACAACGATCGATTATTCGCGATTGTTCGTAATACTTCACACTGAACTTTATTTTCGATTAAATTGCAAACCGTTTGGATCGGTGGCGTGCCCTCAATGGCACGCGTGCCAGTGGTTCGCCATTCCTGATATATACACTCATGGACAAAAAAAATTAACGCACCAAGAAGGTGTCGTCAAAATGAAACGAAATTTTACATACGCAATGACTACTTTGATCTAAGTAAATTATTTCAAAATCTCTCAAAGAAAAAGTATCATTTATTTCATAGAAAAAGGCAAAAGAATGGAGGATTTAATACTCTGCTGAACCCCCTCTAGCGCGAATGCACGATGCGATACGATCCGGCATTTTTCCTTACAAGTTCTGTGTGATGTCTTGAGAAATTTTGTTTCATATTTGCTGTAACCTTCCCTCTAGTTCATTCTAACTCGTGGTATGCCCAACTCGCCGTCCCAAATGATCCCAGATAGGCTCGATTGAAGACAAATCTGGGGATCGGGCAGGCCAAGGAACGGTAGTAACAGTGCGGAGATAATCTTGTGACCCCCTTACCATGTGAGGCCGAGCATTGTCTTGTTGAAAAATGGCTTCTGGAAGTCTTTGCATGAGTGGCAACACATGTGGCTTCAGGATGTCAGGGACATACCACTGGGCTGTCATGGTGCCACGGATTAATACTAGGGGTGAGACCGTGTATTGTAGGCAATGAAATCCTATACCATTACACCAGCTGTGGTAGCGGTGTGTCGCTGTAAAGCAAAGGCAGTATTGAGGCGTTCCCCACGGGGTCTAAACACACGAACACGATTGTCATCACTGCTGAGATTGAATCTGGATTCGTCGCTAAAGAAAACCTGGTTCCATTCCGCTGCAGTAGAGTTTCCTCGTGCGCGGCACCACTCCAAACGGGGGCGTCGATGAGTGGGCGTCAAGGGCAGCGCACGTAATGGGCGCCACGATCCCAAATGTCCTTCAGCCAGGTGCCTTCATATGGTTCGAGAAGACACAGGGGCTCCTAATGAAGGTGCTACCTGTGCCTAGAGGGCGGCCATTGAAGCAGTTGGCAGTACGCGTGCATTTCTTACGATGTGGCGGTTTTCTCGACGACTGGTCTGTCGAGGGCATACTGAGCCTGGTCTTCGTGTAAATGACATCTCTCCGATCCACTGGTCCCAACACCTCCTCACAACACAATCAGAGCGGCCTAATAGACGAGCTACTCGCCTAGCTAACCACCTAGCTTCCATCAGGCCGATGATTCTCCCCTTATCAAACTGCGACAGCTGCTCATATTGTCCTTGAAAACGGCGTAATGGCATGTCTACCTGAGCTCTTCCTTTGTAAACGATTCAACACACTCAAACAAACTTTGGTTATCTATTTTATATTCCACGGAGAACGACGTTAAATGCCCTCTACCGGCTATACGTAATGCGCAATCACGCTGCAGTTCTAATTATTTGCAAATCTCCCCGACATGTACCCTTCACACCAAGTTTCTTTACGATCCCGCAGTTTTTTCTTGGTGCACTAATTTTTTTGCCCAAGTGCATTGTAAATACCTTTTATTGAAATGCAATAACCGAGATTTTTACTCCGCTTTATAATTTGTTGATATGAATATTTCTCCTCGAAAAGCGTAATTACATAACATCCCAGCTATCTGTGAATATTAGGAGCAATTTTTAAAATATTTTATTTTACATTCCAATCAAAAGAAAACCTTAGCAGACGATTATTTTGAAGTTGCCAAAGTTTTATCTCAAAATGCAAACGAGAAAATAAATTACAAAATCGTTTCCATAAAGTGCGAACCCACCTTCCGTATATCTCTCATTCCCCACAAATCATTTTAAAGCTGTGCAATGTTAAGTTACTTAAGCTAATGTTAAAGAATAGGACCCAAAAAAATTCAGGATATTTTTTCAGATATAAAAGTACCCAAATATTAATATTATATTCTGGCTTCATTGTCCTGTAGAGAATCTCTTATTTTATCATACTACTCATTTTTATTCGAGTACACACTTTTTATTTTGTAAAATAAGCTTAGTATTTTTCTCGTATAACACTGATAAATTAGCTCTCCCTTTACACGTTAAAAGAAGAAACAAATTATTTATGAAATGTTTTGAAATTTTAACACAAGGAATATAAAAAAAATGTTAAGTTAATTCCTACTTAGATCAAAGAAAATTTTTATTTTAGCTACTTTTTATTAAACAATTACAATTAATATAAATATGTACATGCATAGGACAGAATCACAACATTAAGTGGTAATTAATTTCTATTAATTATCATTAAAGTATCGTACTGTCATCCAAAACAATCGTGTCTACAAAATTTAAGTTCAACTGAATGCTTTAATACGTGAGGAAAAAAAACCTTTTCCCTTTCTCTCTCTCAAGTTTTTACACAATTCGTCAAAAGGGTCGCTAAGTCACCAAAAATGACGCCAACGTGGCTGTATTTGTAATTCTTTAAATAATTATTTTTAATCAAAATTAATTTTTATTAAGTATAATTAATTTATTGTATTGTCATCCAAAATAATCATGTATATAAAATTTCAGCTCAATGGAGTGCTTTAAAATGTATTTTATTAACGATTGAAAATTCCACCAAGATAAGTAAATAAATAAATATATAGAGCGAGTGTGAGCTAAAACAGTAGAGATGAATTGAAAAGCACTATAGTATAAACAAATGCACGAGTTACAATGTCACACATTTTTATAAAAATTGAGGCATTTTTTCTGTTTGACAATGGGCTTCGCGTTAAGTTCACGCTCTTGTGGAGATGGCGGAAACAGTCTTAAGGAATAGAACACGAATGAAAGGAATTTTTTTTCAAGTATAAAAGAACTCTGAAACATGAAGAAATTTCACTCTCTATTCTACGGAGAGCAACCAATTTTATCATGCCATGCATTTTTTTTTCTTCATCTTTTTCTGGTATCAACGTTTGAATTTTTTCTTCTATATCGTTATGCTAAATGAGCTACCCTTCTACATGTTAAAACAAAAATAAATAATTAGATAATTATTTATGTGGAATATTTTGAAATTTTAAAAGCGCTTCAGTATAAGCAGATGTATGGATTTCAACGTTGCATATTTTTCTTAAAGTGGGGACATTTTTCTATCTGAAAATGTGTTCTGCGTTTAGTCAAGGTTATCTTCATTCTCACGCTGTGATCGAGAACCCCCCCCAAACCAGTCACATGACCAAAGGAGGGACAATTTTCCCCGCGTTTGACCAAAGCTTTCTAGAAAGACTTTTGTGACCCTCACTTCTCCAGTCTTCCATTAAAGCTTGTGATATAGCCCTGTACCTTACCACGTGTTCCTATATATGAAATTTAGTGAACATAACATCAGCGATACCAATTGATATAAAGAGAGGTAGGATATTTATATTATTGTATATATATATATATAACTTTATTATTGAATTTATTTTTAATTTTGAAGATAACTGAGTATATATATAATAAACTGATGCATTTATGCCAACATCACTAATTATTTGTAAATTAAGATATTTTATTCTATATTGTGAAATTAGAGTTTAAATTTATATATATTTTTTAATCTATCAAATCCTTATCTTAAAAATATTAAAAGTTTTATTAATAACGTAACCTAAAACTCCACACAATTTATAGTAATGCCTCGTTATTGTTATGTACCCAACTGTTCATCAAATAAAATACATATCCTTACATTTTCCAGGCTGTTCATCCTATTTGAATGAGATAACATATTGATTAACATATTTCAGCAAACTGCTAAATATTCTTAATACGAGTCACCTAATTCTTAATATGAGTTGTGTAGTATCTTGCATTCGTTTCATTCATCTTGGGTAAAGTGTAACACCTGCATTTTCATATTTTTAAAAAAATATTCATTACATTCGGGAATATATGCTTAAATAATTATTCAAAAAAGCGCAATGAAGAAATTTTAGCGATGAAGGATAATCGAAAATTAAAGAAATTTAAGGCCAAGTAGATCAAGGTTGCTTTTTATATTTCCCTGTTTTATTTATTTAAATATTCAATTATCGATTGGTATATTATTCAATGTACATATACTCCCTTATATTTCATTTTTTAAAATCTATATAGATTTTATGCACATGTTTCACATAACTATTACTTAAAACAAATTCTATTTATTTACATTATTCGTTTAAATTACTTTCATGAAGATTTTAGTATTCGTATATAGTATGTTAAATATAAAATACTATTTTTTAATTTAAAAATTACGTTTAATTTTTAAATATTTTTACCTAGGCATAATATTTATTTGTAACGCATAAAAAATAATGTAAAAATTGGTTTGAATAATATTACAAATCCAAATGATTCAAAACTTGGAAGTAATCAATACATTGTCTCATTAATGATATATTATACGAAAAGTTTTTTTTTTGGTCAGATTTATATAGGTGAAGTATTCTTTTCTAATGTATATGTTACCGGCAAAGTATGAAATACGGCATTCTATAGAATGTCTAGACATTCTATAGAATACCTAAAACTAGCCAGCAATGTATGAAATGATTCTCATTTCACACATTGCCTAAGCATTCTATAGAATGCCTGATGAGAAACCAGTAAAGTATGAAATACATCTCCTATTCGTTTCGAATGTTGTGGGGCTAGGCACGAGACTTTTAACGCGTGCTTCACGCTCAGAATTTGTCAGTTGCAAACTGTGGTTTGTTCGGGAGTGTCAAAATACTCAATTTTGCTTAAGGCTGTTTTCGGTCAATGTTAAAGGATAGGGATGAAACGGCAAAGACATTTGTGGGCAGGAAAAAGCTCCAATAATAATAAAAATTTTTATGGATATAAAGAAAATAATTGTTTAAAGGATAGTGTTTTTTGAATTTTGATTTTTTGGAAAATTACACAGTATTCAGCATTTTTGCAAAATGAAATTTGACTTTTCTATGTTAAAGTACAGGAGGTGGAAACGCAAAAGACATTTTAACAGAAAAAAACATTTTTTAGAGTAGAATTAAATAGTATATAAGAAAGCAAGCTTCCCTCTTTGGACTAGTGTAGCCAGAATTAAGTTTTATGTTTTTCTTAATTAACTTTTTTTAAATTTTAAGTTCATTCTGAATTATTTTTGGCGTAGTTAGGACTATCTCAAACAGATGGCACCACCATCGTTTGAAAAGCGAATTTATTCTTGGCTACGAATACTTATTTTTGGCGATATCTTTCTGAAATATAGTCGCCAGCTGAAATTATGGTAACTTGCAAATTGTTACAAGTAGTGGACAATGGAAAAGATTTATGATGTACAGAGATTTAACATCTCAAATCTGACGAACTTTCCGATTTAGAAAGTTTTAAATATTTTCTGCATGTGTGCTTTAAAAAAATCGTTTATAATTATACAGCTTAGATTTTTTTGTCTGTTATTGAAGGAATGTCTGTAAGACAGCGTTTCTCAAACTGTGGGGCGCGCCTCCCTTGGGGGGCATGACAACTCTGCAAGGGGGGCGCGAGCATATTGAAAAGTCGAAAACAAAAAAATATCTTAAAAAATTATTAATTTACTGAAAGTAAACAAACAAAATATATTATGACATAATCTAATATATATTATAAATGCAAAAGTTTGTGAGGATGTTTGGGGGTCTTTCACGCAAAAACAACTGAATCGATTTTAATGAAACTTTACAGTAATATAGCTTATACATCAGAATAACACATAGGTTATAATTTATTGCATAGGCTATAATTTATAAAGATATTGTATGAAGTGTCCAAAATAAAACGATATTTAAGTAAATAGGAAAACATTCTGCCATCTGCAAGCAATTCTAGCGTGAGCTGCAAAAAAGCCCACCACAGCATATATCTATCTTTTGTTTGGGAAAAACCCTTTTTACTTTGGCTACGCAAGGTGCTCGGTTCTAATGAATTCCTGTAATCAGCATATGCCTAATTTTTTTTATTTCAGAATAATACTAAGTTTTGAAGGGAGAGGTTGTTATAAATCTCTCTTTATTTTAATGGTTTTTTTATGATTTTATTATGCACATTTTTGGTAGTAAGAAATTGATCTTTCTTCAAAATAAATGCTATTATCAGTTCTGGTACTTAAAGTAAATAAACTTTCTCTTTCACACTGCATCATTTGGACCCATTTCCATAGTTTGTTTGTGGTTAGTAGTTAATTATAAAGCTATAATTTTAATTGAATTGGCAGATATTGCATTTTTAAGTATAAAAATAATTATAGCTACTGAACTGTATTTTTTGGATTGAGTGAGTGAATATTAACGTCGCACTGTTCAGCTACACGAGGGCTTTTGGCAATAGATCACGTAATTTGGAACCATGGTCAAGTGACGTGGACCACACCTGAGCTGGCACCCCCTTCTCCTAACTACCACACCACACCAACTTAGAAGGAAAATTCTACCAATACTTAGCAGGAATATTCTTTGAGATCCATTTTCCGAGATATATGGCAGCAAGGGTTCTATGATGAGTATTTTAGTGGGGAAGGCGAATAATTTTGTAGCAGATATTGCGTTTTCAGCTGACGGCGTTTTCAGCGGATTGCAAAGATTATTATTTTTGTCCCGAAAAATTAGTTTACGTCAAAATTTAAAAGTCTAATGTTTTTGTATGAAAACCTTAGAAAATGATTTGACTACTTATTTTAAGTGAACGGTGTATATAATTAATTTTACAGTGGAATATCTTTAATTAATTTATTGGCTCTAACGGATTAAATTTTCCAAAGTGGAGTATTTTGTTTATGTATATCCCTTAATTTTAAATGTAGTGATCCAAAAAAAATATTGTATGAAAAAAACTGCAGTAAATCATAATGCGGTTGGATAAAGTATTAACGTGCATTTCTTCCCCTACACGGCGGTTCTTACAAAGCTCTAATAAAGCTCGAGCTATGAAAGTAGCTAGGTATTTGCCAACTTGATTCTATCGTTAACATTTCACTATGTTTTCATTGAATCGCCATTATATTTTAAGAAACGGCGTTGCTTGCGAATATTACAATTTTAACATAAAATAAATACAACAGAAAGTAATATTAATGTATTATACTTTCAGATATAAATTATTTACACTACTTTAAGTGTTCATTACATAAAACTTTTAACAATGTGTTACTTTTGCTGAGCAGAGATCTGCTTAGGGAAGTATTTTCAAAAATCGACCCTCAATAGTGTTACGGGGAGTTATAAATATAAAAATCCTTTTTTCAGCTATTAGATCTACAGACTTAAAATTTAACAAAGGTGTTTTTCTTTCTATCTTTTTTTTCAGCCGAGACATGCAAAAAGCTTTTTTTGTTTAATTCGAAATTCCAGTAAAATTAACTCATTAAAAACTTCTTCATCCTTTAATCTGTGTTGTTTAATTTTTCAGTTCGCCCGGGCGAAGAATGGGTATACCAGCTAGTAAACAATAAAAGACTCATTTACACTGATATACTACACTTTAAATATATCAGTGCTACACAATGTATTTAATAGTAAGTTACAATCAAGTTTGTTAATTATCAGTGACCCTGTGACGTCTCACGCGTCTTTTCTTTAACACGTCCTTTGGGCCATAATTAATGGCAACTCTTTTCCAACCAAATCCAAGAAGTGAAGTGTGAACAAAAGATGCAAATGAACAAACTTTTAAATATCGGATCTTAGAGTAAGCGATATGGCAATGTAAGGTAATGTTTGATAATTGAAGTTAGTTTGTGGCGGTTGATGGTTATTACAGTTCGTGGTTCAAGTCTGAATGAGTTTTGAGTGACGTGAATAAAAGTTATTAGTGATCGAATATAGGGAACAGCCAAGTTGCACACCAGTGCATACAAAGACAAGATTGATCATTACTCCAAGCTGTAATAAGGTAGGATTGATTATTTAATATTAGAATCGGAGATTTGGCGGTTCGTTTATCGATAGTGGTCTGAATTTGATTAAGTCTTATTGTATGTTGCGTATTTTTACCATCGTAGATTCTCTCATATTACTTATTATAATTTAATTTGTTAAAGGTTTAAGTTGAATATCTTAATAAAGTCATATTAAGATAATGTTTGATCCTAGTCCTTTCGCTAATCCTACACCTCTAGCTCACGCTGATACTTCGAGAGATGTACTTCCAAGGGGAGGAACATCACAATCCCATGGGTTTATTATACATATAATTATGTATAAAAATTCTTATCTTGATAATTTGTACAGTTTATAATTAATTCTTTAACTACCGATCAAAAGTTTCGTGATTCGCCTCCCAATGCCAACCGTTTTCCACGTAGGCACGCGTATGCTATGTATTGGGGGAGGGGGAGGAATAAAGAAGCAAAAATAATCTGGAATAAGAGTAAATCCTTCGCAAATATTGTCAATGTCCTTTCATTGCATTCCAAATTCTTCAGGAATAATTTTACGGATAGCAGTGCAAAGAAAAAATCCTACTTCGGAAAGACGTATATATACGTCTGGGGAAATAAACATTTTGGCTTAGCGAGACTTTTATATACACGAGGGAGGGTGCTTAAGAGGTTAAATCGTATCGTAGTTTTGGCGTCAAAGAATAGTATTATTGAATTCAGTACATTGTTATTGTATGAGGGGGCGCGATGAAAATTATGATTGAATATTGGGTCGCGAATATTGCAACTTTGAGAAGCACTGCTGTAAGAATATTTAAATTTTTTTCTGCGAAATGACTTAACGAAGAATGAAAGTATACTTACTTTATACTTGATCGAAAGTTGTGAATTAACTCTAAAGAACACAAATTACTACTCCTTGCTCACAAATTAAAATTTTAATCTAATTATTGTAATGCAATTATTATTATTATATTATTATTTTCTTTTTAACTAACAAAAAAAAAATTTTTTTTCCCATCGATTTTATATTTGACGTAAAAATCTTTACCATAAACCATTGGAACAATTATTAACACAAAATATTGTTTTCTAATTTAATTAACAGAAACTTATTTTTTCAATTAATTATGTTCAGATTCTAAGCCGCACCCCAAATTCTCAGCACATTTTTGTGAAAAAAATAGTGTAAAATATATTATCGATATATGATATATTTACGGAATGAAAAGTGGCTGCGATACCCTAGTGGTCAAGGTAACGTACTCGTGGCTGGCGTGTCATGAGTTCGAGCCTAGTACCGCTGAAGTTCTGTCGTGTAGGGGAGCGATGAACGTTAAATCTGAGAGCTAAAACATCCTCTCATTGGTGTGGTAGTTAAGAGATAGGAGGTGCAAGCTCAGGTGTCGTCCTCGTCACTTGACTATGGTTCAAAAGTTACGAGGTCCGTCACCAAAAGCCCTCGTGTAGCTGATCAATATGACATTTATATTCAATCACTAACTAAACGAAATAAAAAAAAAAATAATAAAGATGAATTAATAAAAAGTGAATAATTTACTTTACCAGCATTAAAAACTTTTTCAGTCTTCGAATCTGTCTAAGCTGCACCAGAATTTTGTAGCCTAAGTATCGGAAAAAAGTGCAGCTTAGATTCGAATAAATTCGAAGAAAAATTCAGTGTAATGAATGTTCGCTACATGTCTAAAGACATGTGCCAGTACAGATATACGATAATTTAATGGAAAACAATCTTTCAAAATTAAAAGTACAAAATATCTGATTTAGAGAAGAGCGAAACTAGGGGGCAAGCATCTTCTGAACGATGGAGATATGAGAGAGATCGTTGAGACTCTCATCTTCTTTTTTCAAAGAAATTGCTTGCAGGAAAAATCTACTCAGTGTTCGAAGCTTGTGATGCGCATTGTGTATGGTAGAGACTTATGCAATGCAGCAATGAAATATGGATTGGCAAACGAGATCGCTCGGAAGCAGTATGAGAGGGAATATTCAACTCAAGTAAAAAATATGTGGCTTATTTGTGGACAAAGATAAACCCTTTTTGTGTGCTTCACCCGATTTGGTTGGTGATGATGGACTCATAGAAATTAAATGCCCTTAATTCTGCGAAATTTGAATCAAATCTGCTGAATTTAATTACAAAAAAATAGTCTAGGTTTCAAATTTTCCAATGAAAGGGGAATCTATTTACCATTAAATCATAAATTTTACTTTCAAATACAAGGTCAGTTATTTATTACACAACGGAAATGGTGTGATCTGTATTTATGGTGCAAAAGGGATTCGTTAACTCTGCGTATAGAGCCAAAACGAAGAGTTTTGGAAAGGAATTATTCAAAACTATAGAAAGTTTTTATTTAAATGTGTTCTTCCTGAAATTCTTGATGGAAGAGCACCACGAAATATGCCTTTGAGGGAGCCGTTATATGTAGAGGAATCTAGTAGAAGCAAAAAACAGAAAATGATTGATATAGGTTAGGAAATGAAACCTATATATTATCCGAATGATTATTTGATTAACGTCAAGCTTTGAAGCTTCACTGGGACTATCGCCGACCTCGTCATTTCGATCAAGTGACGAGGACGAAATCAGAGCTGGAACCGCACTCCCAAAATTTCCACCATTAGCAACATATATATCCTCTACTTCAAACATCTGCTTTGAGGTTCAGCCTTCTACATAGCGGACAGCCGCGGTAGCCGAGTGGTATAGGTATCCGGACCGTGGCTTGCCTTGCACGCCACGAGTTCGAGCCCAATACCATTAAAGACCCGCCGTGTAGGGCAGCGATGCACGTTAAATCTGTCGAGATCGAAACGTCCTCCCGTTGGTGTGGTGTGGGAGTTAGGAGAGGGGTTGCCAGCTCAGGTGTCGTCACGTCACTACTGACCATGGTTCAAAATTACGTGGTCCGTCGCCAAAAGCCCTCGTGTAGCTGAACAGTGCAACGTTAATATTCAATCAATCAATCAATCAATTCTACATAGCGGATCTTCAGCAGGACACCAGAATTCAAACCAACGATGCAACACCACGTCGATCACGAGTTCGTAACCATGAACTCTTGCCTACTGTGACCTATATCTTCTCGAACAGGATACCGTAAAAACTGTCCGTGATATATATTTATAATTAAGTATATTACTTAGCCATTTTTATTTGGATTCCTACATAGAATGAAACTATTATTTTGTTACCAAATATGCCCAAAAAATTAAACAATAATGCAATTTTTCTTTTGATTTAAATATAATGTTAACTTCCAAATTGAAAAATTGTTATTGACATATATTCATTAAATAAACATAAATTTCTTAGAAAAAATAAAAGCAATGTTTATATATTATATGCTTGATTAATTGTGCTTGATAATTAATTGCCAGCCTATTTTCTCTCCCTTATAATGATATTTTTAATCGTTCTCTAAAAAGTTACAAAAGTAATTTTAATTTCAAAATATCTCTTTCTTTCTTCCTTTTTTTTTTTTTTTTTTTTTTTTTTTGCTGAACATGAAATAATTTTGTAATGCTTATTTTCATTTACGTACCATTTCTTATAAAAATATTTTTTGAATTTAAAAATTATTTTACAAACATACGTAAAATAATGGTAAAACCATAAATTAACCGGTTTTTAATGAAATAGCTGCATACTATCTTAGAAAAATAACAAAATTGATAACCTTTAACCTTTAAACATTTAAAACTACTTTTTTAAAGAAACTATTCAAAATTGTTTCCCTTAAACCTTTAATAATGTAATACAGGTGTAAGTGTATACCTAATTGGAAATTTCTGAAACATTTTTTTGTACATAAGAACTTTATTTTGTAATACTTTTAGAAACATTTATTATTCCATTATAAAAGAATTAAATCATTTTTCTTTATATTTAGGCCTACTAGATTGTGAATATTCATTGTTTACTGTACCGGGACCACAACAAAACAAATTTATTTTCACGTTAATACATTGTTTTTGCACAACTAAATCGTTTTGTAATGGAAAATGAACTTTTTTTTTATTTTGGATAAATACACCTATAATCAAAGAGAGAGAAACAACTTATTGACATTTTAAAAAGACATTTGACGGTAAAATCTATATTAAAACAAGAACAGCTCCTAAAATTTAGATTGCAAAATACATAGGATTTTTTCCATAGTTAGAAACGAATAAAGCATTCATAACAAATTATCAGAATCCATGAGTCGAAAAGTAAGAAAGCCATTTTGATCTCTCTCATGGTCAATTCAACACTGTTTTACTCCCCCCAAAGAACAAGTGTTTTCTTTTTCACAGTCCTTTAGACTGTGGCCCTCTTCCTGCAGAGAAAGGGGAGGATTCTATTGAAGGAAGTGCGCTACAGAGAAATTTTTTCATGCCTTTTTTCGAAATCAACCAAAAGCGGAGAGCAGAGTGCACGCGATCTTCTCTTTTCAAACAATCAAATCTCACCAGCAATGACATCAATAATTCACACAAAATAGCTGTAAATTTATGTTTCGAGATATCTCTTTCCGATTTTTTTTCGAAATTTCGCAATTGTCCATAATTCTGAGATCGTATAATAAGGACCATTATAAATTTATCCTCTTCCATCCTCTCAAAAAATTGACACATTTGTTGAGTAATTCAGAGTACCACTGAGATTGTACCTCTCGTGAAATAATAGGTTGCCAACCTGTTCTATTGTATAAAAAAGTAAAATTGTATCATACTGTTTGTTCATTAAAAACGTGAAATTTAATTTTTTCATTGCTTTAAATCCACCTATTCTTCCTTTAAAAATCATTTGTTCAGGAAAATTAAACAGTTTCGTTCTGTACATCATTTATCTAGAGAATTGATCGACAAAACTGTGTTCCACGAGTACCAATAAAAAAATGGGAAAGAAAATTACAAATATGTATTACTAAAAAATGGTTATGTTCTCATGAAATTCGTTTAGCCAATTATCTAAAAGATCATAGACTAAAATTAAAAATTTTATTTATACATAATTTGAAAATTTTTTAACTTTTATTATAATATAATAAATGAATTTTAAAAACTTTATTTTATGCAGTAGATTGTGAATATACTATTGTTTGCTATCGAGTTCCACGAAGTAATTTTATACTAGTTAGTACAATGTTTTGAAACCTTTTACATTTGTGGCTGGGGAAAAACACTATAATGAGAGAAGAAGATAAAAAAGAAGAAAAAAATTATCGACATATGAACAGATTCGATGCTAAAATTTAAATTTAAGCTAGACCTACATTTGAGTTACCAATTCATGCCATACATAGCAGAATTCTCACACAGCTATGAACATTTTTCATGCCATTCACAAAAATGTATTTAGAAAGTGAAAAATATTTTTAACGCGATTGGCAACAAAAAATAAAAATACAACGAATGAACACGGAATATGAAATGCTGCAGATAATTTCAAAAGCATACGTCGTGATAGTTTGTGTAAAAAATTGTAAACACATATCTCAGTTACTAAGTATAATGCATGCGTAGGTGACATTTGGATCACAAATTTATATTATCAATGAGTAAAAATAACATTAAAATTACATCATAAAAGTTTTTAATAAAATAAAATATTTTTTTTAAATTGTCTTTACATATAATATCAAAATATGTTTATCTATACTTTAAATATTATTTTAAGATATATTCCCTTCAGCGAGGAAGGGGGTTTCTCGAAAACATATTACAGTTCTAAAGGGTCCAAGAGTTGAAAAAGTTTGATGATTGACCAATGTCCAGACATAAGTCTTTCATGGTCAAGATTCACTCTGCTGCTTTAACCCCTGCCCGAAAAAAAGAAAACATTGTTTTTACCAGTTTGACGACCGTCACCCTCCCTTAGCCCCCGCGTGTTCCTCGCTGAAAGCGGGAGAATTTCAATACAGTGTTACCGAGAGAGAAATTTATTGCCCATCTTGGGAATCTTGAGACAAATATTTGTGCCAAAAATTTCGCAGTAGCCAACGCCATCTAGATGTCATGTAAGGTGTTAAACTAATGGCCCGCCATCACCTTAAACTTGTTCAACAAGACATTGGTTTTTTCCTGTGCTGCATGAAAATGGAGAAGCAAGCTACAGTGTTGGAGAATGGAGTGAGTGAGTGAATATTAACGTCTCCACTGTTCAGCTACACGAGGTTTTTGGCGACAGACTTCGTAATTTTGAGCCCTGGTCAAGTGACAAAGACGACACTTGAGCTGGCACTCCCTCTCCTAACTACCACACCACACCAATGCGAGGACGTTTGAGCTCTCGACAGATTTAACGTGCTTCGTCCCTTACAGTGCGGGTCTTTAGTGGCATTGGGCTCGAACTCGTGACAATCTAGCCACGATCCGATACTTGACACTAGCTACCGCGGCCACGTCGTGTTGGAGAAGGAGTCATGGTCTATAGCAAAGGTCGGCAACCTATGGCATACGGTGCAATTATCAGTGGCACTCAGCACTACTCAACAGATTTGTAAATTTTTGAATGGATGGAACTTGATAATTTTGTAATCCACCTTATTTGACAAACATCTCGAGAATTTGGACAATTAACGAATTATGAAAAAAATTTGAATGATAACTCTAAAGGTAAATTGGCAGCTTCTTTGTAAATTATTAAATGCCACAGCTGGAGATATTTAATTATTTGAAGAGAGAAAATTGCATGTATTCTGCTCTTCCGCTTTCCACCACTTCTAATTATAAATCACAAATGAATATTTCACTATTTAAGTATAAAATATATTTCCTCTGTGAGGGATCTATATGTGTTCCTTCAATTAATCCTCTATAAATCTTTGGGTTATCAATTCGCGTTATTCATAAGCAACCCTTCGGAAGAAGATAATTATGATATTTAAATTAACTTATTATCTATAGTCGAGGTTTTCTAGCTTGAAGGGAGAGTAATAGGGGAGTTATACTTGAATCAGGTGAGATTGCTACTGCAGGTATCATATTTGAATTATTGTGATTAACAACTAATTAGGAAGAAGTGACGATTGTTCATTGAGATTGAATTGATATTAGATTAAATCGGATGATAGGTTTGATCCTTTATTAAGGAAAAGGTCAAGATTGTGATAGTCTGCTAATCGTTGTTCTACTTTCGCGGTTAGCATCGAGACATTCTCTTACTATTATTAGTAGTAATTGTGTCTTTTAGTTGTGTGATAAATAAATAGATTAGTTGGATTATCTCCACACATGTCTAAGATTTGCCCGAGAGAGGGTGGAAACCTTTTTCTCATGGCAACTATTCAGGTGTTTTTAACAACTAAGATGCTCGGGGAATGTATCAAAGTGAAACAGCACTTCAGATGAAGCAATTTCAAAAGTTTATTTATCTTTTTATTTAACCGTAATGAAGGGAAATACTCTTATTTTACGTTGTCTATTTTTTATTTTGATAAATATGTTTAAAGAAACATAATATGTGTACAATTTCGAGGGTTTTTTAAAATTTTTGTTGAAGAACGTTATATTTTATGTTTATTTTTATGTTAAGAAATATTTTTAATTGATGCAAAATTAACGTGTGATAAAGTTGTAAATCTATATAATTGAACTCTATTCTCTATCTCTGGATACATTATCGCGGGAATATAATTGTTTCACACACACACAAAGATGCCCCACTGTGTGGCACGCTGAATCATAATTGGTAGATTGGTTTTTGACACTTCACAGCTAAAAGATTGTCGATCCCTGGTCCATAGGCATGAAACAACTATTCGACGCCAAGCTGCCCAAAATTCCAGTTAAAGCTATTAAAAAAAGTATTTCTTTTTTACTGAAATTAGTTACTAGAAGTTAATAACTGATGTACAAAAGGCCAAAATGACTACTAAAAAGGAACCCATGGCCTATTGGTTGCTGAGTAGTTATGATGTGATATTTGGTAAAAATAAAGGTAAACTCTTGTAACCTGTTAAAGGCGTCAGTGCTATACAGAATGGTTCTCAACCACCGGCCCGTCGATCAAATGGTATCGAGCCACTCAAGGAGTATTAAATTATTTCCATTTTATTTACTGAAATGTATTTCTCTAGTGTTTGTTTGACATTCTATGGAAATCCCTTTACATTTCGTATAAAATCGCTTCATATTCATTTTTTGAGGCAACTGAATTGTATTCTGAAGGCATGTTTAAATATAATTAAATTATTAAATCAAAACGATTTAAAATATAAACATCTCACAATCAGCAGCTGCAGTAAAATTATCTAACCTGTCCACGGGGATAAAAGTTGAGAAGCACTTCTGCACAGTATTACGTTGCGGTTTCTGAGTTATTTTACGTACTTCATGAAGCTCATTTGTCTATTGAACCCGGAGGACGTGATAGAATTCCAAAAGAACGTTCAACCAAATACAAAAACGTTATACGTTATGATATTGAACCACCATTGTGAACCTTGCCAGAAAAAAGAAAAATTGTTTAGAAAAAGGCATTGTTATGAAATTTGTGATTTTTTTTTCTTAATGCCAATATATTAGCCCTTGTAACGAGTGGGAAAGATGGTTTCTATCGACTTGAAACTTCATTTTAAAACACTTATATGCGAAATCAGAATTTACTTTGTGCCTTAGGAACTTGCTTAGAATTAAAAATATTCCTAACCATGAAATTCCTTTTCTGTCAATTGCAATTGCTCATTCCATTGAAAACGACGAAGGATTCTTCAAATGTATCTGTAAAACAAAGTACCAAAATAAGAATGGTCTTTGCGTGAAAAATGTATCGAAATGTAATTCAAAATACTATTCAAGCTTACCATGTTGCAATAAGTAGGTTAATTTTGAGTTCTAATTTTTTATTTGAAAAATTATTTTAATGCCTAGGCATTCTGTAGAAATGCCGGCATTTCATACTCTGCCGGTAACACAGTGGCGCACACAGGAATTTTTCAAGGGGGTGGGATCCGGGGTCGAAAGTTCACCATTCTTGTATCATGCTCCTTTTGATTTTGTCGATTTTCGGGAACAAAACACAGTAAAAAATTAATTAATGAATAAATAATTAGCATTAATTAATAAAATTAATCATTAATAACGAATACTTAATTAAATTTTACGTATTATGTATTTAGAATTATAATCAATCGGAAAAAAATCAAGGGCTTTGGGGGGTTTCGGAATGTGGAAGATATATATTTATTAACATATATATTTTCTAACGTATATAATATAGAATCTATTTTTGCTGTATAATTACTGTGGTATCTAAAACCGTTTGTGTCATTTTTATATTTGCATATATTTTTACATGCATTGCATTCTTTGGTTTTTTTACATGCATTGCATTCCTTGTTTTTTTACATGCATTGCATTCTTTATTTGTATATATTTTTGCATTTGTATATAATTTTGCATACATTTAACCTTTATTATGATGCATTGAATACAGCAAAATGTTGCTTAATTCACGTGTTTTTTTTAAAAGCTTTTACTTTTCCTATTTTCTTTGCAAGTAAATGTTTCTTTTGTTATTTCATCTGACTGAAAATATTTTTTATTGAGTCAGTTTTTACTTAGATGTTTCTTACATTGTTATGAGCCTTTCACGAGTGATATTTCCCCTTTTTCAGGAAAATATTAGACATCCTTCTAACGTATTAATTCATAACTTTCCCCTGAAAATATTCTAAATGAGAATTAAAAAATAATCAATATAAGTATGGAAATATTAGTCTACGACCTGAAAAGAAATGAATGTAGTTATAGCTTTATATTCCAGATAGCCACTGTGAGTAGCAAAGCATTCCCTCCTTTCCTGACGTCATCAAAACTCAGTCGCGGTCTGTTCCTTCAGATGGCCTTGGTTTAGTTTAGGCTCCGGTACTTAAGGTGTAGGATGTTCCTCAGGGGTGTTATTTTTGTCTCGAGGGGGGGGATATAACAATTTTCAAACAGGTATAATTCTAAATGTAAATTAAATAATTCAAATCTTTTACACATTATTTACAAAGGATTATGGTTTCAAAATGTTTGAAATATAATAATTTTAAAAATTATAAGGATATGAGAATAAGAAATAATTTTGTGAAAAATATTAATTTTTGCGTTGCGACGCTATTTTGTAAAATAGTAGCCTTTGATGTATAAAACTTTATAGAATTATAAAATGTACCATACTCTTTAAATGCTACTAATTTAAGGAATAATATACACTGGCCTCGAAAAGTTAAGGTACAACATGTTTTCGAAGCTCACCATAAAAAAATGGCAGTAACAATAAAATGCATAGTTTTACATGAATGATAATAACGAACTTTAAAAACATTAATGCAAAAACGATTGCTACCGCTTTTATTTTTATAGAAAAGAACGTATATTTATGAGGTGAGAGAAAAATATGCAAATATCAAGCTTTCGTACTTTTGTGTGTAAGTTGTGTTGATTTTCAACAGTTGTTGGCAGTTTCGGTGACAATAGTCAATAGAGTTTAGAAAATGTCTCAGAGACGTCGTTTACAATTCGTTAAGGTGGCGGGCAGTTGGATGGATGGAAATGGGATTGTCGCAGGCTGATGCTGCTAGACGTCTCAATGTCTCGTAGTGTTGTTCAGCGACTTTGGGATCAATACCAATCCGAAGATTCTGTGTCAGAAGACCTGTTCAGGCCGACCACGAGCTACAACACCTGCGAAGACCGTTTTCTAGCTCTTTCGGCACGAAGGAAGAACCACTACTGTGCCGCAGCTCATTGCAGACCACTTTCAAGCATCAGGAAGAAGAATCTCCGCTACTATGGTGCGAAATCGTCTTCACAATGCAAGTCTGTATGCAAAAAAAACCAGTTGTGTGCGTTCCCCTCAACGGACGGCAGCGAAGGAACCGCTTATGCTGGGCAAGAGAACATGTTTCTTGGACGCAGCAACAATGGGCTTCTGTGCTGTTCACAGACGAGTCAGATTTACAATGGAGAGTGATTCAGGGCGTCTACTGATCTGGAGGGGACAGCGCACTAGATACCATCAATCAACACTGTTGAAAGACACAGTTATAGAGGTGGTGGAATCCTGGTTTGGGCAGGGATCTCGCTCGGTGGCCACACTGACCTGCATGTGTTCCATGGAGGAACCGTAACTGGTCTTAGATATCGGGATGAGATCCTTGATCCATATGTCCGCCCATATGCTGCTGCTATTGGTAACGACTTCATTCTGATGGATGATAATGCACGACCTCACCGAGCTCGGATTGTTGAGGGAGTCTCTGGAGGATCACGGTTTGGAACGAATGGAATGGCCAGCTCGATCTCCAGACCTGAATCGATAGAACATCTTTGGGATTATCTTGGCAGAGGGTGGCTGCTTTAAATCCTCCTCCAAGGTCGTTACATGAGCTGAAACAAAGGCTTACTCTGTGTCTGGTCTTCGCTTCCTATTCCGGTGTCCGACAACTTAATAAACAGCATGGGAAATCGATGCCGCCAATGCATTCAAGTTAGGGGTGGACACATTCCTTGTAGAACCCATTTTTGTATTGTTTTTATGCCATTTTACCACATAACACTGTGATGTGCTGTTTTCTCAAGAATGGACTTTTCCGCAGAGATTGCTTTTTTTTTTTGTAATAAATCGTTTTTGCAATACACTTATACAAATTTCTATGACGCATTCAATAAAAAACTGTTTAATGCACATATCCTCCAAATGTTTTGTTTCTACATTCATTCATTTGCAAATTAGACACAAAAATCCGGTTGTACCTTAACTTTTGAGGCCAGTGTATCTTTTGTATTTCAAAAGATATTAAAATTTTAAAAAATTGAAAATGTAACATGTTTTGTATTTTCATATGCTTATAATTAAATATTATGTATTATATTAAACATTTTACACTTTTCTGAAGCCTAATTCCTCTATAAATAATGTGTACAAGATTCTAATTATTTAATTTTAATTTCAAACAGTTATATATATATATATATATATATATATATATATATATATATATATATATATATATATATATATATATATATATATATATATATACTAGCTGTACCCTGCCACGCGTTGCTGTGACTCCGTCTTATTTAACAGAAAGGACATATTTTCAGTATGTTAAATAATTTGCATTGCACGTATGATCTTTTATAAAAAAAATGTATAAATATATATTCGAAAAACTTTCCCCTAAACTGATATTTATAATTTGTTAACCAAATGCTTGAAGTTATTACAGCTTATTTTTGTCCTTATGTCATGTTATGAACCTAAATTTATTTACATTGTCTTTAAAGTGGCGACCTCAAGTTTGAAGATAAATTTTAAATGGCTCCACTCTGGATTCATTGAGGAATTGGGTTAGTTTTACAATGCTTATGGATATTTTTATTAAATCAGAGTGTGTTCACAAATGCATTTATCCAAACAATGTCACTTCGAAATATGAATTGTATTTCCTGATGTCATATAGGAAATGTTTTGATTCCGCAGTATATCTAGCAAGCAAAATTTGTAATGGCTCTGTTCTCTGAGTTGAGGTAGTTTAATTTTTCAGTGGTACAAAACATTCCTTTGGTTTCTCCCTTAAATTCCAGAACATTGCAATAAGGATACACTTCCATCATTGTGTAAATGAGAACATGCTGCCTGAACCTAGAATTTTCCACTGGGTTGTACCGGAATACAAGTTGACTGTTATTGTGTGATTGCTCACCACAAAGTCATGTTTGACGCAGATGTGCTGTTTTTGGTTAACATCTTTCTGATGTTGTAAAACACGAATGATGTGCTCGCAAATGTGCTTCCTCAAGTCTGGCTGCATGTTGCTCTGCTGCACCCTCAGCCTGTGTTTGTGACATTCTTTGTCTGCTTTTCTCGCTTGCTGATATCCATTCTTTCTCAGTTTGATGTACAATTACACTCATTGTAGTACTTTTGCATTGCAAGTATGACAATCTAAGTTTGATTTCCCGCAAGGCATTATTTTTATCTAGTGAAGCCAATTGACTGCACTTAAAAAGAATTAAAAAAAATTCAAATAAAGCATATAAAATTTCTTAAAAACTTAAAACTACACTTAAAAAGAAAAGAAAATTAAAACAAAAACATATACAATTTCAAAACATGAAAAAAAAAGAAAAATCAGAAACAAAAAGAGAAGGAAAAAATAAAAAATGCTAATGAAATATTTAACTTTAAACATGCATCAATTGACACAGCTGAAATTCAACGCAATGAGAGGCTGAAGGTATTTTTAATTGAATATGCCAGGAAAATTCCAATATAAACACGGATTTTGCAGCAGAAAACTACGACAAAGTGTGGAGTATTTTTGCAATTCACAATTCGATTAGTATTAGCAATTGTTATCAACAAAGTTAAGGGCCTATCTTTAAAACAGAGTGGCTTATATCTAGACACAGACAGCTTTTCACATGGACAATTATTTGTTATCTGTGTACTTAAATATTAGCATCACCACAGCCAAATTACCGCCATGGAAATCGCAACATTTTCCCTCCATTTCTTTTTTCATAAAAAAAATGTTAGAATCTTTATTGTTTAGATATTAAGGTACGATATACATGGTACCAATTTTGTTACAGTGATGCTAATACATAGTTACTTATGTGTGTTACAGAGCAGTAGTCACCAATTGGTGATGTGTGAAAATTTTGGATGGTATGCAGAAAAATTGGGAAATTATTTATACTTTTATGAAGATTCAGTTTAAAAAAAGATGAACAACAAAACAACATATTACGGAACACGAATTATTCTTTACTAAAAGCTTTTAGTTACTGAAATAACTAAAGAAAAAAACATAATTCCTGAGGTTAGCGATTTTTAGTAACCTCAACCATTTTTTGTAAAATTGTAGGCAAAACACTTCAGTTTGATGATTGTTGCTTTTCATGAAGCTTATTTTCAGGGCATAGAAGATTAAATAAAGACGTAAATATAGCTGTAGTGCTCCACCACATAGAGGTCAATCCTATTAGTGAAACGCTAATTATAAAGTTATACATTAAGTGGTTAATGAAGTGTTGAAAAATGGCAACTACTGCTCTAAAGCAGGCACAGCAGACAATTTCTGTATATATACAGACAATGAAGCAACACAAAATGTCTACTCATAAGCATTGTAAAATTAACCCTTTCACCTCAAGAAGAGTAATTTAATTTGTTTTCAAACTTGGCACCTCTTCTATGGAGACAATGCAAATAATTTTAGATTCATACCATGATCAAAAAACCCATAATAACTTGGGAGTATTCTGTTAACAAATTACAAATGAAATCTGCAAGTGCAAAAAGGTATTATTATTGTGCACAAACAGGCATAGAATGTTGTTCCCTTATTGAATGCATATAGCTGTATTTGGCGATTTCTTTTGGTTTTAGGTAAATAGCCGACTAAAGAAAAAATATAAGTACCATAAAAAATTATATATTAATTTAATTTAGATTCATTGGAGAAAGATAAAATATATACCGTTAAGTCCGGCATATAACGCACACCCATACTTTCAAGCTGCAATTTTTAAATTTTAGGTATATTCGCTATATAATGTGCACCCCTTTTTTACGAAGAAACCTGAAATGCACAAATGCAATGCTGTTATGTTTAGAAGCGATTTATTCAAGGTGTTTATCTAAGCAATTGCAAAAATAGTATACTTTTAGAACTACCATCTTTTAAGTTCAATAAGAATGTCATGTCTTTTAAATAAATAGTATTTCGAAATATTTAGAAGTTTAACTTTTTTATGCTCCTTTATTTTTAAATTTTTAAAGCCCTCATTTTTATACCCAGCGTATAACTCACACCTGTAAATTTCGATCTTATTTTTTGTGTTCAAAGTTCGCGTTATAAGCCGGATTTTACGGTAGGTGGAAGATTTTGATCGAGTATACTACTCGCTAAACACATATATAGTGTACAGAATTAAATTTAGTATTTTATATATAAAAATTATTCAAAGTAAATATTCTGTGCTTAAAAATAAATTGAAAAATGATATACAATACTAATAGTAATTGACACATAAAAAAGAGCTGAACCATCTTTATCAGCGCGAAAGTAAAATTTGAAAAAATAATTACAATCTTATGACAACCTGCTTCATCAACATGTATTTTGAGCCCTCTGTCTGTTTTGCTCATTCACTGATGCTTACTCTAATTTGATCAGCATTTATCGAATTCCTTTGTGGCTTTTTTTTTTTTCAGATATGAGCACCATGTAAGTGGAATTGTAATAACATTCGTTGGGGCTCCTGCATCATTGATAAAGCGGTAGCTCTACGTCCCTGACAAAAACAAACCATAATAACTTCCAGTATTTTTTTTAACAAATTACTAATGGAATCTGTTTAAGAAGGTTATAGTCTTATAAAGCAATGAAAAACAAAATAAGGTGCAATATTTTTGACTCAAAATCAGAAAATCTTAGTTTTAACATTTGTATTTCAATATTAACATCAAATGAAAGTTACTTACGTATTATCGCAACCTATTAGCGATATTGTATAAAACGAAGCACGATTACCAATTCCGCGCGTACAACATCTGCGAAAATGGAATGGCCAACTTTGCGAGTTATCATTAAAGTTCGCGATTGTTGCGATAATACGTAAGAATCAAATGAAGTTTAAAACGTTGTCTAAAAGAAAAAAACATTCCTATTAAAAACTCCGTCGATTTATTTCGTCACATTAAAATATCTCAAGTGGGAAAAAATATTGTTTCCAAACATTGAATGTGTTATATCGCGGCATTTGGCTACGTCTGTTTATTTCAGGTAAATGGTTGACAGAAACTATTTGGTAGAAAAATAAGTAGCGTACAGAAGTCAATTATGTTAGTTTCATTTTCGCTTAATAAAGAGAAATAAATTTAGCTTAAAATTACAGAAAAAACACGATGTAGAATTTAATCAAAGTCGTAAAAATCCCGCGATAATGCTATCCAACTGTTGCCAAACCTACAAAACAAAATTTGAAAATGATTTATTCGAAAAATAATCCCAATTACGTATCAAAGGACAATAAATAGTTAAATATGACAACGCATAAACATAACCATAGAAGAGTTATACAATAATTTGGAAAAATCTAAGCGTAAAGTTTAAAATTCGCATTGAGAGCGAATAGTGACGTCGTATGTCTTCATAACACCAAAAAAATCACTTAAAAATTAAATTAAAAATTTTTTTAAGATAATTTCGAAATAAAAAGTACATAAGATCCTCACCGGAGACAAATGCAACGTTGTGTCAATATTTCAGATTAATCCATGCAGAACTTTTTGAGTTGCGAGCATACACAAACCAACACAACATTTATATATATATATATATATATATATATGGCATGCAGCCAAAACCAAGCAGTCTTCGCGCGCAGGCGCAGTGAATTAAAACTGAAACTTGAACTAGTGGAAGAGAAACAAAAACTCTTGAACATTAGAGAGAGAAAAGGAGAACGCGAGAGGTGCGCGAGCAGGGCGTTACCTTCTGAATATCATCGTCAAACTTATCTGTAAAAACAACTACCTTTTTTAATTAATTTTTGTTTAATGTTAAAATAAAATAGAAGAAAGACCAACGTATTGGACCCCTTGTTGTCTCCCACAAATTATGGGGTTCGGCCGCGATCGATAAAATTTCGATTTTGAACCAAAGTCTGGACAATGAACAACAGCGTCCGTGAAGGAGACGCTCCGACATTTTCGGAAACTTCGTTCAACCTGTGTAGAGATTGAATTTTTCAACTTCATTCCGCCTGTGTAGAGGTCGGAACAAATAACAAAATAACCTGTGTAGAGGTGTATTTTTCAACGAACCATCGACAAATATTCCGCCTGTGTAGAGGTCGGAACAAATAACAAAATAACCTGTGTAGAGGTGTATTTTTCAACGAACCATCGACAAATATTCCGCCTGTGTAGAGGTTGGAAAACCCATCGACGAAAAATTCCGCCTGTGTAGAGGTTGGAACCACTCACAAACACCTGCGAAGAGGTGTCAATTCGAACAATTTCAAGAACTATTTTTTCATCTAACGATATAACCTGCGAAGAGGTGAAATCGGTGGAATCAACGTTTTTATTGGATACATCGTACGTGCGAGCAACAAGGGAGCCAGAGAAAAAAAAGGTAGGATCTTTCTAAATTTTTCTAAAATGTATAAAAACGCTCTTAAAGAGGATCTCATAAGAGTTGTTGAGGAGCTAGACGGTACTGTAGAGAGTACTGACACTATAGTTAAACTAAAGACTAAAATTGAGAACAGTAGTACATTTGAAAGTGATCCAGATTTCGTTAAAACTTTAATTCAAAAACTGTATAGATGAGAGAGTATCGCAAAACGAAAGAGAGGTAACTTCAGAACAAAAAATTGAGCTCGCGAAACTTCAGTTAGCAAAATTAGAAAAAGAAATCGAACTTCAATTGGCTAAAAATAAAGCATTAAGTTTAAATCCTGCAGCTAAAGTCGAAGAAAAACAGTTCGAAACTAACATAGAAAATATGATAAAAGTATAAAAACTTTATCTCTTCCTGTTCCCACCAGATCTGAAAATTTTAATCTGTTCTTCCAATCATTAGAACGCGCATTTTTAACCAAGAAAATAAATGACGAATATAAATCTGAAATTTTAATAAATCTTCTGGGCGAAAGAGCTCATAACGTCTTACTGTATATTAAAGAAGAGGAATTAAATGACTATGAAAAACTAAAATCTATAGTACTCAGAGAATTCCAATTAACCCCTCGCGAGTGTTTAAACTCATTTAAAAATGCTGTAAAATCATCAGGCGAGACATACATCCAATTTGCTGCAAGATTGACGGCGAACTTTCAATATTATTGTTCGTTAAGAAAAGTTAATTCCTTTGAATCTCTATGTGATCTTATAATTTCTGATAAATTATTTGAAACTTTAAATAAGGAAACTGCAACTCATATTGGCATTCGAGAAAGCAGAAGATTGGTTTAGGCCTATTGATTTAGCTAAAGAGTGTGATATTTATATTTCATCTAGAAGCGGATCACATAAAGAAATTCCTATTACTTATGGATATACCCAAGACCCCTTTAAAAATAGATCACAAAACTTTAAACCAAAGATTAAAGAGAACTATCCCCAATATCTTGAAAGAGAAAATAAAAATTGCTATATATGCGGTGATTCATCTCATTGCGCAAGAGACTGCGAGAAGCGTTTTAAACCTAAAGAATCTAATGATCACATCCATAATAAAATAAACGTGAATACTTTGAAAATCGAGAGCGAAAAACAAAATAGCGATGAATGCGCAAATCTTCAATACGTAAACATTTTGTGGAAAATCAGCCCGTAACAGCTTTGATTGATTCAGGTTGCCAGATCCCAGTTTTAAATTCCTCACTAATTAGAGTGCAAACACCTTCCGAAGAGATCATAACATTAAGTTCATGTTTTGGCGAACAGCGTATGGTAGAAGTTAAACCCATAAATATTTCTCTTAATCAACACTCTCTAGCTTAAGTGTGAGAACGGCAATATCACCGACCTTGACCGAAGAATTTATTATACATCCCAGTGTATATTCTGAAATAAGAAACTAGGCCACGCAAAGAGCGATGTTTTATTGAGTGAAAGTGGATCCTCTTTGAGTGCAGATTTGGGTGTTCAGTTTAATTCAAGTGTTCCTTTTCCAAATGTTTCTGTTTCAAATGTGATAGAAAACTCTAGTTATGATTTATCACATGTTAAAAACTTTAATACTAGAAATGATTCGAGTTCTCTAATTAAGGATTATAAATGTAATAAAATTAAGAGTGCTAAGTTAAAATTGAGTATTGTAAGAGAAAAATGTTCTGATATAGTATTGTGTAAGAAAACCAATGGTGCCATGAAAACGAGTTCCGTGGAATTTATCTCCCGCTCACCTAACCCTTTACCTATGAAGAGTAAACATCATCGGTTTGTGTTGCTCGAAAAATTTTGAGCCTTGGCAGTGGAAGCGAAGGAAAAGAGAAATCGTTTTGAACAGACGTCCAGAACTCTACAGAGGAAAATATCGATGCGTTCAACCAAAGATCAACTTGTTAAAAAGACGTTCTTATGCCTGTGAAACAATGTGTTTTCCTGTGGAACCTTCCGGATGTCGAAGAGGTGCCTCCACATGATGGAGAAACTGTCTAGTTCAGAAAAATTATGATATGTTTAATCTCTATATATTTGTCGTATAGTCCTTGTCTGTTCCGTTTTTTTGTATGTTTCAGATTCTCCTCTGGTCTCCATGGAAATACCGCTGCGGACAGCGTACAGTCAGAATGGCCGTTATGGCATGCAGCCAAAACCAAGCAGTCTTCGCGCGCAGGCGCAGTGAATTAAAACTGAAACTTGAACTAGTGGAAGAGAAACAAAAACTCTTGAACATTAGAGAGAAAAAAAGGAGAACGCGAGAGGTGCGCGAGCAGGCGTTACCTTCAGAATATCATCGTCAAACTTATCTGTAAAAACAACTACCTTTTAATTAATTTTTTTTTTAATGTTAAAATAAAATAGAAGAAAGACCAACGTATTGGACCCCTTGTTGTCTCCCACATATATATATATATTTTTTTTTTTTGAACGTTGTTTCTATTTTTCCGCCCTCTAGCGAAAAACACCCCCTGAGACCCCAAACCCACAATGAAATGACTGATGTTATATAAATTCCCAAAGATCTACTTTTCTAATTTCAACACACACAAAACTTTAAAATCCATCAAATGTATAATTAAATTACTCGATACGGAATTCGTATAAAACCTCTCTCGCGTATAGATTTTCCTTATCTATCATAATGATCTTTTATGATTTACAACCGAACATAGCATTAAGTATTGCTTTTACAAGAGATTGATTTTTCGAACATATTAATTACGTAAGTAGTACAGTAGCTACGTTTTGTCATCCTATCTGTTCGGAGCGCCAAGTCTTTGGCGGCACTTTTGACTGAACTTGTACAATGTAATTCCAATTATTTTTTTAAGTGTGGAATGTAACACGCGCGACAAAGAAAAATGGCATCATTGTCCCACGAATGAGATGGTGCTTTGGATAGAAGAAAAAACCACGCTGTACCGGATTAAAACCGTTTTTTTTTCTGTCAGGTGTACTACTTACTACATCATCTTGTCAACCTTATCTTATTTTTTTTCACCCTTTCTTTTACTTCACTTCAAGATTTTTATCACGCGGGGAAACTTCTCTCTGTCTCTGTTTTGGCGTGAAAAGCTACTGAATAACTGTAAAATCGCGCATAGGGTATATTCCTGCGTATATATATATATAGACCGTGCATTTCTAACACAAACAATAAAAAAAAATTAAGTCAATTCTTACTTCACACTAAAAGGTAAGAAGATCCCCACAGTGTTCCACGGAACCCTGGGGTTCCACGATACATACGCAGGGGCATCACGAGTCACAGTAACAAATATAAATGGAAATATTATAAATGTATATACAAAAGGGTTTCGTGTCATCTGTGAAGTTTGTATAGCCACAAGTATCTAAATCTCATCCCACTCACTAAAAGCGAAAATTTAATTACATAATATATATATATATATATATATAATTTTATTTTGAAATTCTTTTTAAACTTTTATTCTAATATAATAAAAGAATACTAAAATATATTTTTGCCGTCTACTAGATTATCGTGTGTTATCCCGGAGAATAATATTAAACTGGTTAGTGCAATGTTTTGTGCCACTAAATAGTTTTCTAATGGAAAAGGTACCTTTTACATTTGTGGAAAAAACACCTATAATGAAAGACAAGGAAAAAACTATCAATATATCAAGAGATTCGATGTTAAATTCTAAATATAAGCGAGAAAAGCTCTAAATTTTAAGTTGCAAATTCATTCAAAATACACTGGATTTCTCACTCGGCTATAAACATTTTGTCTTTCAAAACAATCTTATGTAAGTGAAAAATATTTCTCAACGTGAATAGATTCAAAACAAATTAAACGCAGAATATGAAATGCGATTCCAGATAATTTCAATGAACCTAGACTTCGGCAGCTAATATGTGGCTGCAGTAGTCTAGTGGTCAAGATATCAGATTGTGGCTAGCCTTCTCACGAGTTCGAGCCTAGTACCACTAAAGACCCGCCGTGTAGGGAAGCGATGCACGTTAAATCTGTCGAGAGCTCAAACGTCCTCCCGTTGGTGTGGTGTGGTAGTTAGAAGAGAGGGGTTCCAGCTCAGGTGTCGTCCACGTCCCTTGACCATGGCTCAAAATTACGTGGTCCGTCCCCAAAAGCCCTCGTGTAGCTAAACAGTGCGACGTTAATATTTACTCACTCGACAGCTAATATAAAAAAAATCAACTATTGGTTAATAAATGTAATATATGGGTGAAGTGACACTTGGATCACACAAATTAATATTGTGTGAGTAAATTGCATTAATATTATGTTAAAGAAATTGAATAAAACATACAATATATTTTTTTAAACTGTTTTTCCCTTTAGTTTTAATATTCTGATCTACTTTACATATTATTTAAAGAAATATTATTCTAAAGGAGACGGAAAAGGGATTTCCAAAAACACCGTATAGGGGGAGGGTTCCGGGAGTCGAAAAAGTTTTAAAACCACTGCTTTTTATAGCAATGTTAATTCTAACGTACAACTTTTCCTGGTGAGTTGTGTCAGAAAATGCGTATTTTATATGGAAAATTGAGTAATTGCTCTGCTATGAGTTCCCTCATATCCGCCTGTGGATCATATTCATTATTTCCTGAGATGTGTGTGCGTCCTTGTCAACTGCTTCTGACCAACAGTTATGTGTCAGAATCCATCCATCATCGGTTGAGGAGGATTCACCCTTCCTCTGTTTGGAAGAATATTCTAACTCAAGCGTGTTTGTCATAAAAGTAGCATTGTCTTCGGTGACATCAAATTTATGTTCGTCCGTAACTTGAATTGTGTGTGTGTGTGTGTTACCCGTTTGTCATTGAAATTCGATGAGTATCGAAAAATTGCCTTTATTTTGACCTACGAACGGCCTGATTGACATACCATTTTCGAACAATTAAATTGATCTTGATGATTGGAATCGATTCTCTAGGGATGCTTATTTGATTTTAATCGCTTTTCTTATCTATCATTAGAAGTAGGAGTGGGATGCTAAATAGAAATACCGACGAAGATAATTAATGATAATTATTCATTCCTCAACTGACGGAAAAGCTAAACAATATTAAAAAAGAATTCCAGAAAAAAACTCATGTGTCCTATCAAATAAAGCCCAAAACGCATCGTTGCTAAACATGTTAAATTTGGACATTTCGTTGGATTTTTTATTACTGTCGATAACTATTACATGGTAAATAGGGATTGCAATACCGGGATACCGGTATTTTGAGCCATTTGTGTACAATTTTGTAATACCGGTATTCACAAGTTTAAATACCGGTTTTTCGGTATTTAATAGAAAATTTTTAAACTGTCTCCACTATATGTTCAGCTATTGCCAACCCAGCCAAATAGTGTACGTTTTTGTTTTTATGTTTCCCTAACGGAGAAATGAATTAGGCTGCGGATATTAAGTGACATCGCTCATTTAAGAGAAAATATGTCAGTCATCCAAGGAGGGCGGGCCCAAACTACAGCTCAAAGCGATACTTCACACGCACAGGATTCGTAGTCTAATATTCGTTTATGTGAAAACAAGGTTGTGGTTGGGAACAAAATGCGCAATATTTTGATATTTTTTTTTAATTGGAGAATTTGTTATTCACATTGTATTTGCATATCATAGTTGTATTTACATATCATTAGGATTTTATAAATGAAAATGAAAAAAAAAGAAGAGACTAACCAATTCAAATTTGATCAAGTTTATATAGTAAATTTTCTTAAAATTTACTACCCACAAATCTTATCCTCATTCAGAGGAATTTAGTACAGTTATCGAAGATGATGATAACACTAATGTTGATACTGGAAAGGAATTGTCTCTTGAACAAAAATTAGAATTAATGATAACTAAAAAAATTTCAACAAATCAAAATACAATACAGAAATCAGCTCTATCCAAAACCATCCGACGAGAAATCCATTTATTTGAAGATGAGAGGTAAATACTCGGAAAAAGTCTATCGCGTATTGCTAACACTACCACCCACTAGCGTAGAGTCCGAAAGAGCATTTTTGATAGCTGATAATTATTGTACATAATTACGTTCCAGGATTAATGACGCCACAATTAAAGAGTATTATGTTTTTTATAATCACATTTCAAATATTTGTAATAGTACCTCAGACTGAATAGTGATATTTACACTCTTTTTTGTGATTTAAATAAATAAGGTGTTCCCCTTTACTTTTTTGTGATTATTTATATACTGTTATAATATTGAAAAGTTACAAATTAATTTTCTGTGATATTTACACTCCCTAACAAAGCTTGCAAATAAAACAAAGAAAAAAAAACTATATTTTCCTTCTTTTCCTGAAAACCGTTATCCCGGTATTAAGATCTAAAAATACCGAATATCGGTATTGAACTTTCGGTCCGGTATTGCAATCCCTAATGGAAAATCTTCATTTGATCAAAAAGTTTCACAATTGGTACATGAGTGGAATGATATCGTTAGAATGGGTCTATCGGAAATGATTTTATTTACAATGATATTAAAGCAGTGTTTCTCAAACTGTGGGGCGCGCCCCCCTGGGGGGGCGCGATAACCTTACGAGGGGGGCGCGAGCATATCGAAAATAAAAGATTTTAAAAATTTAATTTACTGGAATGAATTAAAACAAAATGCTGTCAGACATAATAAAAAATGCACTTTTACTCTGATATAATTTATAGACGCGGCGCGCGCGCGATATTAAGGTATTCGACTACTTGCGACAACTTTTTTTGAAAAAAATGAAGATATGGGGATTTTTTTGATTTTTAGATTTATTTAGTATATTTTAAGGAAAAATCGTAAAATTGAAATTAGAAAAAAAATATTATTATTAAAATGGGAAAAAACTAGTGAAAATGTACAAAAAATTACAATAAACGGGGCCCGCTCTGTACAAAAATGCTTCGAACAAATTTTCAATTTTTCCGTTTTAATGTGTTACTTCGTTATTCATGTTTGAAATGACCTTCAGGATAATAGATAGTTTAATTTTTACAAAAACTAGAGCACTCTATCTTAGTGACTATATGAAATTGCTTAAAAAAACAGTGATTATATTCACATAAAGGACTGTAAATTATGAAATAAAACAGTTATTGATAAATCTGAAGATCAAAACACTTCTACTGTTATACGAAACATTCACAAAAAATTTCAGCAAATTATATTCAAAACTTTTTGAGCAACCGCTGTCCCCGTTTGAGTTTTTCGAAAAAAAAAAACACATTTCGAGTAAAACGCATTTTAAAGTTTGACATCTTGTGTAAAGTTATGGTATCTTTTATTAAAGCGCTTGTAGTTTTCGTTCTAGTGAATGGACATTAAAAAGCTTGGTATTTTTATCAAGCTAAGATTGTCTGTAAAATAAAATCATAAAAAAATGTCAATATTTGAAAAAAATCATGATTTTGGGGTAGTTGGATACCATAAGTCATCAAAAATAAAAACTTCTTCAATACCTAATTAGCCATCTTTGATCCTATAACCAAACAAAAAATTTATTTGATTTGCTGTAATCCCATGATGAGAGATTTTTTTTTTATTAAGCTACCTTTTTAATCTTAACATACTACTCATTCAGAGAAAAAACAGATGCCGGACCCAGAATCGAAAAAATTTAGGAACATAAAAAAATCATCACTGTCGTTATTTTTGAAATACTGCACATTATAGCTGTAATCTGTTTGACCTTCTAAGTTATTGGTACAGTTAGTCATGACCTCTCTCTTATGTGTTTGTTTCTCATTTAGGGAAGTTGCAAGTGATGTATTTCTCTGTTGCGCTTTTTTCCATGAAAAGAGTTTTATGATATTTGGAAAACCACGGAGAGAGAGTATATATATATATATAAATATATTTAAGAGTATTCTAAAATATATAAAGCACAACCAAAAACGTTTTACAAAATTTTTTATTAGTAACAGATATATTATCATAATGAATACACTTTTTACCCGGAAGTGGACACGCGGGACACACAGATTACGAAATCGTTAATTCTGGCAAAACTGTTTAGTTGTTACCAAAGAAAAATTGAAAAGTCCTTGAAAGTAGGTAAGTATATTTTCTCATAATTAAATTATTCACTGGAATTACGATTTTTATTGTGTACTATAAAAATAATTATAAAAAAAGGATTAGGGTGACTCACACAACAACCCCGCTGGACCATTAGTATCGAGTGCGCGCCTGTTCCAGGGTTAAAACATGTTGAAGTCTTTTCGCTTTAAATATTAAAAATAATACAATTATTCTTTATCTGAATTTTATATTATTGTTCATTATTCAACATCAATTCTAAATGATAATTCTGTAAGGCTTAAAATTATAGTTCGCTTTAAACTAATTTTACTGTGAGCAATCATTTAAAAAAAATCATTTTACATTTTTGTAAACATTGTCGCGCACTTGGCTTTACTCTCCTTACAAAATTCAGCGATTATTTCAATGATGTTTTATTTTCTTATAAATGAACTCGTGCAAGCGGGTACTTCAGCCGGTGTACTTTTAATGTATCAGTACTCCATAGTAGTTTATAACTAATTAATTAACACTAAATTAAGAACAAGTTTAATATGTATTAACGACTTCCATGGGCAAAGCAAAGTTTTTATAAGGAATGCTTATGATTAGAAATTGACCCTCTGAGTTCTTTTTCTATATTTAGCGCAGATATCTATATTTTGTCTTCTAAGCAGCCACCGCATTTTGAAATATGTTCAATTTAAAAATTAGAGAAAGGAAAAATAACACACATAATAATTATCCTATTATTTTATTTATTTATTACTTAAAAGTAGTGTACAAAATTTAATACTTATGTTACTGATTTGTATGGTTTATAATTAAGATCGTCTATTGTAGCTTTAGCATCAAAGTTCATTATTATTGCATTCAGTACATTATTAATGCATAAGGGGGGCGCGATAAAAATTGGGATCGAAAAGGGGGGCGCCAGTATTGAAAGTTTGAGAAGCACTGTATTAAAGGTTAAATGAATTTTGGTAAGCAGATGGAATGCATACATAGAGAGCGGGCATCAATGACTGACTAGTTGCCTTGAAAAATGTAAACAGAACACAATAAACTTTACATCAAAAGTTGAGTAGTTTTTATCCTTCTCCGTCGTGCGAATATTGTTTTTGTAATATGTCGCCACAGGTCTTTCATATGGGACAACGGTCTTCGTAATTTTGAACCTCGGTCAAGTGACGTGGTTGAAACCTCTCCAAATTTCTACACCGCATCAATGTGAGGATTTTTAACCCGACAGACTAAACGTGCATCAGTCCTTTTACGCGGGGAACCTTCAGTGGTACCCGGACTTGAACTAGGAATTTCATGAAATTCCTAAGGGAGATGATCAATTGACAGGAGATGTTAAAATGACGTCTCTTGAATGTCATTCATTTCCTTGATAAAAGTAACACAAATCCTTGACATGTTTCTGTGAAATGATAAAAAAATATTGTCAAGAGTTTAAAAGTGTTTATTTAACAAATAGGGTGCATTATTAAACGTAGAAGTATGTAAAAAAATAGTCAATGAAATACAAATTAATTATTCGAAACTAATTAACAAATAATTAGAAAATTAGGCTGGTATTTTTCTATGTGTAACATCTTTCCTCTCGGTTGCTTACACACTTAAATATCAATCCCTATATTAATCCTATGGTGCAATTTTTTTAAAGATATGGAGTTGATATTTACGGGATTCCTACCTGTATGGTTAGGAAGTACAAGGACTAAACCCCCACCCCCCGCTCTGGACATCATTCTCTGAAGCGTTTGATAAAACCGCTTCCTTTCCTCATGGCAATGAGCTTGAAGATATGTTCCCGTCAATTGATTCTATTTTCATGCGACCTCTCAAATGGACCTCTAGTTCTCTATTACATTATCGCGGGAATCGAGTTGTTTCAAAAACGTTCTGCTGCGTGGCACGCTGAATCATATTAGTAGATTGGCATAGCACGCCACTGCTGAAAGGTTCTCCGAGGCGAGTCTGCAGTAACACTAGATTTCGACCCTGATCATCGTCCGTAGAAGTACGGGAGCATCTCTAGAGTTTCCTGTCTTACAGATGAGAAGAAGCACCGTTGAAGCATCGAGTTGTTTTTCTGTTCTTCTCTGGGGTTACCTTTGAAAAAGGCCTTCTGCGCAACTATTTCGTCACTGACACTTGAAAAACGTACTTGCGGAAAAATATTTCCTGGCTGGGGCAGGTGATTATGCATAAACGCGTAACGGACATTTATTCTTAGAACAAGGCTCCCTTTTTAACTAGTTCTGAAGATATCTTTAGCCGACAGTTATTGGGTGCTGAAGGTGAAGGAGTTGCAATCAGACAGGAATGCTCTCTTCTTTTTCCGGAAAAAAACTTTCTTTTTTACTTTCGGGGGTTTGGATTCCTTTCTTATCTGATGGTTACGGTTCTCTCTTCCGCCAGTAACTCTCTCAACCCTTTTCTCACATATATCGTTGGAGAAAACATGAATGAACACATCATCACTTTCCTAGGAGCCTACCCTCTTCGTTGATATCGCGTGGAAAGATGGGGCGGGAGAGAAATCCCACTTTTTTATTTTTAGAAGGACCTTGCAACATTCTGTAATACATTTTGGAAGTTTTTCTGTACTGGATTAAGTGGCTTTTTCTCTCGTACGTTTGACTTTCGGTAAAAATATCTTCCCGCAGAAAAACGACAAGTTTTAAGAGTTTATGAGGTACAAATTTGTGTTTTCCAAATCTTTTTTTTTTCCTTCTACTTTTTCTGAAAAATGGGAACGTTCCTTTTTGTGAGACGTGCATTCATCTAGGATGTTGTTGAGTGGTTCCCCCCCTCCTCTTATTTTCTCTCGCTCAATAAATGTTTCTGAGTCTCTCGTGAATTATTGCTTCCTAGGCGTATCGAGACAGAAATGTTTCATTCGACATTTACTCGCGATATAAAAAGTTGACAGATCCTTCCAGCTTGTGCATCACTTCAATTTTTGTTTTAAAAATTTCTTGCTCCGAATCAATGGATGATTGTGTAAATGTATTTAAATTTAGTTTTCTCGAAATATGATTTGAGAATAGGTAGGTCAAAGGGTGCTGTTTAAAAATAAACGATTATATATAATTTTCTTCTTTAATTTAATTAATTTTTTGATGAGCGAGTTAGTTAAATTAATTATCCAAATAAAGCATTGAAAATAGAAACAAAGGTAACTTTCTAGAATAGATTATTATGACGTTCTCTCTTTTTGTGGATAGGATAATACCGTTCCTATGTACACGTGCATCTCTAAATATTGAGGGGTCTTGTCATCTGACATCGCCCCGGCAATCTATGACCGTGATAAAACCCAATGAGCCGGAATTTCCTAGTGTATTTCGAGGTGTCAGGAAGAAACCGCCTTCATTCCATAACTATGAAGTGGAAAGAGGAGTCTGTCGAAAAACACCAAAGAGAACGGTTGTGTTGCCTCCTCACTCGCAAATCACATATTCTGAACATTAATGAAATACTTATTATTATGAATAATTTTAATGTAATTCTATGTGTACTGTAACAAATAGCTGTGACGTAAATAAACCAAAAATTTAATTTCCTAACTCTCACGCTAACATTAGTTTTCTCAAACGTCACAATTATTTTCGCATTTTAAGGTCTTTTGATAATAGAATCGTGATTATTTGTGTAACCTTAATTATACTAAGATCTATAATGCTGCATTCTTTAACATTATTATAAATAATGAAGATATTAAGTCAAGTTTGAACAGCGTTACTTTCGTAAGAGGAGTTCTAGATTTCGTAATGAGTTCGCAAGATGGACTAAAAAAGCAAAATGGTTTTTTGAAGTGCAAAAATTATTTTACAAACTTTTAAAGAATAATACAAATTAACTTGAAACGAACAGAATAATAATTAACTTAATAAAAATAAAAGGCAAATGTGAGTTATGATTCACGAATTAAAATTAAAATATGCTATAACTGAAGTTCGTTTTGCGTGTGTTGGAGATATTTTCACAATAGGAAGTGGGGTTCTAGTTTTTTTTTCAATTCCATCTATGATTGATTGATTGATTGAATATTAACGTCGCACTGTTCTGCTACACGAGGGCTTTTGGTGACAGATCACGTAATTTTGAACCATGGTCAAGTGACGTGGACGACACCTGAGCTGGCACCCCATATCCTAACTACCACACCACACCAACGGAAGGACGTTTCCTCTCGGCAAATTTAACGTGCATCTCTCCCCTATACGGCGGATCTTTAGTGGTACTGGGTTCGAACTCGTGACAGGGCAGGCCACGATCCGATACCTATACCACTCGGCAACCACGGCCTGTTCAATTCCATTTAAGAATGTCGTTATGAACAAAATTAGGAAACGTCTCTTGTTTTCCCTTTTTAACATATTTGCATGCACTTGGGGATTTGAGTGTGGAAAAAGCTATCGTTTAAAGAAACTACATTTTTTCCCTTGTAACTAACGCTTAAAATTTCTTGTAAGCAAAATGATGGGATAAAACCAAGTGACTTTCCGGTTTGAATTTTAAAACATTACATTACAAAGAATTCTACATTACAAAGAATTTTAAGTTTTAAATGAATCCAAACTATAGAAACATTTTATATATAGAAAAAGTGAGCTTATATAGATTTTTGAATTTAGTTTTACTGTTGTTTCATGTGATTATTTAAATTGTTAAAGGTTTTAATAGGTTGGTTATATTCAGTAGAATATATATATGTGATGTTTTTTTTTCTATTTCCCGAAATAAATCAAATTAATACTTTGTGAAAGCTAACGAAAAACAAATAGTGCATAAAAAGAGAAGCAAATGCTCAAGTTTGTTGAATTCGTGACTTGTGAAAATGTTTTGCTAGATAATGGATTCTTAGGAAAAATATTTGCAAGATAAAGAACAAAAAAACTGCTAACTTTCATATGCCTTTTTTTTTCTCCTGTGTTTGATTGAAGGAAAAAAATGTCATATGATTTTTTAATACCTAAGAAATTGCTCTTTTAAAGTAGCAATTTTTTGTAATTTACCCGACCTGCAGATAAAATTTTTTCCATCTTTTTTTGCGGGTTTTTCTTTTCTATAAATAAATGTACACCTTACATCCTTCCAGTTCATTTTCTATTTTGGGCTGCTTGCCAGCTGTCTGTTTTGAATAGAGGTACTGTTGGATTATTTCAAGGTCTTTTTTTTTTATGTTAAAAATATTTAACGGTCTAATAATATTCACTCGAATTATTAAAGGTTAAATCATAGGAAATGTAGATAATCTTTAGCACTGTTTTTGTGATGGAGAATGGGACCCTATAAAGGAAATTCTTATACACATTTATTCTCTCTTTCCTTCTTTAAAAAAATCCTGAAGGTCATTTCCCTAAGAATGTCTTTAAATTTCATAAGTAGCTGTCAAATATGTCATTCGCGCAGCACATTAAAAAAACTATACGGTAAATGGGGACCACATAAAACGTTAAAAATATTAGTACCGTAAAATCCGGGGTATATATAACGCACACTTTTAATACAAAAGATAAAATCGAAATTTACGGGTGCGCATGATACGCCGGGGGTATCAAAAGGATAGCTTCAAAAATAAAAAGATATATGCATAGAAAAAAAAACTTCTCTCTACAAAGATTGGAATATTGTTTACTTAAAAGAAATGCTGTACTTTATAAACTTGAAGCGTTGTTTTTCTAGAAATATACTATTTTTTCAAAATCCTGGGGTAATGCCTCGAATAAATGACTTTAAAACATAATAGCATTGATAATGCACATTGCTCGTTCCTTCGTAAAAAAGGGCGTTATACGGCGAATATACTTTAAAATGAAAAAATGCAGCATAGGTGCGCGTTATACGCCGGATTTTACGGGAAATCCAAACCTCGCAATGGATCTCTACAAATTAGAGCTCCAAATGAAGAAAATATCAATTTACACACAGGAACATTTTTCAATGCTGTATTTGCTTTCACCAAATCTCTGATGCACGAAGATTTTCCAAAATGTGGGTATAAAAACTATTCTCAATTTTTCTGTTCGAAATCCTTTTCGTCACGAAGATGTTACCCCACCCCCTTTCATAATTTTTTCTGATGTAATTTATTTGATAATCAGTTTTTACGATGACGGCTGTCTGGCGTTTGTGTAGGTCGTGGCGTACAAGATCGAAGCTTATTTCCGAATTTTAGTTCTTTCAGAATTAGTATGGGTTGTGGAAGAAAAGTTTTTAATTTGTTCCAATGTTGAAGCACTGTAGTTATAAACAAAATACATGAGAAATTAAATGTATTCATAATATATAAATACATCTCATGAGAATTTTTTTGTATGTATTCCACATAAGAAAGGCGCACAAAAAGGCGAGCATAAAAATAGGTTTAAACATGTATGTAGTAGATAAATTTGTGTTATGTGTTGTATGATATATGTTTGTGAAAATATGTGAAGTTTGCAAAATACGCTTTTTTAAAATTGATGTTTAAATTTTGAACAATTCACAGCCATCCAAGCCATTTTTATGTACTTTTAATGTTTAAATAAATAATTTTATTTGCATTTTTGTATACATAAAAAACGTTTTGAGGGAATGGGACTCTTTATTTCAATTTATTAGAGCTTCAGCACTCCTTTTCCAAAAAAAAAAAAAAAAATGTTATTTTTGTAAAATTATTTACATATGTGATTGTATAAAAAAAAATGTTTCTTTGAAGCCGAGTTATATAGGAGAATCAACGAGAAAAACATACACTCTTTCATTTGAAATCAACGTTATTTTAAGTTATTATTATTTCCTGTTTGTTGTTACTTATCCTACTGCGATTTCGATTTATCTCGACGTAAGCAAATGCCCTTAACAATAAGTAGCGACGAATAATTATTTTTTGTATATTTGTGTACATTTTTAACCCCCTCGAGCATTGTGTGTAAATGGGAGGGAGGTCTCTCTATCTTTTTTTTCAAATGGGCTGCATTTTGGAGAAGATGCCTTTGCAAACACGTCAAATCCCCCAAGTATGTCAGTCATTTCAATGGTGGTGCCATCTAGTATCGACTCTCGCAGCTAAAATTTTGAAGCTTGAATTAAATTTTAATTCTAACTCTCATCCTTCCCTCAACCCTTCATGCAGAGGGACTTTAGCTCTTACATTTTTCGAGGCTCAAAATTCTTACGTTCTCATGTTGTATAAGTTTGAAAAGTGTAGTGCCAATTTAGGTGTTGTTCTCGTCACTTAATCGAGATTCAGAATTACCACGTCTCTAGTTTTAGTCGCTGCCAATAATTTCTGAGTTCAATGTTAAGGCTGTCTTCGGTAAAAGTACGAGAGCTCTAAATAAATGCGAAGTACATTTTCAGATAGAAAAAACAAAATACATGAATCCATGGAAATTTGCAACATTTTAACTCGTACCTCTGTGAATAATAGAGTGTTTTTTAAAATTCCAAAATATTCCGTGAATACTTTCTTTCTCGTTTTAATACGTGAAGGCAAAGCCTATTTAACATTACGGTATAGGATAAAAAATGCGAACACATTTTCACCAGAAAAAATGAATCCACTCGGTTAAAAATGGGACGTATGATAAAAAATGCTGCTCTCTAAAGGATAGGGAAGCCAGAATATCATATTAATTTTTCATTCCTTTTATATCTGAAAATTTTTTCCAAATTCGGATCCTATTTAACATTAAACGAAAACAGCCTTAATATACAAACAACCAGTATTAATTTCCAAGCTTTGGTTCATGCTTCTTGACTACTTCTTGTTTTAACATAACCTAATGTGTTGATTTCTTTTTATTCACAAAAATGTATTCTTTGTGTATATATTTCACATGGTTGCTCTCTACTCTTTTATTTTCAGTAATTTATGCAGTTTTAGGTATTATATAATTATAACCGCTCCCATCCGCTGTATAGTGGTTAGTGACGCTGACTGCTGTGCCATTGGGCATGGGTTCGAATCCTGGAGAAGGCATAGATGTTTGCAAATGTATAGTGCCTTTGCTGCAAGGAGATACTCTAAATCACAGTGCTCCGCAACCTTTTTATCGCTGCGGACCGGTCAACGTTTAATAATTTTACCGCGGCCCGCTGAGGTTGGGACACGTTGATTGTTTATATTTTAGATTGCTTTGATTAAACAAATTTAATTTAGTTACATTAAAATATGCCTTCAGAATAAAATATAGTTACACCAAAAATGAATAAAAGTGATTTAACGCGATCTATAAAGTGATTTAGCGCGGTATATAAAGTGATTTCCGTGGAAAGTTGCGCAAATCCGAGAGAAATGCACCATTTTAAATAAAATGGCAATAGTTTAATGTTCTTAAGGCGGCCCGGCACCATTTGATCCATGGACTGGGGGGTTGCGGATCACTGCTCTAAATAGTCGTCGAGCCGCAAGTCCTCTCGTGAGGTTGGTGGATGGCGAAGGTAGATGGGAGGCCCCTTACAACCTCCAGGGGGTTCTCCCTCAAAATGGGGGTGGATCATCGTACTATCACCTGGTGCTCAAAACTACGGCTAACGAGGGACGCGCCCTTTGTCGCGATTAATTTCATGAGTCTCTATCTGGCACCGTCAGATAGATGGCAGTAGAAACAAAAACTTATAAAGAACGTTTCTTAAACTGTGGGGCGCCACTAGGCGCGTGATAACCCTGCGAGGGGGCGTGAGCATATCAAAAACTCGAAAATAAAAGGTTTAAAAAATTACAAATTTACAGAAAGAGAGCAAAACAAAATACATTTTGTCATAACAAAAATAAAGTACACGTTTATACTTGCATCAGTAATACGCAATGCATTTGATACTTAGTTCATCCATACTAAGTTAAGAACCAGTTTAATAATTAGTTCCCATGAGCTCGTCATGTACAAAATTTAATACTTATCTTGACAAATTTGTACGGTTTATAATTAAAATCGTATTGCAGCTTTGCGTCAAAGTTCAATTCAATGCAATGCTGTGGTAGGCAGGGGCGCGATGATGGAAAACTGGGTCGCCAATAGTGAAGCACTGACTTAGAAATACACTTACCATTCAATATTGCCTTTTAATTCAAACGCATGGACTCCGATATTAAAACAACACTGAACTAGTGGACAGAGACGATCGCTAACCGGTAACGAGATGCAAAAAATGCACTTAAAACTCATTAACAGCGGTAGATGAGAGGAGATAAGAGATATGTGCCTCATTCTCCGCAAATGACCGGTTCGCTCCTCCAACCATTAATCACGGTCGGCAGCATAAAAGGGCAATTCATTACTCTTGTCCAGGGCGTGCTCACCCCCCGCATCCGAACAACAGGTAATCGTAAAACGTTTGGAAAATCAACACCGCGACAAACAACGACGCATTCCTATTTATATGTGAGAGACTAATTATATTATTTTCAACTATTAATCAAAAGTAAAAGTAATTGTCGTTTCAGAACGCGGTCAGTATAACGGGGTTGACCGAGTTTTCTGCAGGGGTGTGTGAGGATGACGTCACAAAACAATAAAACGTTCGAATGCTAGACTTTTTTTTTTCTCGGTATCATTCTCGTTTCGGTCAAGGTAGCCGTGACCCCGCAGAGAAATTTCGAGCTGCCACGACTATAACTGCGATGTTTGCGGATTTGCATTCTTAAACAGAAACATTTGGACAAAGAGAACGTTTGTTTCATTGTTTCTGAAATTTTAATATACATATTTTTGTTTCGTGTTTTTAGGAAGAAATCATGGTAACACAAGATGCACTGATGCGTGAAGTGCATTGAGATATTAGAGAGCGTTTGTGTGTGTGTGTAAATGAGTTTTTTTTTGTTTCAACTACTTCTGTGATTTATGGCTGCTTTGGGCTGAAACAATAAGTTGGCAACTGATCTCATAGATGAGTCTCTTGCTTAATCCTGATTAAAGATAAAAACCTTGCACACACACAATGTAACCGATATCTCTCGGCTTAAAAATCCTTTTTTTTTTGTGCGGTCATTTGCGTGAGTGCTCTAACCGTAAAACGAATAACAGTACAGAAAGTTCTTTCTTTCTTAATTCAATATCGTTTCTCAGAATTCGGTTAAATTTTTAACTCGTAAACTTTTTCCTCAAATATGGAATAGATTCCGATTCCACCGAAAAAACCGGAATTTTAAAGGGGTAGGGTACCTCAGTAATGTTAAAAATAGGTATTTTTAAGGAACATTTATAAACATTCTATTGAATAAGAATCTCCAATTTTTTTTACAGAATATTCTTTGAACCTTAATACATACTTTAATCAGAGTTTAGTTTTAATGGATAAAAATGTTTTTACATGGTAAAAATGTTATTTTTGATAAAAATGGATTCTATATTGGGCGTGGCTGGTGGACTCTGACGGGTGGTAAAACATTTTCAAAAAATTATTAAAAATACTTCTGCTATAGACAGAATGATAATTTTTGCACAATTAGAAACAAAAATTCTTATTTCATAAAAATGGGAAAAGGAAAAAATGTGTTTTGGGGTCGAAATTCATGAACTGACCCCCTGAAGATAGTCCTTTAAAAGAAAAAAAAAAACTGCTGAGAAATAAGCCATGTTTTTGTTTCTTCTCCCTCGGCATCTTTTAAACTTGCGTAGTTCTGGAAACTTAGAGCAAAAAGTTCCAGAAAGATTTTTAAAGATATATATTTTTGCTCGTATATTTTTATATGTAATTTTAAAGTTATGAAAACATGAAAAGGATTCTAAACCCATTTTCTGTTACCCCACACGATGGAATCCAGTGAAAGCCTCCGACTCTTCGGCAGATTTAATGTTAATCGGCTGCTCTACATGTTTTCGGCGACACAAATTAATGAAAATTTTTTGATCGTTTGTAAAATGTTTCAGTTGAAATTTTCTATTTATTTTTATAAGTTACGTTTTATTTTATTCTATATCGCTCATAAACTGAATAAATTATTGTTTAAAAAAACAAAAAAAACCACGCTTTTATAGTTAATCGAACTAAAAATAGAAAAAAAAAATTCTTAGTATAAGAATAAAATGATTAATGATAAAAAAATATATATAATGTCATTGGGGCAAAAGCCTTTGGTACTCGATATCAGCTATAATTTCTTACTAGTTCTATTCTGAACTGCAGTGTTAGAGTAAAAATGTAGTACAAAGCATCAGTGGCGTTACGGAAAACATAAGCCCCCCCTCTTCCCTGCAAAGTCGGATTTTGTGCCTCAAGACGAATCCTTGTGGGGTTACACGTTACGCCACTACAAAGCATCCCAATGACATTAATTTTCTCGTTTTAATCATTTTATTCTTATATTAAGAATTATTATTATTTTTTTCTTTTTAGTTCGATTAACCATAAAAGCGTGTTTTTCAGTTTTATAAAACGACAATTAATTTTCATTATTTAGTTCGATTTACAATAAAAGCAAGTATTCTTAGTTTTTTAAACTATCATTTATTCATTGATGAATTAATCTTAAATGCGTCATTTTTTAGAATCTGGAATATCCACTGGTATATCAGTGCGTCGATACGGCCTCGTGTATTCCTTCCCCCCTCATGTACGAGTCTTTCTTTTATTTCCATTTTCAGAAAAACTAGACAATTGTTTAATTATGGTAAGAAATTGCTGCCGCACGTTTTCGCTTTTAGTGTTGCAACTCACTATTTTAGTCGCCATATCTGGAAATGGTATATGGAATTAGTCACCAAATCTGGAAATCGTTATTCTTGATGATCCTGATCAGGACAATGAAACAAAATTATGAAATTATTGTATTGTCATCGGTCCTTGACAAGTTTGCCAAATTTCGAATTCATCTGCCCTTTTAAAGTGGGTAAAAATCGAGTTCAAAGATTCCGTTACATAAAAGTGTAGCTTATAAAAGCGTGTTAAAAAAAACAACCAAAATTCTTACGCGTTGCTACATAGTCTAAATTTACTCGATCATTGAAGGCCGCACTAATTAGGTGCGTATCGACTGTTATCTAGGAGATAAAAATCGAGAAAGGTGGTCGCATTTTCGAACGTTCGTCAAGAGAGGAAATGCCCGCAATGTTTGCTGATTCCCGTTTACAAACACTACCGATATTTTATCGTAGCCAGTGACAGTTGCCTTTAAAAAAAAACAACGACGGACGAGTCAAAAAGAAAAACATCCGGGCAAACCTACCGTAGACTCACTGCTTCCCGTATCTGGCTACTTATCGCCCATGTCTAATGTAAGGAACAAATGGATTGAAAGGATTTTGTCAGACGGATTGGCGTGCGTTTAAAAAAAAAGTAGGCAAAAACACGAAGAGCCAAAAGAGAAGGGTTAAAATTATACTAAAAGTCACAGAGGTCTTGTGTTAGGAGCTTCTTTTTATAATTATTTTCTTTTTCATCTCTGCTTTGTTTCGGGCGACTGGTGTAAATGTCACAGCGACAAATTTTTCCCGACTTCTAAACGTGCTTCCGGATGGTTTGAGAAAATGCAGCCGCGGCGATAAAAAGGAAGATTTTGAAAGGGGATCAACTCTGATATCTGACCGCGAAGTGGTGTCGAATGGAATGAATTTTTTTTCGGACAATTTTTCTTGTTTTAGATTGTATTTCACTCTATATTCGCGATGTCAAAATCTAATTTCAGAACATTTATTTTAAGATTAGTACACGTGTCTCAGGGATATTAGAAAATTACTTTCATGTCGATGGATGGGAAAAAATGCTCTAAACTGTACCTAAGTCCTGTTCTTCAGTAGCATGAAAACTTGAGAAGTGTCTCTAGCGAAGCGAACATTAATTTTAAGGACGAAGAAACAGACTTTTGGGCGCGATTGAATTCGTGTCAGATTTTTATTAATTTCACTCTGTGAAGCAACACGAGGGCTATTGGTGACGAAAATTTGAACCTCGGTCTTGTAATTTTGACTATACCCGAGCTGACAACCCCTCTCCTAACTACCAAACCATGCCAACGGGAGGACTTTAAGCTTCGACAGACATAATGTGCGTCGGACCCCTCTACACAGCGGGTCATTTGGGCGGGAAACAATTTTTGATAAAACCCATTGTGAAGAATTTAAAAAAAAATTTTTTTTTCTATTGTTGACACGAATGAAGTTGTGACCCTCATATTTCCTGTTTAAAATTTTAAATAAAATCAAATATAAGTGTATTTCAATAATGTTGGGCTCATTTATCAGCTGGAGTCTCTATTTTGCCCATAGAAAGATTTTAAAATTGATTTCTACATGAATTATCACAACTATGTGTTCTATAAACAGGAAAAATTCAAATTTCAGCACACGTTATCACGTTTTGAAAAAAAAAGAGAGTGGAGGTGTAACATAATAGTATTTAGATTATTTTTTATCTTACAAGATATCCAACTTAACCATAAAAAAGATTTATGGAATTCCTTGATTTGCTTAGTGTTAGCATCAAAATTAACTGTTTGTTAACTGATGTCTTATTTCGAACCGAAACAAATAGCGTATTCAATGCTTTTTTTTTTTTGCACGTAAAAAAAAAAAAATTTAAAAATGCTTCAACTGAATCCATTGAACAGATAAGAGAATTTCTTCTGAAAAATGCACTGATAGAATGTTATGAACATTCCAAGTGAAGTAAATCAGTTATCGTTCTCCTGACAAGACGGAGGTGGGGGGGGGGATAGATAAATTCTTTTAACTTTTTTCAAACCTCTTAAGTACGTTTTAAAAAAATGTTGAAAAAAAATCGGTATAGATGAAATGTTTTGGTACATTTAATGATATGCTTTTCATTTCCTAACATTCAATGTTGAATGCAGTTAAAGTTCGGAACCGCCCAACAGGTATAGGGGTTAGTGACGCTGACTGCAGCCCATAGGGCCTGGGTTCGAATCCCAAAGAAGGCATGGGTGTTTGTAAATGTAAAGTGCCTTTGTAGCATACTGTGACGTATTGGGTACGAAAATTCACAGCTAGGCTAGAGATATAAATATGTACAATTTATTTACAGAACATTTTTTAAAAACAACTTACATACAGAGCACGCTTATGCCGTCTCCTCCGTCGGGACCCTCAAAACCGGTCCTCCGCATGTCCTTTCCAGACGAGTCTATCCGGAACGTAGGGAAACCGGATTCTAGGAAACCCTTCTCCCCCACTTCCTCGGAACATTCGCCACAATACCTGTCGACCCGCAAGTTCTCTCGTGAGATTAGTGGAAGGGGAAGAGAAATGGGAGTCCCCTCAGGGTGTTCTCCCTGAAAATTGGGGTGGAAACAAGCCAAATAGTACTGTCACTTGTATGGAGCTCTGTGCTGCGGCTGACGACAAGCATACAATCTAGCCCTTTGGCATGATGAATTCGTAAATTTCGCGGGCCTTCCGATCAGGTGGTGTTAGCAAGAACATTCAAGGTCGGAATTCTTTTGATAGTACACTGCTGGACAATTGCTAAGGACGGATAACACTATCATCCATAGCAACCACAAAATGAAAGGAAGCAAAATGTGGAAAATTGGAATAAGTGCGGGATATTAGTAAGAAGAAGTATGAGTATGCAAATTCTTTTTCCACGTCTGTTCATCACGTGATAGCGTTCATAAGAGCTTTAAAGGTTTTGACGCGTGTGGACAGTTGTTGTTTCAAGTCAAAGTTTTACAGGAAAGATTTAATAGACGAACTTAAAATTTTTGGCATGTCTTCCCGACATCACATAGATGATTTTATGCGTGGCAGAATTATTGGAAGGATCGAAGAAGGGCGAAAAATAACAGATGTTGCCAGGGAGTTCGACATCGCTCACAGCGTTGTTTCACGACTGTGGAAGTCATTTAAAACTACTGGAATGTGTAGTAGATGGCACGGGGGAGGTCGTGTTAGAAGTACGACGCCTGCAGAAGACAGATATATCGTCCTATCAGCAAAAAGGAACAGGTGCACCACAGCTCTGCAGGTGGCAAATCAGTTTCTTGCTGCCTCACGAAAGCAGATCTCCCGAAAAACTGTTGCCAGACGTTTTAGGGGAGGAGGACTACACGCACGCAGACCTGTTGTGTGTGTCCCATTGACCAGACAGCACCGTACTGCCCGTTTGCAATGGTGTCGTGAGAATCACAATTGGACTGAACAGGACTGGGCATGCGTACTATTCTCAGATGAGAGTAGGTTCAGTCTGTCATCGGATTGTAGACGCCAACTGATCTGGCGCGAGAGTGGTACTGCTTATCGTCCAGAAAATATCCAGGAAAAGGACCGATATCCGACATGCAGTATCATGGTGTGCACCGGCATCATGATCAATGGCCGCACACGCCTACATGTGGTTGCGAATGGGACTATGACGGGCCAACGATACATTGATGAAGTTCTACTTCCTCATGTTCGTCTTTTCCGTGGTGCTGTCGGTGATAAATTTGTTTTTATGGACGACAACGCAACATGTCATCGATCACTCGCTGTTCAGGATTGTCTAGACCGCGAGGGTATTCAACGTCTCGTATGGCCAGCGCGTTCTCCAGATCTAAACCCCATTGAAAATGTGTGGGACGCTTTGGGGAGGCAAGTTGCTGGTCAAAACTATCCTCCGACAAACAAGAACACCCTCATCCGTGCACTCACAGAGGAATGGGATAAATTGCCTCAACAGCTGCTGGATAATGTTGTGCAAAGTATGGTACGACGTGTGCAATGTTGCATCACACTCCACGGTGGACATATCCCGTAATGATACCTTTCTTTAAGGTGCCTGCTGACTTTTAGAAGCATTATTCCTTTTCTCCGTACGCAGATCAAATGAACATTTTTTTTCCTTTCAGATATTTCACAGCTTTTGTACTTTCCAGAACAATAAATATTCTTTATTCTAATGTCTGAACAGTGTGGCAACTATATTTTATCCTACTAGGCCTCATGTCTGGCTTTATGTTATGCTACATAGCAATTTGTGATCCGTCCTTAGCAATTGTCCAGCAGTGTACTTCTATAAAAATAACATTATTTTGTTTGTGTCAATATGTAAAAAACATTATGTGAACTGAATATACTGCTTTTTCTTTATTTTGAGTATTCTTGTTTTTGTTTTTAAATTCCTTTTTTGACCAAAGAAAGGTGGCCGCGATAGCCAAAGAGTTATGATCACGAACTTGTGGCTAGCGTGTCGTGGGTTCGAGTCCTGCCACTGAAGGCACTTTATGTAGAGTAGCGTTATGCACGTTAAATCTGTTGAGCTGGAAGACTTCGTGTTGGTGTGGTAGTTTGGAGAAGGGGTACAAACGCAGATATTGTCCTTTTCACTAGACCGTTTAAAAGTACGAAGATTGTCTCAAAAACCACCGTGTTGCTTTGTGCTTAGTGCGACGTTAATAAACACCACTCGACCTTTTGAGCGCTAAGTTTTTGTCATAACTGCCTTTGGAGATGCGACTTCCATGCCGTTCTTTAGATAAATATGAAAAGGAAATTGAGAATTAGAAATATTATAAATCGTTACGAATGGTCTGTTGTCATAATTCTTTTTAATGCTGACACGTATCCAACACAGAATTGGCCTTTTTTTTTCTAAAAAAAAAAAAATATTTTTGTATGACATGGACACAAAAATTTAAAATTTATCTTTTTCTTTCAGTGAGTGGAACAATGGCCCTACTGTTCTTGTACTTCATTCTTCTCTCTCAGTACCTACTGACCAGTGGTTACGCGCAATCCAGGGGACCCCCGGGGAGCAGAGTTGGGGCGTTTCTTCCCAAGTACAGACACGAGGTGTTGTATGAAAACAGGCTGATCCCAGAAGACACAGAAGTCGATGTGTTTTTGCGTAAGAACCACCCTCAGAAGTAAGTACTCTTTTCTACAGGGTATTGAAATAACATTTAGACTGGCCTCCAGTAACTGAGTTGTTAGGATTTGTGCTGTTTGTTTCGGGTCTTGACCCAACGTGTGCTTTTGCCCTTTAAATCAAAGGAGGCTCAAAGTATTCATGTTGATGTGGTGTGGAAATTCGGGGGAACGGCTGCCTTAGCCAGGTGTCGTTCATATCATTATTCCGATGTTCAACCGTCATCAAGTGGCCTAGCGGTCAAGGTAACGGACTTGTGGAAAGCGTGTCAAGAGTTCGGGTCGAGTACTGCTAAAGACCCGCCGTGCAGATGCGGACGATGCACGTTAAATATGTCTAGGCTTAAACGTCCTCCTGTTAGTGGGGTGTGAAGTTAGGAAAGGGGATGTTAGCTCTAGTGTCGTCCTCGTCACTTTAATATGATTGAATATGACGAGGTATGTCGCCAATAGCCTTCGTGTAGCTTCATAATGTGACCATCATCATTAACACTCGGGTTTTCAATGCAATAGTTACGTAATAATTGGAAGAGCGACTTAAATAAGCAATCCATCAAATTTTAACACGCTTTTATTAGCTTCACCTGTGTGCAATGGAATCTGTGAACTCGATTTTTACCCATTTTTAAAAGGTCAGATTAATTCGAAATATTACATACTTTTCAAGGACCGATGACAGTACAATAATTTAATATTTTTTTCCCCATTGATCATCTCCCATTTCCAAATTTGAGGACGAATTTTAGATTTGATAACTAAAATCTGAAGTTCCAACCCTCTAAGACAAAAACGCTGATGGTTAATACAAATACAACACACACATACATATAGTGTTATTTATGTGAAAAAGGGGAGGAGGCGCCAGCAATCTCTTAGTTATATTTACTATAATAGCATGTATTTTTTAGTAACTATTATTTATTATTTATAACGTTCTTTATTTCATTTTACACAATTTTTGCATAACGTTGAACACTTTTTTTCCAACTCTGCGAATCCTATCCGGTATTTTAAACAGTTTTTCAAGAAATGTGTCTATCATGTAAAATAGTTAGGTATGATTATGGCCCTATTCAATTTCCCTGTACTGCGTAGTATGGAAATTTGGAAAGTAGGATCTGCTATATATTCTTGTTGTGACGTAACTGTGAATTTCCCGCCAAACAACTGTGAATCGGCATCTTTGTGTATCGCCTATGTATTGGCGCCTGCAACTTTAAAATTATTGCATGGTCCCGTCTTGGGTCACCCCGGCAACCTTTGACACCACGAGGAACCCTTTTTCGGACACTAGCCGGATGTAACTCGAAGCTAAAGACGGCGGCTCTTGATCCCCGAAGCTTGAGAGGACAGAGAGAGAGAACGGGGGATGGTCTGACATCCTTCGTGGAGAGCGGACGCCAAAGAAACTCCTCCCTCACAAACCACATCATTTTTACTCTAATAGTCTCTTTGATAAGTTTAATAACATCAATGTATAATCTGTAAATAGTAGCTGTGATGTAAATAAACTAAATGCTTAAAATAATCAATATCACGTTACCGTTATTTACCTCAAACGTCACACTTGTTTTAAAAGCAATATTCCTTTTCTCGATCAATTGCGTTTTATTGCATAAAGGAAATAAGTTTCACTTCCATTGGTTAAGACCTGCTATTCTTTTATCAATGATTAGAATTATTTCTTACCTACATCCTGATCTTATCATTTTGATCGTCTTCTACAGTAGATGTAGCTATTTTCTTGAAATTTATTTAGAACTATTTCAATGGGTGTAGCCTTATCACACTTGCATCTTTCCGCATTCTACTGCATTCTACCCCATTGAATTTGATAAATATTGTCACCCCCTTACCATATCGATATATAGGACCATCTACAGTAGCGCACACAAGAATTTTTCAAGGGGGGTGTCGAAAGTCCACCCTTTTGGTATGCTCCAATACGCTGCTCAACATATTCTTTTGATTTGTCAATTTTCGGGTCCAAAGACAGTACAAAATTAATTATTGAATAAATAATTAGCATTAATTAATAGAATTAATAATAACAAATGCATAGTTAAATTTTACGTAATATATACATAGGACTATAGCCAATCGAAAAAAAATCAAGGGCTATGGAGGTGTCTGGACCCCTAGGACCCTGTTTGCGCCACTGACTATCTACCTTATATCCACATGCAACAATAAGGTTTGTAACTTTTTCCACCCCACAACTACAAAATCAGTTTTCCTATATGGATACCATTACACATTTCACATCTCTGGTGGTTAGAGCCTCGGACTCCAAACCGGAAGGCCTGGGTTCGATGCCCGTTGCCACCAAATACCCTACGAGTACACACGGAGTAAGTGCTCGTTAAATCAGTGGGTCCGAAAGTCTTGTTGGCTGAATCACGAGTGCAGGGGACTGGAGAATATTTCCCTCCCCTCCAGTCCCATGGCAAAATTGGGGAGGTGGAGATTGGTGGTGTCGCCATCTATCGTCCCTTCGGGGAATTTCGCCGAGCTAATTCGTACTGTCACCTGTATGGTGCTTAAGGCTTAGGCCAACGGCAGGCGTACTTCTAGCCCCTTGCCACGAGGAATTTCGTGGGCCTCGTTCTGACTACCTCAGACAGGTGGCTTTAGCCACAACAACATCCACACTTGCACCTCTAAAAACTGCAGGGTCTTTTTATCTGACATTGCCCCAACAACCAATGGCCGTGAGAAAAACATCCCTCCGAGCACGAGCCGGAAACTCCGACTGAAATTTGAGGTGTAAGGGAAGAGCGACCCCAACTGAACAGAGTGGAAAAACCGTCCGTCCGAAACATCAAGCTGAAGGGTTGTTTTTACCTCCTTCTTCAGAAATATCGTATTCTTTAGTATTGAAATAATCATTAATATGAACAACTTCTGTTTAAATGTAAATACAGTAGAACCTGTTTTTATGCGGTCCTTTTTTATGAGATTTGTTTTGTATGAGATTTTTTCTGCGCGATCTTTTTTTTATACAGTAAATGAATTTCAACGGCTTTGGTGCCAATGTAATGCTTTCTATATATTTACTAGTGGCATAACGAAGTATGTTAGGACCCCCCTCCCCCCTGAAAGTCAGGTTTCGCCTTTAATATTTTATAAATTGGGCAAATACGTATTTAGCGTTGGTCAGGCCTTGTGCCTCTAGAGTCATTCCCTCCCCCCCTCTCATCGTGATCCGGGGTGTACGTTATGCCACTGAAATGTAGACACTTCAAGGCGCTCTGTTCATTTGTTATGAACAGTCTCCCGACAATGTGCGTTCCGTTGCTTTCTCTCAACGCTCCAGCAGCCCGCGCTTGACTGAAGACGAAACTTTCAATGACAGTGCCTATCAATTATTTGATAGATTTTGAAGATGGACAAGAAGAACCGGATTCTTAGAATGCGGATAAAAATATGCAGGGATCCAGCTTTCCAACAAATTGGAAAAGCATTTTCTTAAAATAAATGCCAATTAAGAAAGGAGCATAAAATTCCCAAAAGAGCTTCAATCTTGTATATCTGGCATTTAGAAGCAACTGACCACCCGACCTTCTTCACAAAAACTTATTTCTTACTTTATGTTGCCAAAAAATAAATCAATTGAAATTGTACCTTCAAGTGATGAAAGCGATTTTGAACTTATTCATTACAGGGCTTTGGATTACGATGAGTAGCGAGGAATTATGTATGTGCATTTTAAAGACTTATCCGTATATACAATGAGAAACAATACGTTTAAAAATGTTTCCATGTGTAATATTTAATTATTTTATTTTGTTATGGAGAAGTACTCTTACATAAATTTCGTATATAATTGGCATATTCAATAAATGCAACTTTTTTTATGCGGTCCCTATCCACGCCGCATAAAAAAAATTTCTCTAGTATTTCCACGAATTAGTTTGTTATATGTAAGTATTTACGAAATTTTTGAATATTTTTTTTTGCGTTTATTTTTATGTGGTTCCTGTCTACCACTTAAAAGCAGGTTCAATTGTATGTATTTAACAGCTGTGGACGTAATAAACCAATTACTTAATTTAACTCTCACGCAACCATTAATTTTACCAAACGTCACAGGTTAAGCGCTGGTTTCCTATTGGTTGATGTGTATTACTCTTTGTATTCGATACAGATTTTCATATTTTTCGTTAGATTAATAATTGATGCCTAAAAGTGTAAGAAGGGAGGAAGTTGAAGAGATTTTTGAAATTTCTAGTTTTCCTGTTTATATACATTTTTTTTTAAATGAAAAGGAAACATGATATTTATGCTGATTCAATATTTAAAAGACTAGTATCATAAATTAGAGTTAATAGCAAAATATAGTGAAAAGAGAGTAAGATACATACATAATATGAATTGATTCTGTTAGACTTAGATGTGTGTGTGGAAAATATTAGGGGAGGGGGAAAGCTCAACATTCCATTTTTATAATTATTAGATTAAGATTGCAACAGAAATGTTCTATTCAGTTTTCATATGGATTTTGAATCTATTGGTGGAACTTCCTGTTATTAACAAATCATTTCTAAATGCACTGTTCCTGTTGTTGATTCCTGCTTTTGTAAGGTGAAAATTTATGGTGCAGAGACTATCAAAAGATTTGGGTTAAATCTCCAACAGCAATAAGAGCTGTAAGAAGTGTTTTTATTTAAATAAATATCTGTAGATTATAATAAAAATTTGTCAGGAAATATGTGTGTTTGGTACGTATTTGTTTATAACTTTCTACATTATTAGAGACTTTCAATCCATTTTTTTTATTAATACGGATTTTATTTACTTTTTAAATTATATCCTTTTAACTGTTCCAAAAATTTAATCGATGTTATGTTTGCTAATTCTATATTATTGAAAATGTGATTAATGCGATTTAATCCTAATATATATTATAAACGCGGAAGTTTGTAAGGATCTTTGGTCGTCTTTCACGCAAAAACAACTGAATGGATTTTTTATGAAACTTTACAATAATATAGCTTGTAAATCAAAATAACACATAGGCTATAATTTATAAAGTTATTGTGTGAAGTGTCCAAAATATAACGATAATTGTCAAGTAAGTTTGAAATAATTCTGCCATCTGCAAAAATTCCCACGTCAGCATATATCTATCTTTTATGTATAAGCCATTATTGCCAAAATAACGAACCATAAATATAATAAAAATTTATAATTGCACGTTGTAATGCACGTTTGGTAGTAACAAATTGATTCTTATATCAAAATAAATACTTTTATCGCTTCTGGTATTTAAAGTAGATAAACTTTATCTTTCACTCTACATTAATTTGGACAAATTTGCAACTTTGTTTGTGGTTAGTACTTAATTATAACACAATAGTTTTAATTGAATAAGCATGTATTGCATTTTATAAGTATAAAAATAATAACTGCCGTACTGTATTTTTTGGAAGTGTAGAAGTTTGTACTAAGTTTTGGAAGTATTGTACTAAGAATTATGCCGCGAAAACGTAAGTCTAATCTTTCTTAGAGCTCTAATATAGCTCGAGCTAAGAAAGTAGCTAGATTTAACGAAATGTTTCCACAAACCGAACTGTGAAGGCTTGAACAGGTGGAGCGTCAGGCAGTTCACAGAGCTGCTGAGACATCAGAGCAGTCCCAAGCATGGTGTCGACATACATTTGTGTATGCCATATTTTTACCACGGCCAGATCTACGTGGCTTACTCATGCGTTTCTAAATCGCAAAATCTGAATGTTTATGCTGAATGGAAAAAATCGTTTAACATAGTTTATAGGAGTATGTTGCAATAGCTACCTATAAGTTTTGCATTACCATCAATCATCACATACATCCGTACATCTATCAACACAAAATATAGGATTTATAATACCTATCAGTGAGATAATTATCAAAAACACTTAGTTTCAGTTTACATACATTACACAATATAGAACAAGGGTCTCTCAAAGTAACTCTGTCTGACTGTTACGCCTTCACGACTAAACCACAGAACCAATTTTGATGAATTTCGGTATAAAGATTGATAGAGAGGACCTTAGAGAAGAAAGTAAAATCTACTCGAAGGACTAATCCTGCGCAGACGAAGTCGCAAACACCAGTTATATAATATATATATATATATATATATATATATATATATATATATATATATATATATATATATATATATAAATAAAAATAAATAAATTGTACTCTAATAAACTTAATTTTGTTAAATATATGGGCTTTTTTTTAGTATTCTTTAACATGAAATTCTTTTAGCTCGAAAAAAAAAATTCATACCCTCTCAGTTTTGTGTTAAACAATTTTCACTGCATGTTTCTGTAAACTATTTTAATGATTCGACCTTTAAGATTCCTTAATGTTATTTGTTTATCTAAAAAAAATGGATGTTTGTATGTATGTATGACCTCGCTTCACTCCAACACTGTTCAACCGATCACTATGAAAATTGGCATGTATATGTAATTTTTTATGGAGAAGAGTTTTGTGCTATCTTCTTCGTTGCAGTTCCCCACCAGGTGGTGCTACAGCATATCGACTGCACAGTTCAATCAATTGCCAAGTAGCCAACTTGACTCTATTACCAACATTTCGCTATGTTTCCATTGAATCGCCGTTATAATTTAAGGAACGGCATTGTTTACGAATATTTTAACAGAATAGCAACAGATAGTAATATTAACGTATTATACTTCTAGATATAAATTATTTACACTATTTTTTAAGCGTTCATTGCACAAAATTTGTAATAATGTTTTACTTTTGCTGAACAGAGATCAGCTTAGGAAGGTGTTTTCAAAAATTGAGCCACAAGAGAGTTAAGGGGCGTTATAAATTAAAGAAACCATTTTTATCAGCTATTAGTTCTACAGACTTAAAATTTAACAAGCATGTTTTTTTGTTTACAATGCTTTTCACGTAAAATTAACTCATTAAAAACTTCTTTATCCTTCAATCTGTATTGTTTAATTTTTCAATTCACCCGTACGAAGAACGGGTATACCAGCTAGTTAATTAATATAACTTCTTAAGCTTACTAGAGAGAGAGAGAGAGAGAGTTTTACTTCAGAGAATTGCTATTAATTTTGCAGTAATACTAAATAAAATTACATTTCAGAGATGTCTTTGTGAGTTTTATTGTCGAATGCTTTAAATAAGTTTCCTCTTTTGTTTGGAGAATTCTGTTTTTTCCCCCTTCACCTCTAAAGAACAGCCTTGTGCACTGATATTCAATAAATCCCGATGAGCTAATTGTCTGTTTATTCCAATTACAACAAGTCATTTTAATCACAGTATGTTGTGTCCGTAACCTGCTGCTCCCCCCTGATACTCTGGGAATGAACTGGCTGAGGGGAGGAAACAATCGGGGGTTGTGGGGTAAAGAAATGGTTTTTTTTTCGGGTGGATAAAAGAGATGACGACCCCCCGTGTGTCATTAATTGGATTCATTTAACACATCGGTAACTTTGTTTCGTTGAATAACGAAGGGGCGTGGGAATCCTGTGCTGACGCAATCAGTGTTTAAATAATCTTAGCGTTGTACTCGCACTTAATTCATGGGAGATACTCAAAATGGAGGAATAATGCGAGATGTGTGAATAGATTAGATCAGTGCTTCTCAAACTTTCAGTATCTGTGACACAATATCCAATCATAAGTTTCATCGCGCCCCCTCCGTACAATAACAATGTGTTGAATTCAATAATACTATACTATGATGCTAAAGCTACAATACTGCTCTAAACTATTAAGTACCTCCGGCGTATATAAACGCCTCCCTCAGCCAAAGCATTAATTTCCCCGCGGATGTATATACGTCTTACAAAAGTACGATCTTTTATGTGTACTGCTATTTATAAAACTATTCCGAAAGCTTTGGAATGCAATAAAAATACTTTGACTGTGTTAGCGAAAAATTTACTTGTTTCACAGAATTCGCTTACTTATTCCTTTTCTCTCCCCCCCGCTCAATACATCCCATACGCACGCCTCCATGGAAAACGCTAACATTAGGGATCGAATTGCTTACCTTTATATCAACAGTTAAGGGACTAATAATAAACAGTTAAACTATTAAGATACATAAGTGTTAATTTTTGTGTGTATATGAAAAACTGGTATGGGGTCACTGGTAATTTTTAAAATTGTTTTCTTAATTTAGTTTTGTAAATTAGTAATTATAAAATACATCATGCTGTACATATACATTTATAAATGTATCATATCAGTGTAAATGTGTATTTTATTTTTTTGTTTGTTTACTTTCAGTACCTTAATAATTTTTTTAAATTATCTTGTGTTTTCGACTTTTCAATATGTTCGCACCCCCCTTGCAGGGTTATCAAGCCCCCTCAGGGGGGCGCCCCTCAGTTTGAGAAACATTGGGTTGGATCTTTGAAGAACAACTAAAACATTTGAATAATTACAAACTCGTTTGTAAATGTTACGGAACGATATACTTATCATAATTATTATTAATGATTCGGCACTTGGGTTCGAGATCTGTCAAACGTCACAGAATTCAAGGGTTTTAAGTTATGCAAAATAAAAAGAAAATCCTAGCTTAACTAAGGTAAAATTCTCGATCATTTTGGCTAGCGTTCTCTTAATAGATCTGAAACTTAATTATAAATTTGTGAAACACACTTTGTAACGTTAAACACAATGTACCAAGAAGGATTGATTCGAATGAGGCGCAATTAACTTTTGGTGACTTATGACTGAGCAGCTGGAGTGTTAGTTTATTGTAAAGTGGCATCCAGATGGTCTATAAAACAGAACACATTCCACGCGCGCGCGCGCGCGTTGTCATAACTTCCATGCTAATGAAGTTTCATCTGTCCACGGGGACTGTACCAATACCTCGTGGACGGATTCCCGAACAGTATAAACAGATGCTACCATTTGAGAGACTACATGCAATATCATTAACGGTAGCAGGTTGGACAAATCACAAGATTTCTCGACATTTGGGTAAAAGCAATACAACCATTCGACGATATTGCCAGGAATGGTGAAACGTGGCCATACAGAGCTTCAAGACAATGTTTGAATCGATAGTGTTATTGACGCTCATTACCCCTGAGATGAGTTTTTACTAACTATTCGACATGTCATCATGACACTAATTGCTGCAGGGACCAACGTTAAGCAACTCAGCGAACGCGAGCCAATGTTATGAAGGCCATTGCATCTACTGCCTCATACCATTACCCACAGTTCATAGCTTTTACAAGGATGCTGAATACATTTGATCTGAAATCTCTCTGGCTGAGGTAGCATTGTTTTTTTTTACAGTGATGAGTCCCGATTCGGATTGAGTACCGATGACCAATGTAATCGTATCTGGAGACGGTCAGAACAAAGGTGACCACACTCAACCAGATAGCCAGGTGGTAATGAGATTGTATTTCTTTTTATAGCTGAATCACTTCAGATATCCTCTGTGATGCTCTTACAGTGCGATGGACCGTCAACAAGATTCTACGTCCCCCCATGGGTATAAATTTCAACAGCATAACAGCCCCATGTGCTGTCTAATCTATATTCAATTTCAAGTGACAAATCGTCACCTTAATTATTACAATTATTACTTTAAATGTGATTACTTTAAATGTCACTTCTCCGATAGCAGTTTACCCTATATCTCTCTTCCTAACCTGAAAGCCTAGACTTTATATCGTAGTTTTAATTTGCTTGTTCACGTTCTCTTCTTCAGAGGAAGCGTTCTAATAAAATAGTTTTTAAGGACTAAAAATTCCCCCAAGAGAATTGTTAGTGAGAAGATTGCAGATGGAGCCATTGCAACCACTTAGCCGGGGTAATCTATCAAAACGGTTCAGTGCGCTACGCAGTAGGACATTTTTGAGATGCTTCGATTTCCGCGATAACGCATGCTAACTTAGAGAATAGACGTCAATAATATAGAATTACAGTTTTGTTATACATTAATTTTGCATCATTTAAAAGTATTTTTTAACATAAAAATAGCATAAAATATAACTATTTTTTAACAAAAGTAAAAAAAAAAAAAAAATTCAAATTATACATATATTAAGCAATTTTTAAGTTTATTTATTGAAATAAGAACTAGACAACGTAAAATATAAACATTTCCCTTCCTTATAGTTAAATAAAAATATAAATTTTAATGTGAACCTCTCTGGCTTGCTCCGCTCTACTTTCATATCGCAAAATCAGGTGTTTAATTTATGACTTTCAATTTAACACAATTCTGAGCATTCAGTGGTTAAACAATTTTTTTATAGACTCGTAATATTTTTCATATGAAGAAAGATTTTTTACTTTGATATGTAGAACCAAAAGTGGAAAGCTTTCAGCAATTACATTCAATCTTATATATTAAAATTCGTAAATAAACAAACGTATCTATATAGGATGGATATATCCCAATTTTCTCAAGAACCAGAAGACGCAGAAACTAGTAGAAGGTATCAAAATTTTGGGAATGATCCGAGGAATCCGTTTTGACCATTTATATTCCGATATTTCAATTAGTTAAAAAGATATTAATTAAAAACCTTAAAACGCATTTATTATGCGCGTGGCGCCATCTGCAGAGAATCGGAAAGATCATTTATTTCTAGTGCGAAATTCGGAACTTCTTTTTTTTCAGGGGTTTTTAAAAATATTTAAAAATTAATCCAGGCAGAATTTCTCTCTCTTTTTGAATAACACATTCTTAACAATTCAAACTAATTACACTGTAAATGGTTTTAATTACTAAGTGACCTACCCATTAACTAAGTGAAATTTTTTTTCGCGTTAGTGAAAAAAATATTTTACACTAAAAATAGTTCATGCCTTTCTTTTTTTTTTCCCCGCGTGTAAAACTATATTATACGTAATCTGTACAAAGATTGATAAAATATCTTAAAAAGTACGGTTAAAAAAATGTGTTTTTCAACTTTTTTCTCTTTTGCGATAAATATATTAACATTTACTTTTTTTAAAGTTTTCTGTTTAAAAATTACTGTTGTTTGCAATCTATATATGAAGTTTAAAAGTATTAACTTAAAAATGAAACCCGAATTTTTTTTTTTTTAACTTTAACAAAAAACGAAAGGAGAAATGGACAAAAATCTTCCGATATTTTAAAGATTATTTTACCGTTCTACCCAAAGGAAATCGTGGTATGGTTGATTAAGGCACTGCCTTATAAAACGGTAATTCCCAGGTCCGAACTTGAAGAGGAATAACGAAACGGTATATTGAAAAAATAAATTTTTATTTTAAAGGTATTAATCACCAAAATTTCGGGAATGATCCGAGGAATCCGTTTTGACCATTTATATCCCGATATTCCAATTAGTTAAAAATATATTAAAAACCTTAAAACGCATTAAAATGCATCGTGGCGCCATCTGCAGAGAATATCGGAAATAAATTCTGTTTTTACAAAACAACGAAACTGAGCATATAAATAAATTTATTTAAAAATTAATATAACAAAATTATATATATATATCTTTCTTTCAATTTAATTATTTTACATTTTTTTAAAAATATTAAATGAGTCGAAATCGGTTCTTTTTTTTAATACGAATTTTTGTTGTTCCGCTTGAACTATGATTTTCTTTTTTTTCCGCGTGTAGAACAATATTATACGTAATCTGTACAAAAATTGATAAAATATCTTAAAAATTACGGTTAAAAAAACAATATCTTTCAATTTAATTATTTTACAATTTTTTGGGGTGGATCCTAGTCAAGCACACTGCTTGGCGACAAAATCTTTGGCGATAAAGTTTACAATATGGCAACCCTTTCGGGTTGTTCTGTCCGGTGGCTAACATATGGCAACCCTAAAACCGGTCAAGCAAAAAAAAATCGGGTGCAAAGTGAACATCGTTCATTTTCGCCCTTGACCCTGCTGCAACACGTCGAGTTCACCCCTGCTCTTACTTTCTTCCCCACGTGTTCCGATTTTTGGCTTGATTTTCCACCGGTTGTTAGAATGGCTTGCGAAACAAAATTGCTTGAAAGCGAGGCAACCACAGGATTTTTTGTTTTGCTTGGAGAGCAAGGGAATAATGCTGTTTTAGATTGGGTTATGAAAGAAGGATTAATTCCCCCTCCAGAACGAAAGGGTACGATTGATTTTTTTTCGTTTTCTTCCATGATGTCATTTTTTGAAACGGGTTGTTGGCGCAATTTGGCGAAAAAAAATGGTGCCAAAAACAGCAGTGTGCCAGACTAGGATTTTACCTTTTTTTAAAAAATATTTTCGGAACTTCTTTTTTTTTCAGAGGTTTTTAAAACCCGATCTAATAATTTTGTAATTTTGAAAATTTCTATTTTTTTTTTTTATTTCCATACGTAAACTATTCTTTTTTTTTTTAAAAAAAAAATGTGCATTTCCGGTGGCTGCAAAATAATACGAAAAAAATTGCCTAAAATGTCAGTAATAATTAATTCTAATTACATTCTTTATTTTTGTTGTATACTTTTTGATCACAAAAGCAATCGTTTCAATAGCTATCTGTAATTTTCCTTTTATTAATTACTTATAAAATTTGTTTTTAATATGTATGTATATATATATATATATTTTTTTTAAAAGGATTATTTCAATTATTTCATTACTAAAGGAATTATTTGTTAATTAAAAAGTACAACGTCTATTATTTATATGAAGTTTGAAAGCATTAACATAAAAATGAAGCCCGAAAAAAATCTTTTACTTTAACGAATAACGAAATTGTATATATTGAAAAAAAATCTACCTTTATTTTAAAGCTCAATTCAATGCTTTCCCCGAAGGAACCGACGGTGCGATTGTTTAATCGGCTGCTTTATGAAACGACAGTTCCCAGGTTCGAAACTGAGGAGGAAGGAACTTTCAAACTCGCATTACGCTACTTTTTAAAGCTTTACTCTTAGCATCAGAATAGTTTTCTTTTTATTATTGTTTCACATTAGTAATTTTTTAATTCTAACGCAATATTTTTTTTTATAAGTCATGCATCGAAATTTGAAGCTATATCTTATCTGTGAGGAGAAGATATAACAATACTTTTACACTTAAAAAAACCATGTTCGGGCTATAGAGAGGGGAAAGAAACCTATCTTATAAATCAAAAATAAGTGGAATGGAGCAAATTTCAAAAAAGGGAAATTTTTTGACATAATTTTAGAAATCACTCACATTGTGCGCGTACAAACACACACATAGAAATGCTGGTGTCACGAGAGAAATATAAAGCCCAAGCAACGCTGGGCTAAGTGGTGGAGGGGGGGGATGAAGCCATTTTGAAAATGAGTATTAGAAGTTCTGATTTTGTGAAAGAAAGGGAAAATTTCCCGTAGAGATGGCCCGTGCAACGCCGGGCCATGCAGCTAGTAGTTTACAAAATAGCCGTAAATGTATCTTTAGAGTTATCTTTCAGATTTTTTTCTATTTCCGTTAAAGTTCATAATTCTGAAGATATCCATTACATATTTATCAACTTCAATCCATTTAAAATTGACAAATTTGTAGAGTATTGTAGAGTGCCACATGTGTCACGCTTACCACGAGCTCCCGACCCCTGGGGCTTATGTATTCTTAAAATTTCTTTTCTTAAAGTGGTTATAAGTATTTTTCGAGCTCTCTGTTGCATATCTGATTACGGCCTCGTTTATTGTAACATTGATGCCTATGAGTTGGCTAGCTATTCATTCCAACTGGAGCACAACATGCTGTAAAAAGAATGTTTTTTACGAGTGAAATCCGGTAGGATACTGTCACCATCTCCTCACAGAGTGAAGGCCAGATCCTCTAAGAATAGGCTCTTCCACACAATACCCGGTTGTGGAGAGGAAGAGGGTTGACTCACTATCAGAACTGTGAAGATGTGCAGCACTTTTTCTGGTAATCTGAAAATTAATTTAAAAAAAAATCATTTTGAGTTTAAGATTGAGGAGAAGGTTTTCTTCCTTTTCTGTAACATTCTTTTTTTGTTATACAGTCGGACCCCGATTTAACGAATTCATTGGGACCGAGCATTTTGCTCGTTAAATCGGGGTTATTCATGTTCCAAACAAAATACAAATTTTTTGGACTTAACCTTCTGAAAATTGTATAATAAGCAATTGCACAAGAAATATCCGTGGATAGAAAAGACTCGCCTTTTATTCAACAGCTGAAATGTACTATTAGGCATCAGTTAATTGAAAAATTTTAAACCACTGGCTAATATATGTTTGGAAACCTTTTCCATTTCTTATTTGAAATAATTATTTTCCAACTTAATGCAGAGCAGACTGCATGAGATTTTTTCCCCACACATTAGGAAATGTAATGATTCTGATAAGAGTTTCATTATCAATTTCTGCATCAGGATCGCTATTTATTCGCTTTAATAAAAATTTCCTGGACTTCAGTTGCACCGATAGGCCGTCTGTCATCAAAGTAAGATAAAAGTTATTTTGTAAGATATTAGCTAAAACCTTAAAATATCCCTTGCGTAGTGGAGTGGGATGAGAAAAGAAACAAGTTTTCTGTCCTATTCAAAACTCACACTATAGGTTAAACCCCTGATTGTTCTGCATCTGCAAAGTGTAATAATAGTCTGCACCCTTTTCCGTCAGAATTTGTTGCTTACAAGAAAAATTATTTCTCTGTTCTGAACAAAAAGAATATCATTTGAAAAAAAAATCTAATTTTTTCTGGTACAAGCTGGTAAAAAAAATTTCAACTGTTAAAATATTTCGTTTAATCGAGGTTTTATTTTTCGTTAAATAGCGGTTTTCGACTTCCGTTTAATCGGGAAGGAGAAAAACTCATTAAATAGGGTTCGTTAAATTCGGGTCCAACTGTATATCTTCCTTTATGTGTAGTAATATTCTTCGAAATCTAAACGTTTTAATTGCTGATGTCATATTTCCTGCTTTTAAGGAGGAAGTAAGGCATAGTGACATCGTGGACGGGTAGCGTGATGAACTCACAGCAAATTGTAGAAATAAAAGAGAAAATTTTATTTCTCAACAAAATAATTAATAATGAGGCTATGTGGAAATATTTCTTTTCGCCAAGAGGGTGCGTTCAGTCTCTTTTAGACGTTGGGTTTCATTCGTTCTCATTCTCTACACATCTCTACATTGTCCGAAGAACACTTCACCATAGTTCTTTGAAGTTGCTAGTTAGCTTCCTCAATGCCTCCGGCGTTCATTCTTTTTTCTTTCCCCTTACTTCAGGAAAAAAATTCGCTTTCGTCTCGAATCCGACCTTGATCGATTCTCGATCTCATTGAAAAATGATCCTTTTAAAGCCCAGGGCGGGTCCACTACACGACCCTCGTCATTTCTCATTGGCCGGCCCACAAAAGTCTGTACTCGACCCTCGGACTCATAAGCGTCCTATGGGTGCGGAATTAACAATCGCTCTCCCTAGTCCTTCTTGAATGCATCGGCGCCAGACGTTCGTCGAAACATCTGGACTCTGTCCGCCACGTCACCATTCCTTTTATTGAAGAAACCTGTCGCCGTCCTCCAAGGCGTCAGTATGCTAAGACAGACAGGCCCCTTCAATTTTCACATGGTGAGGATACTTTTATGTCTATTATGACTTCCAGACATAGGGTCGCTGCGGACCCCAGGCGAAACAATAGGCAATGACCCCAGAGCCACGTGCGCTGTCTCCGAGCCAAAAGCGAGCCACCTGCTCTTATTATCAAACTAGACATGAATGGACGGGTGTGGGTCGTATCAAAGCACTGTCATTACAGATCAATAAATAACATAAAAAAAGTCGTAAGAAAGGAAGATAATATAATCTTTCACGTGCGCGATCAAAGATTCCTCTTATTCTTTCTCCATGAGGAAAACAGAATTCCTTTATTTCTTTTATTAAGAAAACGAAGAATTTCTAAGTGTTTCTGCAAAGAGATGATCTGCAGAATGTGGATGACGAGGTCACAAAATCCTAGGATTTAAAAAAAATGAGTCTAAATTCAACTCATTCTGTTACCTTATTACAGCACCTAAGGAGCTACAACTTGAATTTATTAAATTGCAGTTAGGTCACATATGACATCGACATTAACAAATCTTTGTTAGCTGAAAAATTTCCATGTGCGAAGAAATTTGCTGGCAATTGTTCTTATTGCACTTAATGTTCTTAATTTTAATCATCACATATTTGTGAGCAAAGTTTTTCTTACACAAAGATCAACAATGGATGAAGGTACAACAAATGGCATCTTGCAGGCTATCATGGGAATTTCACCCCTTAGTTGGTGAATAAAAGTCACGCGATTCGCTCCCCAGTTGCAAAGTTTTTCACATAGCCGTACGTGCGCAATGGGGGGGGGAAGGCACATATGAGCAAATTCTTTACAATCTCTGTCACTGTCATTTTATTGTATTCCAAAGCCTAAAGAAAGCAACACAATGCGTAGAACTGTACGTAGGAAGATGGAGGTATCCGTTCGCGGCACTTAAGGTAGCTGTTGTGGCAGACGGATATATACGGCGGTGACGATTAAGGAGTTAAACAAGTAATCTCACGTCTGATTTTTTTTAAAAAGGAAAGAAATGGGAGAAAAGTATGACAGGGTACATTTATCTTATTAAACTGATTCTAAAATGAAGTGTGCTTGTTGGTATAGATAAGTGATCTTCACAGGGTCGGCTCTACTAGTTTTGCCGCCCCGGACAAAGATGGAAAATGCCGCCCCTCTTTCCAAAGCAAAAAATTGAAAAAGATGAATCATTCACATAGATACACACTTACAGAACAATTTTTGCGAGCGAAAAGGGAGCATAACAATTATATGTATTTTTTTAAGTCTTAAAAAAATGATAATTCGAAATTAAGAACAGAACTACCTGCTATTATTTGAAACGAGTAAAATGTAAGAGAAGGAATCACCCATTGCAGCAGGCCAATTTCTTCGAAAAACAGTCCACTGATGGTGGGGATCACAACATTTAACATTTCTATTTAACATAGAAACTACACTCGAGACTAAAATGAAACGTCTCATGTGCTTCTCTATTAACCGAAAATTGTAAATACCCCTGTCCCCTTTTGGAAAGCTGAAACCGGACATCGTATAGGTAAAAAGAATGTCCGTTTTGACCCCATTCTGGATTGGGGAGAAAGTTACAAGTGAAAGATGTGTAAACATATCAAATTTAATTATTTAACATGTACTCCCGCCTCGAACACTTCAAGTTTCAACAGAAACTGGGATTAAACACAGTGCCGGTTTAAGCTCATTTCGGGCCCTGGATACAGAAGACCCCTTTGACACTGTCGGATTGAAATTTATTTCCAGAAAACCTGGTCAAGTCCAGCTTATCCGGGCCCCTCCCCAAGCGCCCAATGGATAAACCGACACAGATGAAACGTACAAAGGAGGGAAACATATAAGATACTTAAAATAAAATATCAAAGTCCCACTCAATGATATTTCAGAAAATATATAAAAAATTTTGTAAAAGAAAAATTCTCAAGTTCGATTCGAATGCCGCCCTTACAATTTGCCGCCCCGGGCAGGGTCCGGTTTGTCCGGCCCTAGAACCACCCCTGGTCTTCAAATTATGTTCCATGGAACCCTAGGGCTCCACAAGGCATACCAAGAGGTTCCATGATAAAGTAGAAGAAAGAAAATTATAAATATGTATGCAAAATGGATTCATGTTCTGTATCAAGTTTGTATAACCACAAACATCTAAAGCTCATCCCAGTCATTAAAACAGAAAATTTCATTTATTTATAGTATAACTTTATTTGAAAAACATTTTTAAAATTATTTTATAATAAGAAAAAAATACTAAAACCTTTTTTTTATGTAGTACATTGAGATTATTCTATTTACAATATTAGGCTCCACGAAATAATTTCATACTCGTTAGTACAATGTTTAGCGAAACTACTAAATAGTTTTCGAAGGGAAAATGTACTTTTTTTTTCATTTGAGGAAAAAAACACCTATTGTAAAAGATAAAGAACAACTTATCGAGATTATACATATTATTATCGAGATATTGAGATAGATTCAACGATAAAATTTGAAATTCAGCATGAATATCTCCTAAACTTTAGAATGCAAATCCATACAAAACATACAAGATTTCTCACACCGCTATAAACCTTTTAATGCCATTCATAACGATGTATTTAAGAGAAAAATATTTCTAAATGCATGAGTGACTACAAAAACAAAATAATCCATAAAAACAAAGTAAAAGCAGAATATGATATGCGACTGCGGATAATTTCAATAGACCAGGACTTTGACAGTTAGCATAAAACAAGTGGTAATATATATAAAAAAATTTGAAGTCTATTCCTACTTAGATCAACAAACAAAATTTTTATTTTAGCTACTTTTTATTAAATAGTTACAATTAATATAAATATGTATGTCAGAATCGCAACATTAAGTGGTAATTCATTTTTATCAATTATCATTAAAATATCGCATTGCCATCCAAACAATCGTGTCTATAAAATTTCAGTTCAACTGAATGCTTTAAGACGTGAGAAAAAAAATCTTTTCAAGTTATGACACAAGTCGACAAAAATGATGCTAACGTGGCTGTTTTTGTAATTTAAATAATTAGTTTTAATCAATTAATTTTTATAATTATAATTAAATTGCTGTATTGTCATCCAAAATAATCATGTTTATAAAATTTCAGCTCAATTGAGCACTTTAAAATGTACTTTATTAACGATTGAAAATTCCACCAAGATAAATAAATAAATAAATAAATATATAGAGATCGTGAGCTATACATAATAGTAAGAATTGAAAAAAAAATACAAGGATACATCTAAGCTACTAAATATAATGCATGATCACAAATTAATGTTATTAATGAGTAAATTATATTAAAGTTAATAAATTATATTAAAATATATAAAATACAAATTTCTTTGTGATTATCTTTACATTAAGTGTTTAAAGCTTGTGTGTCTAGTTTAAATATTTTTTTTAAAGATATATTCTTTTAAGTATGTGTGTGTGTATATGGAATAGGGTTTCATAAAAATACTTTCTAGTTGTAGGGGTTCCACGAAAGCACCTTTAAGTTCTAGGGGTTCCATGAGTTGAAAAATTTGAAGACCATTAGGATAAATAATATAAAATTAGCACAACTACCAGTATTTTATTGAACTTACTTTTGTTACTTTTTGTAACGAGTGCAACTACTTCATAAAGGTGAGACCCTCTGGTGTTCTCCGCTTTTACAATGTTACTCTTGGTTTAGAAGACTTGCATTTAAGACGTTCGATTCTATTTCCCTTAATCAGTTGATCACTGACTCGTCATCGACTTCGTTGAGTCATGAATTCGTGTCTTCGTTCCACTGAACAATCGCCGTTCAGAGGCAATGCTGCACGTTAAATTTATCGAGTACTCCTCCCGACAGAGCAGGCCTGGGCAATACGTGGCCTGCCGCGTCAAATGGTGTTGCCTTCCGGGTGATATTATATTGGAATATGAAAAAAATTTCATAAAATATCTATGCAGGAATTTTTATTTTAAAATATAGACAAATGGGGGTCTTTTTTCACCATTGCAATGTTGCAGGAGATTAGGATTTAAATTTCAATGATTATTGAATTTTTTTTTATTATATAATTAATCCATATAAAAATAAACATTATTAAGGAAGAGCAATATTTGGTAAAATGTGTCTTTTGAGCATGTTAAAATGTAATAAACATTCTATCACTGGAATGTTAATTTTAAATGATGTCGCAATAGCTGGGAGGTGATGGTCGGTGGGACCTCTTGACTGGCGAGGGCTCAAAACTTGCTGATACTGAAGACTCATTGAATACAGGGTGTGATGCACGTTAAATGTGTCGATGTTTAAAGTCCTTCTGTCAGCATGATGTGGAAAGGAAGGCAACAGCTCGGGTGTCTCCGTCGACATTTCAAAATGACGAGGGTCCCCCGAGCTTTAAAGTACGAAATAAGTAATGAAACTAGGGACAACATCCAGTGGGTTTCGGTGGTGAAATATCTGGGCCTACACATAGATAGCCGCTTAACTTTCAAAAAACACATGGACTATCTAGCAGAGAAATTCAGGGGTAGAAATCATTTAGCCATCTCCCTCATTGGGAGAAGGTATCCTTTATCCCTAGAAAATAAAGTAATCTTATGCAAGCAGATTCTGCGCCCAGTTATAACTTACGGACCTCCCGTATGGGGAGCCGCAGCCACCACCCAAATGAAAAAGATTCAAGTAATTCAAAACAAAATATTCCGCGTCATGACGAACGTACCTTGGTACGTCCGAAATGACGTGATTCACAATGACCTACATATGGAGCCGATCACTAATTACATCACTAAACTCTCTAGAAATGTATTTAAATCTATCAAATCTCATGACAATCCAATTATCAAAGCACAAACACTGTTTACGTATCCTCATCCTAAAATTAAATATGCATATTCTTCAGCGAAGTGGAGAAACCCGCTCCACCCCCCATAACACAACATAAACACTCTTTTCACACTCCTAACAATATGAATTAGCTTCACTGCACTGCATCTCTCATTTTGGGTTCTGAGGTGAATTGTCATCGAAATGATTTACTGCCTTCGGCCGTCCCGTCTTCCTTCCTGCGTTTCCTCCCCTACCCCGCCGGCGCTCTGTTTCGATTAGAACGCTCGTGCTTTGGGGTACGTCATCCCTCCCCGCTTTTCGTGGGAGTTTTCGGTATTTGTTTAAATTTCAATCATGGATTTTTCTTTTTCTCCCATCCTTCTGGGAATAGGCGCCTACGGCGCCGGCACCCGCGATCATCTAATTTTAGTTAGTTACTAGGGTATGAGTGTTGTTGTTACGCATCCCATCCATTCGACGGATCGAGGCCCACGAAGTTCATAGTGGTAAAAGAGGGTGTGATGTACCCAGTCTCTTTCCCCTTATTGCTAAGAGGGGTCGCGGGCAAACGTAGGAAAATTCCGTTCGTTTCCCTAATTGCTGGGGAAAAGTTTCGCAAATGGGTGGCCAAAATTCTGATCATTTTTTCCCATGCCAGTCCGAAAGTTAAAAGAAACACCGTTACAATGTGCTTTTCGGCTTCTCATAGATCTAGGGCGACTGCGTGTCTGCAGGACAGGACTCAGACTATGTGCCCAGACAGACTCCCGCTATAAGCAGTCGACGGAAAAGAGATCAAAGAGAATAGGCGGTGAGGGACCGTGAGAAACGAGATGTTTATAAAGGGAGAGCTAGGTTGCACCAGGATCAGACTTTACTTGAGAGAATCCAATAAGAGGCCTCTCTTGAGAGTCAGCGATACCTAAGTTCGCGAAGTAAGGTGGACTTCGAACTGAGGAGGTTTCGAATCAGCAACCGCAAGGTGGATGTTGATGCAGCGAGCTCACCTAAACTCGGTGTGGAATTACCAAGAGTGAACTGAGAATTGTGGACCCCTTTGACATATCCTATGTATAGGACATTTCTCTAAAGGATCACTTTATTTAAGTATGTTTAGGCGAGCGAAAGAGACTATCTGTGGACCCATTTTTTCTAATTAATTGTCATAGAATATTTTTTGGATGACTTTCTTACTGTGAAATAAATAGTTTATTCCAGAGCTGTTTGATGTCGTTACAAGGAGCTAGATTGCGTCTATCGTTTTGACCGCGAGAGAATTGGAGAATGAAGTTTTCAATGTTGTGGTGTCCAAAAAAAATGACTGCTCGTGAAAACACTTTCTTCCTGGATACTGTACAGAATACACTTATTTAAGTTTAATCGCGTAAGTGTTACTTTGGGGCCTACGTCCCTTATGTCAGGGTTGAGACACAAAGAGTATGGTAAAACCTTATGGTTCGCTGAGGTGTTGCACATCTTGGACCGTTTACAGCTTTACAGCATCAGAAAAGTGTATAAACCCTGTATTAAAAAAGTTCATTAACACGCATTCAAAATCACAGTTCTGAACATAGCCAGATAATGGCAGTAAAATGTTTCATGAGCTAATCGTGTTTAACATACTTACTGTCGTTTTCCAATACGAAATTGAAAGCCCTCGTGTAGCTGAACAGTGCGACGTTAATATTCAATCAGTCAATCAACCAATACGAAATTGATTCGTATTTAGTTTCTTTGACTTAATATAAAAAATGATGCTTCGCGACATCGTACAAAGAAAACAAAATGACGAAATGTGCGTCAGATGGGCAGCTTTCTAGACATAATGTTTGTTATGGCGGAGAGATGCCAAGACAAAAGCATCTTCGATAATTCCATTAAAGAGATGCGCACAATGAATTCTCAGAACGCCTGTTGGAATTCGGCGACGGATGCTCGGAGCTTTCTTGAAAAGAAAAGAGGAAAGAGCTCGCTACTGTGCGAGCAGCCAGGGTCGTTTAATTTTAGGCTGTTGTTTTGGCGATGTCACCGGCACACTTTCGGGGCGCTGGGGTCATTCCTCATTTCTACGCTAGGGATCAGATTCTGTGGTGTCTGCGAGACTGCAGTCAATGAAGAGGGTTCATGGGGTTGGGACCATTTATTTTCTCTCTTCTCCGAAAAGAAAACAAACCCGTGCGTGTGAAAAAGAAGCGCGTGAATTAAAGTAAAAAATACCCGTTCTCCTTATTTGAATTATTGCGGTCGTTTCTTTATATTTTCTCTCCCGTTGATGAATTGCTATCTACGCGATGCTTTAATGGAGTTGTTTCTTTTTTAAAGTGTGTTTTAATTTTGTTTTTCTCCCAACAAGAGTCTTCGTTATTATTCACGAAATCATGTAAGATTTTTTTTAAAAAAAATGGTTTGATAAGTGTGTGGTTCATTGGCTGTTGACTTCTAAGTCGTTCTTGTCATCTTACTTCTATTGCACACGGTAATCATACATTCGTGTTTAGTTCTCAATGCCAAATAGCTTTGGTTTTGGAAAGTGTTGGTTTGTTTCGAAATAGGTTTAGTATTCGTTGTCTATACATGGTAACTATGCTCCCTACAGATGACTCTCGATCCCATGTGTTTTTATTTATACATTATGGATGCTCTTATTTTACAACAAACCTATGCAAATCCGATGTATAAATAATAAAGGCAATAAAGAGTAATCGGATTTTTATCTTGAACTTTAATAACCTTTAGGATATTCCTTATAAAATAAATCGCGTAATACTTACAACTGAAGCTATGTATAAAATGTAAGTGTAGCGAATGAATGCATTTCGCGTAAAACAAAAGCAAACGTTATAATTATATTTTACATAAAAATCTTCTCTAAAACCTATCGTAACCTTTAGAGATAATTGATGGATAGCTTGAGACGTAAGAAAAATAAATTTTTGGTTTATTACATCTACAGCGTTTAATTGCACTATTTACATTTTGTTACAAGTTATTCAAACTATGGAGTATTTCAATTCCACAGAATATGTTATTTGTGAAGGAGGAGGCAAATACAACAATTCTTCTCCCCGCTCTCTTGGAGTGAGGGCGGTCTCTTCATTCACCTCAAATTTCAATTGGGGTTCGATTCTCACGAGGAATCCAGCAATTGGTTTTCTCACTACCATGGGTTTTCGGCGCGTGATGTCAGATGAAAGGACCCCGCAATATTTTAAGGGTGCACGTGTGAACACAGCCGTGTTAGGCTATCTGTTATGGTTATCATCTTATGGGGATGCGTTTGAGCGTAGTGTTATTAAAGACCAGTCGTGTAGAGGGACTGATGTACTTTAAACGTGTCGCGATTTAAACAACTTTTTTAACTGTTTTTCATATTTTTCAGTTACCTTATGCTTGCAGATTTCAAGCAAACGTTTAAATTCTATAGCACTTTAGTTTCCTTGTCCCCCCCCCTTCAATTCTTACTATTAGTTCACAATATTCCTATATATATATATGTCAGGTTTGAAAAGTTTAGCTTCAAAATTAAGTAAGTAATAAATGAAAATAGAGCGAACTCTTTATCATCGCGTAAGGATTTGTGGGTAAATAAGCCTATTTAAAGGTGGAGTGAGCGCTGACGAGAAGGAGAACGCATACTCGAAAAGGCTTAGCTGGTAACTCCTCATCGAAATGTTGTCTATTGTTCTACTCGGTTTCGCGCCAAAGGGCCGCCATGATGGATTTTATGTGATTGAAGCAAAATAAAGACGTTATTATAGAGATGATGCCCTCTTCATTTTACCAGCAGGCCTGGGGCCTGACAGATATATATTTATATATATATAAGGAGAAAAGCGACTCACTCACTGACTGACTGACTAATCACGATATCTCCGGAACTATTAAACCTACAGACTTGAAATTTGGTAGATAGGTTCCTTTCATGGAGTAGACGTCAGCTAAGAACAGATTTTGCAAAGTTCGAACTCCAAGGGGCATTATAGATAATTATTTCCTTTACTAAACTATTAGATGTAAAGTCGTGAGAAACTTGGTACACAGATTTCTTTCATAAAGTAGAGATTCCCTACATAATGACTTTTACGAAAATTGACTTCCAAGGGGCGTTGAGGGTGCTTAAGGGGCGTTATACATAATTATTTCCATTTTTAACCTATTGGACGTACAGTCTTGAAAAATTTGGTAAGCGGATTCCGTTCATAAAGTACAGATCCCCCTACAGAATGGATTTTGTTAAAATCGAATCCCAAGTGGCGTTGTAGAGAATTAAGTGGCGTTATAGGCAATTAACTCCTTTATTAAACTATTAGACGTAAAATCTCAAAATTCAGTAAGGTGATTCCATTCAATGAGTAGAGATCCGCTATAAGATGGGTTTTGTGAAAATCGTTTCCTAAGTGGCGTTGCGGGGGCTTAAGGGGCGTTATAGATCATTATTTCCATTTTTAAACTATTATACGTACAGTCTAGAAATTTGGTAAGCGGATTCCTTTCATAGAGTACAGATTCGGTGACAAATGATTTTTTTGAAAATTGACCCCAAGTGGCGTTGTGGAGAATTAAGGGGCGTTATATATAGGCAATGAACTCATTTTTTAAACTATTAGACGTAAAATCTCGAAATTTAGTAAGCTGATTCTATTCATTAAGTAGAAATCCGCTATAAGATAGGTTTTGTGAAAATCGTTTCCTAAGTGGCGCTGCGGGGGCTTAAGGGGCGTTATACATAATTATTTCCATTTTTAAACTATTAGACATATAGTCTTGAAATTTGGTAAGCGACAAGTGGCATGTAAATTACGGAGTACCTGTCCCTAAATGAGGGACGTACCTCCTCATCAGAATTTTAAAATTAAGAGCCGAATTAATGGGGTTACATAAGTTAATTTTTAATAAGAAGATTAAATTAAATGGGCAGAACAATTCTGCTGGAACGGCGACAGACGAAATCTGTCGGCCGATGGGATGATTGCCCTGCTTTCTGCGATCTGATTGGCCGAGGCCAGTCGCTCGCAGAAAGTGGGCGTGGAAATGGATTGGGTCGATCCGAAAATAAACGACCCGAGACATTTGTTAAGCGAATTCCTTTCATAGAGTACAGATTCCCTACAGAATGGGTTTTGTGAAAATCGACACTAATGTCACCTGCCTGACGAAGTCAGATCAAGGCCTGCGAAATTCATCGTGACTAACTTTACGCATGTCGTTAGCCTTAGTTTTGAGCACTATGCTGTTGACAGTACGATTTTGCTCGGTTCCTCTCGAATTTAGAAAGAGAAAATCCCGGGGTGGCCAAAGGCATCCCACCTATCTTCCCCTTCCACCAACCTCACAAGAGGACTTGCGGCTCGACGGCTGTCTGGAGTACCCCCATGCCGCAAAGGCAATATACATTTACAAGCATCCATGTCTTCTCCGGGATTTGAACCCAGTCCCTACCGCACCGCAGTCATCGTCGCTGACCACTATACCGGTTGGGCGACTACTAAGTGATCGTGTCATTTAGATGGAATGAGTGTTTATTAACGCCTAACTATAAAGCAACGGGAGGGTTATGGGAGACAAACTTCGTAATTTTGAAACTCGGTCTAGTGACGAGAACGACACCTGAGCTGGCACCGCCTCTTTTAAACTACCGTAACACGCCAAAGGGACTTCGAGCCTTGACAGATTTAACATGCATCATCCTCTGTGCACGAGGGTGGGGGGCCTTCAGTGATACTAGGGTAGCAGCGGTAGCTTAGTGGTCAAAGTAACGGTCTCATGGCCGGCGTATTATGAGTTCAAGCCTGTACCTCTGAAGATCTGCCGTGTAGGGGGGGCGATACACATTAAATCTGTCGGGGTTTAAATGTTCTCTAGATTGTGTGGTAGTTTGGAGAGGTGGGTATCAGCTCAAGTGTTGGTCTCGTCACTTGAACATGGTACAAAATGATGAGATCATCGCCAAAAGGCCTCTAGTAGCTGAATAGTGTGACGTTAGTATTCACTCTCTCACTGACACTAGGGCTTTAACTAATCCACGGGTGCGTTACCTTGGCCATTGTTCTATCGCGGCCATGCCACTGGAATGGCACTAAACAAGAAGGGCCGTTGAATGTTTATGCTGTTGGTTATCAAGATTATTGTTGGTAAAACCGTGGGATGAATGGGTTCTTGACATTTGTAATTTATGTACTGTGAAGACTTGTATCTGTGTTGTATACACCAGTGGGGGGTGAATTTTTCCAGGGTACGGGCTACTTCTACAGTTTTTAGGGTATTGCGGTCCACCCAATGGCGTAGGTGGGGCTGTTCTGTATAAAACTGTATTCTTGCTTTTTTTAACGCTTGTTTTCGACATTGTACTACTCTTTTAAAACATGGCAATTACTATTTTTACTACAAAAATACAAGTGACAGAAAATTGTCAAGTAGAATGATTAAACAACTATAAGCTGTTACAAGACCGTGGAGTCTGGACGTGCTCAATGCAGTGAACATACGTGAACAGATGAATCGAAAACCAATGTATGTACTTACATTTATTCACTACCGATTCCCGCGCCATCGCAGGATGTCAACTCAACCCCCAACTATCAACTTGAAACCTCATTTCTGTAAAAGCGAAGGTATGGAATGTCTTAATAGCCTGTTCCATGCTATCACGGGAAGAGTTGACCATCAACATTTACTCTTCCCTTTAGTCGGCATGTGGGGAAAAACTTTCTATGGCGAGCATCGCAGTGATCACTTTTTTCTTCTACAGCGGTAGTGAACGTGTTAAGTGTTATCATTCACTTCCAGTGAAGACACATGCACCCCGTTTACACGTTTATTGAATGCAATGGCGTAACGGAGAATATTAAGGCCCATTTGCAAAGTCAGGTTTTGGGTTCCAAGCCGGATTTTATAAAGGATTCCTAGAGTTCTCCCCCCTATCGATGTGGGGGTATACGTTATGCCACTGATTGAATTATTGGTTTAAGTAAACACAGTCACATCTATTGTGAAAAACTGATCTTCCAGTCTAGATGGTGTCGGTGTTCCATTAATGTATTTTTTTAATACGCATATCTTAGATCTCTTATTTAAGGCAATCATCCGAAAATGTCTTGGTGGTCCACCGGTCGATCGCCATCGACTTAATGCCCGTCCCTGACGTACGCAGACTACTTTCATGGGAGGGATTTTATTTTTGAAAAAATGTAGACAAAAGCACCAACATTTAATCTTTATGCTAAAAGTTAAAAATATATTTGTGTATGGAAAGGACATGAGCCCCCAAACTTCGCCTTTGTGTACGCCACTGGTGTCGGTACATTAACATTAGACGGAATTTAGCCCAGAAACAACTGTCGATTCATCATTCGCCATTGGAGACATGCTGTTGGCAATTCGGAAAAGTAGTCGTCCACCCATGGTCTATAACAGCAGCTCTTAAACTGGGGTCCTCGGATCATTGGAGGGGAAAGTGGTTCGCGGAGTCTCTCATGCAACAACGAGATTTCCCTCATTTCACACTCTGAAAGGCCTAGTGCAAAAAACTTAAAATTGTGGAATACTAGACTAGATTACTAAATAGTTGTCAATGAGGAAACTCTAATAGAACTTGTCTTTTGATGAAGTCGAGGAGGCATATTCAAAATCTTGGGGGTCCACAATGTTACCCTGATACAAAGGGGGGGCATGGCAACTGAATGTTTAAGAACCGCTGGTCTATATAACCGATAAGTACCAATCTTCTCATTAAATAAAACATGTTTCATGTCTTATAGAAGAAAAACTAACGAAAAAATATCTTGGGTTGTTCAACCCTGAAAGACGGAAGAATGCGAATTTTTTTCCGGCGAAACATTTTCATAATAATTAACTCGTATATTTTCTTCTGTTCTGATTTTTCTCTCAATAGAATCACTGCTTTCTCTTGCAGCTTTTCCTCAACATGTGTTACTTTTTTTGTGTGTTGTTGTTCGTTGTTTTTATTTTGAAGTCCTTGATGGAAACCAATAATTTTTTAACACGCGCATCGCGTATGCAGACGTAATCGCTTACGAAAATGAGGCCCCTCAGCGGCACCAGCTACAGTTAATGATTGTATTGTTTGCAAAGAGTCATTGCTATACTATTGAGTTAACCATGCCTATTGAAATAGTATTAATTGGTATTGGAGACTGCACCAAACTCAGTATTAAGTATTTTTCCTTCTGTAAATGCGTCTAAATGAATATATAATCATCAGTTTGAAAATTTATGTTGATATATATATTTTTTTATCTCTGTTAATATTAATTTAAGAAATAAGGGTATGTAAAAATGCCTTCCACAATTGCTCTCGCACATCTACTTATTTCCCTCTAACTAGTGCAGGAATTTAATTGGGTAGCTTTAAAGAAGAAATTGGTTGCATTGATCGGGACGTGGTGTCTTAAGCGAGAGGAAACCTTTCGCAAATTGTTTTAGTATTCTATTATATCGCATTCGATGAACTTCGATAAATAACATTTTAAAACTGCTTTTTTGGGGGAGTGGGGGGTATGTGCTTTTTGGAAAATTGTTGGAATTATTTTCCAAGTATCAGCTGCTATTCAAAAAGTTTAGTTGCTAAAAAATTCATTAAATTAAATTAAATTTAGCTGCTGTTTCTCTCTCTGCCTTGAAATACCTCTTTCGAAGACTATCAAATATGAAAATAATCCAGATGCATGTACAGAATACTCTAGAGCAGGGATGGTGAGTCTTTATGGATCAGCGTGCCATTTTTTCGTAAGAAGTGAGGTATAGACGTACCGTGTGTCAAATAAATCTGACTTGTGATTATTAAGAAAATAATAAAACCAAGTACTAACAACTCATTTTACTACGAAAAAATGCACAGTATATTTATAAATGTTTTTGTTATGTGTGTAATTCACAGATTATAAAGTAACATTAGTATGACTTCTAATGTTGCAGATTGGATTGACAAATTAATTATTTTAGGGTTGTAAGATGCTACTTTTAGTAAAATGCATGTTGAATTGGAGTCATCTGCATAACAGTTGCTAAGCAATTAATTACTTTTGCTGTGGTTCCCTTTTATGGCAAGATGATTTGGGATTCGTTTCAAAATACCGTTTTATCGACATGTTCTGCATACCACTGTTCTAGACGATAAAACACACACCGCTTTGTCGCATTTGCTAATCGTGCCATATTTCTTGATTCATCATTTGAAATTTTCTATTACATTTACCATCATGCACTTTTTGTTCTTTTACTAAAATAGCCATGTTAAATTACAGTTAAAAATCGAAAATGTAACACAAATAAACTTTAAAAAACATTTGTGTCAACGAAACTGACTATGCTATGTGTAGAGAAATTTTACATCATAAGCTATTGCAGCCCACGACTTAACCATAACAGAGGAGTGGGCTCCCTCACGCCCCGTGACCGATCACTCGCTTTTGTTTTTAATTCTTCATAGTGAACTTTGATATTTTGAAATAAAATGCAAGCCATTTTGATCACTGGCGTGCCCAAAATATTGCGTTATGTGCCATTGATGCACGCGTGCCACTGGTTCACCATCCCTTCTCTAGGGAGTTAAAGCAAACATTTTCTAGAAGATATCCTTAGATTAAATCAACTGATACAATAATAGGAGTGTATAATTACAATAAAAGGGGAGTGAGTGTTTATTAACGTCGCCCTTTAAACCAGGGGTGGCCAACCCGCGGCCCGTAAGATTCATTACAACTTTACAAAATACGATTATTTTGTACAATATTATGGTTTTTAGTGTAGTGTTTTGTACCAAATATATCCCATAAGTGTTTCTATGTTGTTACATTGCTTCTATTTTTATACATACTTAAAAATGAGCAGTATTGCGTTACAGCGACCCCCCGCGCAGCATTGTGCTTGATTCCTGTAACTTCACGGCGCTGCTATTGTTTGAGCTTAGGCATAATTATTATTAAATTATCTACGTCTGTATACATAGGAAAATAATGAAAACAATAATAATCCATTCCGTTTTAAAATTTTCACTCTAATAAAAATGTTTGTTTCCAATGTTTGGATTCAAATCTAATATAAAGATATATATTTTTATATGCGGCACGCGGGCTTATATGTTTTCCCGAAGTGTGCCACAAGGTCATTTGGGTTAAGCCACCCCTGCTCTAAACCAACACGAGGGCTATTGGGAACGGACCTCATAATTTTGACTCATGGTCAAATGACGATGACGACACCTGAGCTGGCACCCCGTCTCCTAACTTCCACACCAACGGGGGGACGTTAAAGCTTCGAGAAATTAAACGTGTTTCGCCCTCCCCCTCCTACATGGCAGGTCTTCAGCGGTACTCATGACATGCTAGCCCCGAGCCCGTTAACTTGACCAGTAGGTCAGCGCGGCCACTTCCCGTTGGCATGGTTGGGTAGTTAGGAGAGGGTCAAGGTGTCGTCCTAGTTACTAGACCGAAGTTCAAATTAAGTCACCACTAGCCCTCGTGTTGCTTCATAGAGCGGCGTAAATATAACTCTCACTCATTAACTCAATACCGACAAAAAGTCATTGTATTTGACCTAAAATTAAAGTTCACTATAATTTCTTTCTAAATCTAATTTTTTGTAATAGCATATGTGAAGATGTACACTAATTGGTTCAGAACTTACTGAAATTACATTTAAATGTGTCTGTGCAAACATTAAATATATCGCAGAAATACGAGTACATTTAAAAAATATGGTTTTGCATATTTTTTTTCTGTAACGGGGCTGCGTATTGGTATTTCTACCTTTGCAAATCTATTACATTTCCCGGGAGCTGGTATCACTTTTTAATGCGGCACCATTTTGGCGATACCAATAGCCGGAAGTAATTTTGACGCCCTGTTTCGTCCCCAGAGGGAGGCACCTGAGCTCTGTCGATGTAAATTTTGTACTTTTCATGCCGTATAATCAAACGACATGGCCGCTGTCGATTTTCTGCATCATGAATATCTACCGACTTGGGCCGAGGTTGAACTCGCAACCTTGGTACAGAAGACCAGCGACAAACCCACTACGCCACCCAACCGGCAGGGTTTGCATACTACTTTAAAATATTTTTATCTTCTGCTAGATATGCTTGTCCGAATTATACGTGCAGCTTTACACGCATAACTGGTTAACATGTGATGTTCTATTGAAAAGAATCAAAATAGGTTTTACTTGTATATGTAATCCAATTAATTTGCGAATGAATATTTTGTGGAATACATTGACGTAATTAAAAAACATTTCGTTAACAGCTAAATCTCCAAAATTTAATTCTTCGTAAGGACACTTGTAGATGGCCAAGGAGTTCAAATGTTAACCACACCTTAAGTTCTTAGCGGACAAGTAATAGCGTAAATTATACTTCAGTATACACAGACCTCTATTTTGCGAACTTTTGTCTTGGAATCAAAAATAAAACATATATTGAAAGCTGAATGCCTAAAAATTTTCCACATAATAGAAACTTTTTGGGATTTGATGACATCGCTAAATAGAGGCTTGACTGTATTTAAGATATCTCATTATTTGTATTTTCATTTGAAACTTATTAAATCTCGTGCTTTTTCTCTTGTAAATGTATTAATTTGGTAGAAATAGGAAATGCTTATCAAGAATACCGCATCGTGGATCGTTTTTGATGAAATACGATTTTCGAACTGTCATGTTCTTTATATGTTTACATTTACTGATAAACACGTTAAAATGCTAAATTATTAATTTTTGCTTTACTTTTAGATGGGATTATAAAAACCGCACTTACTATACTGCCTCTAATTTTTATCTTATGGGGTTTTTTTTACAATGTGCGTTCTTTTATAATTTTATGCAAACATTTAAAGGGAGAGTCCATCTGCGAGGTTGACAAAGGGTGGTCTTCACCTAACTTGCAAAAGGTTTTATGGAACCAATCCCTTTATTCATACCTAGAAGTGGGCACCAAGAAAACAAATTCGTAATTCATCTTTTTAAATGGACACTGCAAAATGTCTTGAACATAATTATGTTTTGTTTACTAATTTAATATCATAAAATATTCGAGGTTATTTCTGTGAGTATTTTGTTGATTGATTGGATTATAAGGGATATAAAACAAAAAGGATTTATTATTTCTTGTTTCAGTTATAATGTCACACGAAACCGTACAACTATTACTCTAAATTGCTGGATTTAAAATTCCATCTAGAATCCTATATTAGTGTTTCAGTCAATGTACTGCATGTGAAACTAGTCATATCTTGAAAGTTACATGTGTGTTTTATTTTTAGGATGTTCTTCGTCCTGGAGAGCGGATATCGACCCTTGTCTGTGACCGTCACCCCTTGTTCCATGGACGGGATCCTCGAGTGGAAGATAGCACACAACCTCTTCCAGAAGCCCTCGGATCCTTCCTACCGTTCGGGTAAGGGCTGAACTTTTTTTTCAGTATCTATTTTGAATTTTATTTTCTTCAGAATTTTTTTCTTTTGGCCCATATAAAAAATCCAGCTTTCATATTGCGAAAAAAGAAAAGAAATTTTTAAATACTTATTGTTTTTTGAAGTGCTGAAAATCATTTTTAAAATTTCAAATCAGTAAAAAAAAACTATTTTGATCTTTTCTTCCAGATTACGAAAATCTTAAGTTAAACTAATTTAGCAAATTTCAGTTCAATGTGGTACTGGCGCCTGGTTTAGCATATTCCGAAAGACCTAACGAGTACCAGACTAACTACATTCCCTGTCCACCGGTGTAGAAAGGCTGATGCTCATGAAATCTGTCGAGACGCTAAGTTGTACTAAAGGTCATGTCGTATTTCGAAGTACTTTTGTAATCAAATGTGTTTTATCTTGTGTTGAGATAAAATTGTGCACTTAGGGGATTCCTAAAGTATGTCTCGTCATTTGTTTTTAAAGTAAGAAACACTCTTTGCTGGTTAAATGACGGAAGTAGTGTTAGCGTAGGAAGAATAACGCATGCCCAAAATGCCGAAGAAGAAAAAGTAGTAGTAGACTGGCGTACCGGATGTTTTTGAGTACACGTCTCACTATGGTATCTTACATCCGGCATGAATGGACTCGTGAGAGTTGTGTGTCTGCCATCCATGGACGCCCTACAGACCGTGATTGTGAAGAGGCAATGTCTCTTTAAATGATTGGCCAATGGTGTTGCATGTACAGTTAAAGTCGACTTGGGTGTTCCTCCACATCCAGAAATGAAAACATTGATAGAGTATTCGGCGAGAAGCTGTTGACCTTGACAGGGGTGCTTATTTGATTCACCGACCTATCGGTCCGCAGCTACGCCGTGCATGCCTTAGACGACTGAGATGAAAGGAATCTCTATTCAGGCCAGTCAAGAATTTTATTCCTGTCCTTTGTTTGAGACTTTCAGAAATAGGCGACGCTGCAAGTACAAGACACGATGTCAGCAGACTAGAGCATAATGATGTCAGAGTGGTGTCCACATGATCCATGGACTACCAAAACCGAGAGAAAGTGTACCGAAAGAGACTAGTTCCTGTTCAGAATTCTCACAGGCCATGAGATCTGGTTTTTTAAATTTTTACAAATGAATGCTGGTGGAGCCAAGCTGAGCTATAATTCCTTGCATCCCGCAGGGCACTAAGTTTTTCCAGAGTGATTTCTTCCAACTGTTTGCATGCTACGGCAAGTGTCTCAGTGTCGGAAGCAGCTATGTCAAAAAATAGTGTAAGGTATACAGTTCATGATGCCACGATGTAAATTTTGTAGCGTCTGCTCGCTAGACGAACACTTCATGACAATACTTGTTCAGTTTGATGAGCTGGGGTTAAGCAGAATGCTCTGATGGGACATTGTAATCTTCCAAGAGAGACTGTGTATTCTTCCCTCATGCCTGGAGCAAAACAGATCTTGAGCTGATTCCGATAACGGCTTTGTTGATACACCACCTTTTTCTTCTCCGACCCCAAGACGATTTTAGCATCAACGATCTATAGAAAGTATATTCCTGTAAACAGTTTCTATTGTTTGATTCCTTCGCACATGTGGACCATAAATTATTTGAATGAAAAAAGAATGTCCGTCTGTTTTTGAGGGTACCCTCAGTGTCAAAGTGACTGGTCGATTGATAGACCCACCATAATGGTGTATGGTTTTGAGATCAACCCCGACACCGTAACTCATACACCATTATGGCTATTTTCTCAAAGAACCAATACAGTTGGGGCGAAGACGAGGATCTTCTGCATCATCTGCCACGTCAGCTTTTTTCCCTTCTTCGAAGACACACTATAGAGGTTGCGGGGACATTTTAAGGACCAAGAGAAAGGAACCACGATGACCTCTTAAAGACAGAGAGCCTGCGGAGCAGCCACTCGAGTGATTTGATTGGGGGCGAGACTAGCAAAAGGGGTTGTGGGGGCAGCCGACTCCAGGAGACAATCGCATGAAGATCAAACATTGTTCCTGATATGAATTTTCCTTCAGCTAAAGGCTAAGAAGAATAAAATAATATTGAATTTTATTTTTTAAAAATTAATTAATAAATTAAATGCCTTTTGACAAATAGCTGAGCGCTCCCTCTCTCTACCAAATAATGAAGTAATTTCACGACACTACAGTCTTTTCGGCTGTAAAGTTCTCATGTAAAAAAAGATGAACCTTACTTTTTGAATGCCCCTCGTAAAATGAATTGTTAGTAATCAAATCCTTTTTCAGCCGTCTACACAAAACAAAACTGACGTCTGACGACAATTGTTGTTCTTAATTACTGGAATTATGTAAACGCATTTCTTGTGGCATTTTTTGAAGATCATTTTCATTAATGACAGGAAATAAGACTTGAGAAAAAACCGACACAAAAGCCGACTCAAAGAATACAAAAAAACGACTTCTTTATCGCTAATTTATTCCAAATCAAGCTCGTTAAAGTTGACATCATTTATCTTCTTCCTCTTTGCTTAAAATATCCGATGTAAAATTGAAATATGGCTGCAAGCATATTTTCGTCTGGCAGACCTGATACAACAACGTCTCGTACAAAACAATATCTGTCATGTTATTTCTATTCTTCTGTCGAAATTGACGATGATTCGTATTACTATTAAAAAATAAAATAAAAAATTCAATTATTGTTTTATGGTGGTAGTTATTTTAAAGCAAAAAAAAAGCATTAAAGTTGTCAAAAGAAAATTGTTTTTGTTTAGAGCTCGCAACGCAGGAATATGAATTTGAAATTAGGAAAAATCTCATCTTCTCAACTGCGTCTAATGTATTCAAAACCAATTAAAGTGATATCCTTTACGTTTCTTTTACGGCAGGAACAGTTCCTCGTAAAAAAAATGTTTAAAAGGAATTCGCCTTATCTAATCTAAGCGGTCCGCATATCATTAAATAAATTCGAAACAATTGGAGTACAGATCGATAGATGCATTTGTTTTTATCCTTTGCCGCTTATGAGTGATAAGAGATAGCATAAGCAATTATTTCTTTCTCCGTGTTTTATAGTTATTTAATGTTTTTCTGCGAGCATGCATCGTATCTTAAATCTCTTCGCACAGATGAAAGTTGGATGACCTTTGAAATTAGTTTTTTTTTCGACACCAAGTTCAAAGACCGTTGTTTCTTAAGGTTTATTATTATTATTAAGGAGTTTACATGTATTTATAAAGACGTAATATTTCTGGTTTAGTTTAAATCAGTGGTCTTCAAACTGTGTTCCAGGGAACCCTGAGGTTCCACGAGGCATATCCATGAGTTCCATGATTCACAATAAAAAAAATCGAAATTGAAATTATAAATGTGCATGCAAAAAAAGGTATTCTAGTTTTTTATAGCCACAAATATCTTGAGCTCGTTCTGGTCATTTTAAAACTGAAAATTTTATTTATACATTATTTCATTTTGAATACTTTTTAAACTTATATTATAATGTAATAAATGAATAATAAATAGTTTTTTTTTAATTATATGTATTACCGGTACTCGATCGTAAATATTCTGTTGTTTACTATCCTAGGTTCTCCTAAATAATTTTATATTCTTTATTACAATGTTTCGCAAAATGAAATAGTCTTATAATGGAAAATGCGTCTTTTTCCATTTTCGGAAAAAATACCTATTTTGAAAGATAGGAAACAATTAATCGACAAAAGAACAGATTTGACTTTAAAATCTAAATTAAAGCAAGAACATTTCCTAAATTTCAGTCTTCAGTTTCATGCAAATTACAGAGAATTTCTCACACAGCTAAATCATTTTAATACCATTCATAATAATGTATTTAGTGAAAAAATTGTTTCGATGTGAACGGCTAAAAAAAAAAGGAACAAATTAAACCTTGAATATGTGAATTGATACTGCGGATAATTTCAATAGGCATTGAATTCGATTGGCTGCGTAAAAAACAGAATTGCAGATACATATCCCTGTTACTAAATATAATAAATACATTGACAGATAGCATTTGAAACATAAATTAATATTATTAATGAGTAGTATATAAATATTACATACAAAATTTTGAATAACAAATACAATAGATACTTTTTAAATGTCTTTTCGTAAAGTACCTATAACATGGTGATATACTTAAAATTTCATTTTAAGTCTTCGAAGTGCGCACACGCATGCGCAGACAATGGAAACGTTTTATCCTTCTAAGGCAGGGGTACTCAACCTTTTTTTCTGCCGAGCCGCATACATATGTTAACTATTTTACGCGGGCCGCAACATGAGAATTAATGGGGGGGATGAGATTTAAGACCAAGATAACATAGAAAATTTAGAAAGGGGAAATTTATCAAAATAGTAAAACTCCTATTTTGTTTTCTTTTTTAAGTATTTTTTATTTTAATCACTAAAATTTTCTAAATTGGAAGCATTGAAAAATCACTCTTTTACAATTTTTGCACCAGTAAACGGTTTTATATGATTAACAATATTGTAAAAAATTTCATAGAATGCATTGCCACTGACAAAACACTTTATTTGCTGTTGTAAAGATTATTGAAGGAAGGCTACTTATCACCTCTTGAAAGAGTTCGAGGAAAAGTGTCATTGAATGATGCCTGTTTATTGGTATTTTTTAAGTACAACATTTTTCGTGACAAATCAAACAGTTACAGAACCATGAGCTTGTTTTTCACTACAAAATAGTCAACTTCACAATCGTCTTGAAACAATCTTATTTTCTTGGTATATTTTTCGCTTGTAAGATATGAAAGATAGTTAAAAATTATTTCCCCTCATAAAATGGTCGCTATTCCCCTGTTGTATATTATCACTAATCGGAAAGAAAAAAAATTCGCTCCCATACGACATCGACAGCAAAAAAGCAAAATTGATATAACAAAGAACTTTCCATTAAATTTTCATAAATAAATGAAGGGGGCCCTTTAAAAAGCCCGCACGTTGAGTATCGCTGTTCCGTGAGTCGACAAAGTTTTGAATTACCAATTAGACTAGAGTGAAAGAGTGCAGTTGTAAGAAATATTTAATCAGCCCCATGAAGAATCAGACATTTCCAACATTACATTTTCTATTAACAAACATAAGCGGTTAATAAGCAAATGGATTATTTGTTTATCAATATCATCCTGAGAAGCAACATTTCGAATTATGATCAAGCCACGAGGATGACACCAGAACGGGTCTTCACTACTCTAATGCGAGGACTTTAACTTACATTTGCTCTACTCTATGGGTCTTTACTGAAACCAGATGCCCCTGTAACATGGTCGGTTGTTGGAAATCCCCATCTTTCGATTCACGATAAGTTTTATAGTTTCACCAGCTGTTAAGTGACAAGTACGACGTCTTCAATTGTTGTGAACTCACACCCATCGATTGTCCCTGAATTTTTAAGATCCACCAGCTGTAAAATGACCAGTGCACGTGGCCATGGGACCATTGTTTATTGTCTGAACTCGGGGAGTGACGACAGCCTGACGGGTCGCCATAATGGTAAAGGAGAGCCGGTGCCCCATTGGCAATAGGTGAAGCCTGTCTTAAAAGAATCATGTCGTCTTTTCTGGTGTTGAGAGGAAGGGGATACTAGAAACAGGTGGCGTGATGGACAAGTGTGTCCAGATATTGGACAAGGAATTATGGCGCCTTGGGCAGGAAGGCCCGGGTGTGTTTTAGTGTGTTATGCGAAAATAGGACGAGGGAGGTGGAGAGAGACTTGTGACCTGCCAATAAGATGGGACGAGGGGCGTGTTGTGAACACACCCCTGGTGTTTAAAAGGTTCTTTTTCAGGAGACGAGGAAAAGAAAGAGACGAGAGAGAGGAGCCCGGCCTTGGATGGTAAAAAGGGAAAAGCCCTGCCCTGGATGGAGAAAGCATGAGAGGAGAGCACTGGTTGGAACGGACGGGAAGAGAGCGCTAAAGAAAAGGGCTGAGTCAGAGATTGGAGTGGAAAGACGATGAACGCCGGTGGCGTTGAGAATAGAATATAGACTGACTGCACCGGCTTGGCATATGAACTGAATTCTATTGCTTCATTAACAAATTGTTTAGCAAATAAACAATGCTTTTATTTGTATATTAGGCTGTAACAATTTATTGATGGTTAGCGGTACACGACGTTACACCCCCTTAACCGAATGGCCAGAGTTGCAAGCTGATGGCCGAGGTAGTTCCGATCCAGATACATGTTCGAGTCTTGATTCAATTTAAGAACAATCGTGTTGAAGGCTGATGCATGTTTTCGTATATACAGGGTTTACCGAAACTGCAAGTCAAGCCGGCTCAGGTTGAAAGAGAAAGTCAAATCAGTACTGGGAAATAAAATTTAAAAAATTCTACGCTATTTGGTTAAGTGATGAATAGCATATTTTTAAATGTTGAAAATGGACATCCTCTGCGATCGCACAAAGTTCCCAATTTAAGTGATTTTTTTACGCGTTCTATAGCCATGCTATTAATCACAATCACAAGTAGGGCAAAAGACTTTGCTGGTTTAGTTGAAATCAACGTATTTTCTTTGAGTTGTGGCTTGAGAAAATGATGTCACTTAACTTAGACTTTCCGTAAAAAGAAAAATATTATAAAGAGTGTTTTTTTCAGGTATAGAAGTTTAAGTTGGCATTACTTTCCAAGTTGGCGACCGATTTAACAGCTGTCAAGTGATTTATTCTCAGTTTGGTTTGGTAATTCATCAGAACGATCATCAAGCAAGGCGTAGATTCGTCGAATGGGCCCAAACGAGATTGCCGTTGTTCCCGGTTTTCATAAGCGAATCTTGTTTTAGCGATGAAGCGCACTTCTGGTTGAACGGCTACGTCAACAAACAAAACTGCCGCATTTGGAGTGAAGCTAATCCACAAGTGTATGTCGAAACACCGTTACATCCAGAAAAACTGACTGTTTGGTGCGCTTTATGGGCTGGTGGAATCATTGGTTCGTACTTCTTCAAAAACGATGAAGGCCACAACGTTACAGTCGATGGTGATCGGTATAGAGCCATGATTACTAACTTTTTCATTCCTGAATTGAACAATCATGATGTCCAGGAGCTGTGGTTCCAACAAGATGGCGCAACATGTCACACAGCTCGTGCCACAATCGATTTATTGAAAGACACGTTTGGTGACCACCTAATTTCACGTTTTGGACCTGTGAATTGGCCTCCAAGATCTTGTGATTTAACACCGCGAGACTATTTTCTGTGGGGCTATGTAAAGTCATTGGTCTATGCGGATAAGCCACAAACGCTTGACCATTTGGAAGACAACATTCGCCATGTTATTGCCGATATACGGCCACAAATGTTGGAAAAAGTCATCGAAAATTGGACGTCCAGATTGGACTACATCCGAGCCAGTCGTGGCAATGATATGCCAGATTAATTGATAATGCCACAAGATTATCTTTCGAATAAAAAAAAATTCATGTCAATCGAATTATACATCGTTGTCTTATTGCAATTTAAAGTTCTATACCTATAAAAAAACACCCTTTATATACTACACGCTAGGCAAGTTATTTCGAAGGACAGCCCATTTAGTTAAGATTTCAAAATGGTACAGCACTTGCTATTTTTCTATCCATTCTGAAATCCTTTGGAGTAGCTCAGTTACATTTTCGATTCGTTTCAAAGAAATTAGAAATCAAAGTTTGTGATCATGTACGTATTGATGTGATGGAGGGTGTCAACAGAGTTATTTTTAAAATTAAAAAGTTTCGAAAATATATAAAAAAAATGGCTGTAATTGTTATGGATAGCAAAGAACAAATGTTGTACCATTTTGGGACCTTTACTAAATGGGTTATCTTTTGAATAACTTGCCGAGAATAGTATATCATATTTTTTTCTTTTTATGGAAAGTCCAAATTAGGTCATCATTTTTTTAAGCTCCGACTCAAACTAAGTTAATTTTAACTAAACCAGCAAAGTTTTTTCCCGATATTTTTGACTATGACTAAGAGTACGGCTATGTAAGATGATGTTAGAGGAAAAAAAATCTCGGTAAGGTTGTAAAAAAGGTGTACACAGAACTTAAGGATGTAATGGAGGATTCTAATTTTCCACATTTTCAAAAATATACTAGTCATTCTTCAACCAAGTGATATGGAATTTTTTCTGTTGTTGTTACTACTGCCACCTGATCGGCAAAGACCGGATCGAGTCCCACGAAATTCATCATGGCAAAGGGCTAAGTGACGCCTCACGTTATTCGTAGCTTTGAGCACCATACAGGGGATAGTATGATTTAGCTCAGTTTCACGCCAATCTAGAGGGAGAACACTCTGGGGGTGGTCTGAGGCCTCTTATCTCCTTTTCCCTTCCAACTTCACGAGAGGACTCGTGGCTCGACGGCTATTTAGAGTACCCCCATGCCGCGAAGGATTTACAAATATCTATGTGTTCTCCGGGATTCGAACCCTGGCCCATCGGCACAGCAGTCAGCTTCGCTAACTACTATACTGGATCGGCGTCAGAAAAGACTGAAAAAATAATAAAAATAATGTATTTAACAAGGAAACACTTAATGTATTTATTCTTATTATAAACTATTCTCTCCACTGCGATCCAACATCGTTGAATTGCAGCTTTTCCCTGATTGGATACTGTAACTCCGCCCACTTCGCGCGTCTTGTTCTTTCCAGACATTCGAGCTCTTAAAAGAGCTTTTTATTCTACTATTTTATAAATTAAAATTTATTTCCCGTAAAAATCTTTTGCATATTAATGTATTATTTTCAAAATTAAATTCCTTTTTTAAAATGGGCAATTTTAAAACTCGTCAAAGTCATTTAAAATTCCATGATAAGAGATTAGAGTCCGACAGGACTAAGTGCTCCAAAAGCCACCCCCAACGAACTATACTGGATGGACGACTATTCTTTTCCCCCTTTCAAAACGAATATGATCCCTGCCTTCATTCCGTGTACCCTTGTCATTTAATTTCGGGACGCTCTGCTTTAGGATGAGAGTGTACGCAAGGATTAAAACCGCCGTTGCAAGGTTTTCCAGAAAATATCACTTCATCCCATTCTTCCTCCAATTTCAATTCGTTTTTCTCAGTGCCACCTAACCTCAGCAATGTGAGTGCTTCCGTTCGTTTTCCACTTTGCGCAACAAGTTCGCGCATCCCCGGGGGGTGAGTGAACTCATTCACGGAGGAGCAAAGAAAATAATAAAAACGATGAAAAGAGTGGAGATGGAGAAAAAAGCGCTCTGCGAAGCAAACTAAACGTTTAAAAATATGATCCATCCATTTTGACTTAAACATAATTCCAGACAGCCCCAAAAAAGAAAGAAAGGAAAGAGAGTCAAGAGGGAGAGGGAGAAGAGTAAAAATTGTTGTCGCTTCGTTGCCAAGCGTAAAATGTTCTTCTAAAAAAACATTAAAAAAACCCACAAGAAAAAGAGGTGATGTCTGTCTCCTTTTTTTCTTTTAATCTCCTTCTCCTTCCCCCTAGGTGAGGTGTTTGATTCTTCCAACCTTCATCGTAAAACTTCTTGTTTTACACTTCTACAGGGGGGAGGATGTGAGGGACAAATGATTATGAGGCTAATTTTAGAATGAGGCATTCCCCACCCTCCTCCGCGGAGGGCCCACACAATCAGAAACGAATTGTCAGGTCACATCTGCAGTGGGGAAGAGACGCATCAATCCTGCTCGAAAGTAAACCGTTTAAAAGGTCAAACATACCCAGAGCAAAATAACTGTTTCAGTAGCACTGGTGAAACAAGAAAGAATATCTTTAACTAAGATTCATAGTTTTTTACGTATGTGAATCAATGATTGGGGTCAGGGGGGATTTTTCAAGGTTCTCCTATAATGCTTTAATACGCCGCTTAACATATTCTTTTGATTTTGTCGATTTTCAAGAACAGAAAACAGTAAAATTAATTATTGAACAAATAATTAGCCTTAGTCAATAAAATTAATTATTAATAATAAATATTTAATTAAATTTTACGTAATATACCTTCCCCCCCCCTTTGTATGCGCCACTGACTGGGATAAAAATTCAGATGAAACATATTTTTATCCCATGTGGAGTTGAAGAAAGCAAGATTACTGTCAAAACTTGATACAGTACACACACATAGACCCAGATCTTTATACATATATTAAGACCCCCACACATTTTATCTAAATTATATATTATATTCTATTTTCTATTTTTATCTGTTCTATTTACTTATTTCTAATTTTTTGAAATCTCATTTCAATTAAAGATAAACTACATATGCAGCTCGACTTGCTCAAACTCATATCTACACTCCGATTAGTTGAGCTTGTCTTTCCAACTTAAATGTAAAGGCCGTGGTAGCCTAGGTCATGGACTCGAGAGATCAAATGTTAAGAGTTTGAGCCTGTGACGCTGAAGGTCGTTGCACATTGACTATGTCGAGGCTCAAACGAATAGGATTCAAAACTACGAGGTCCGATGCCAATATCCCTCGTGCAGAAACTTACTTACTCACCAAATGACATGATATTAGCTGTTTTTCTGGTCAGCCAATTAAAGAAGCTCTCGACACCAATGCAGCCTAACTTTTTCCTCCTCTCGCATACGGGTGTCTTTTCTGCAACCGGATTGTTTAGTTCTGATTTTTTAACTTGTAACTTTTAACTCTGCGTAACTCATACAATTTTGAACCTACATTAATGTAGTCATTTTTAATTCTTAAAGTACAGTACTAGTATTTTTTCATCTAAATTTTTAATTTTTAAGACGGACAATTTGAAACCTTTTTAAAGTCCTTATATAACGAATGATCGGGCGTGCTCCTATTCAATCCAGTGCCAGTAATTCTGCATCTGAAGATGAGGCATTGTCGTTTGGAATCGCTGTCTCCTTTTTCGATATTTACTAGCAATTGTTTAAATTGTCTCCATTCTATGTTCAAGACTCGCCAACATAGCAGAATAGTACACGTTTTTGTTTTTATATCTGCCTAACGGATGAAATTAATTATTTAGTGAGTGAGTGAATATTAACGTCACACTGTTCAGCTACACGAGGGCTTTTGGTGACGGACCACGTCATTTTGAACCACGGTCAAGTGACGTGGACGACACCTGAGCTGGCGTCCCCTTCTCCTAACTACCACACCGCACCAACGGGAGGACGTTTGAGCTCCCGACGGATTTAAAGTGCATCGCTCCCCTACACGGCGAATCTTTAGTGGTACTGGGCTCGAACTCGTGACAAAGCCAACCACGATCTGACACCTTCACCATTTCGGCTACTGCGGCCCATGAAATTAATTAGACTATGAATGTAAAGTTGTGCCGTACAATCAAGAAAAGGGATGTGAATCCTCCAAGGAGGGTGTCCCAAACTATCCTATTACGAATCAGAACAGAGGATTCGTAGTCTGATCTGTGAAAACAATGGTGTAGTTGTGAAGTAAAAGAGTTCGATAGTTTTAAATTGGCGAGTTTGTTATTCTCACTGTATTTTGCATTTAGGCTTCATAATAATTTTCAGAGATACATTATATATATTTTCATAAATAACTCATAAATAATGAATAAGAAAAATTTTAAGGAACGTAAAAAATCGGTTGATAATACTTATTTCAAGAGTTATTAAAGTGAATGTAGGACATTCTTACACATTTATAAATGAAACATGATATAAATTTGTTAAAGAGAAAATAATCTAATTGCTGTGAAGATACAATTTTAAAAACAGTTTCTAAGCCAAATCCATCAGAAATATTAGTTTTTTTTTTTTAAAAAAAAGATAGTTTGGATGAAATTCTAAGTAAAATGATGGTTATCTAAGCAGATGATGGTAAGCATTAGAAGCGGTTTGCCATTTCGAGTGTGTTTTGCACTTCTACTGAATTAAGAAAATCTCTATCCGCTAGAGATTTTAAAAATCTACCAACAACTATAAGAAGAATATTATAATAAACTGCAGTAACGGTGTTCACAATTCTTTGAAACACGAGCTAATACAATTAAAGTAAATGGTGAAAAATTTAGTTTTAAATTTGTTGAATGGTTGAGTGTAAGAAATAAACGCCATTTAAGTATAAATGTTCATTTTGAATAAAAGAATTTGGAATATAAGACTTACATGATTGATTGAATATTAACGTCGCACTGTTCAGCTGCACGAGGGCTTTTGGCGACGGACCACGTAATTTTGAACCATGGTCAAGTGACGTGGACGACACCTGAGCTGGCACCCCCCTCTCCTAACTACCACACCACACCAACGGGGAGGGACGTTTCAGCTCTCGACAGATTTAACGTGCATCGCTGCCCTACACGGCGGGTCTTTAGTGGTACTGGGCTCGAACCCGTGACAAAGCAAGCCACGGTCCGATACCTATACCACTCGGCTACCGCGGCCGCCATATAAGACTTACACATGTCTTGGTAAGTATTCCAGCCGAAACACACACACACATGTGCGGAAGTCCTTAAATCTAAATTAGCGAAACAGAGATTATACCTGAAAGAAGATTTTGTATCAATATCGACTGATGGAGCAATGGTTATGGAAAAAGTTGAAAAGTTTTGGTGCAAATCATTAATTGTGGTATTATACCAAATAAATAAAGAGCGGAAGAATCCAAATACTGTGGATGCAGAAACTTCGGATTCCGACTTTGAAGAAAGGGAGAGTGATACTGATAATGAAAATGACATTGTAATATTGTTGAAGAAGATATTGTTAATGCGGAGGAAATATATTAACTTATCAAGAATTGCTTCCTATAATTAATAAAGCTCTAAAAATTGTTAAGATTTTTTAAGCGATCCCCAACAAAAAATGCCTTATTACAAAAATGTATACTAACTGAAAATAAAACAGAACGTATGTTAATATAAGATTCTAAAACACGTTGGAACAGTTAAATCCTAGTAATGGAACGATTTTTGAAACTGAACAATCCAAAAAGCAAAGATCGACTTAAATCAGCAAATTAATTTTTCGGATAGTGAATGCGAGTTGATATTCAGAGCTGTAACGGCTTTACTTCCAATAAAACTAGCTGTTGAAAGATTATGTCAGAGAGATTCTAATTTATTAACAGCTAATGCAACAATAAATTTCATGTTGCAGTCACTGAAAGAACAGCACACATCACTATCTGAAGAATTATATATTACATTGAAAAATCGCACATAAGAAAGACATAACGAAATAAAATGTCTTACGGTATTTACATAATTATAAATTAATGATTTTTAAAAGTGAAAATGAAAAAGAGGAAAAGAGACTATATAAACCAGCATCAAAATCTAAAAAATACCGAATACCGGTATTAAACTTTTGGTCCGATATTGCAATCCCTAATTTCACCATTGGGATGCGTTAACCATTCAATACGATTTTATATATAGGTATATTGTGTTATTTGCTACAAAAAATTGCTTTTATAGGAACTACATTAATTTTTATTGTAAATTACGTTCACACTGCCGAACAAAGTCGTCATTTTTGTACCCCCCTTTTCAGACATGATTTTTTTTAGTTTTAAGGCTCCCTGTTCTTCTATATGTACGCTGATTGCGGTCTTACAAGATCGATAAGTTCCAGTTATTAGTAAAAAAAATATTTATCAAATATAAAAAATAAATTGGCATTTTTATTGACTTATTTCGCTGTTAAAAAAACATATGATCTAGAGAATAATTTTTGGCTCGCTTCTCATTTTAATGAATCGAGCACCCATTAAAAAACTGTTTCAGATAGGAGAAATATATATTACTGGATTAGAATAGTATTCTTCCTTGAATCATTATATTCTGTGCTTCTATATTTCGATATACATTTATATACATGCACACATAGATGCGTGCGCACACACGCACATGTTCATGTAACAATGCGTTATTTTGAGAATATTGCATAGCTTTTTGGATAGGACTGTAGCTCTTTTTCTTCAATTCCTACTATTACCTCAAACTCTTTATATATTTATTTATCTTGGTGGAATTTTCAATCGTTAAAAAAATACATTTTAAAGCGCTCCATTGAGCTGAAATTTTAAATACATGATTATTTTGGATGGCAATACAATAATTTAGTTATAATTAATCAAAATTAATTGATTAAAACTAATTATTTAAAGCAGACGTTCCCAAACTTTTTTGCCTCATAGACCCTTTGGCAGGTTTTTCGGTTTGGTTTGGACCCCTGCTTACCTAATGTTAAATTTTTGCAAATTCATCAACTTAAATGGGTTTGGGATAGCAGGTATAGAGCTCATCCTTAAAAAGATTTAAATTTTTAACTGTAGTGAAGTATAGCGTTCAAAAATTAAGAAAACACATGTGAATTAATTAAACTAAAATTTAATTAATTGATTCACATGTGTTTTCTTAATTTTTAAACACTATTTTAGGCATTAATTAAATTAAAATGGAATTGATGCATAAAATAACTGTTAAATAAAATAACTGAGTGACTAACAAATGCTTTTAGTGGGAGGGAGGAATCCGTGGATGCAATAATATATATATATATATATATATATATATATATATATATATATATATATATATATATATATATATATATATATATATATAAATAAGTAATGCAATTATATCTCCGAATTTTCTTGAAATGTAATGTTTATTTGCCTTTTTTTTAAAATTGCTTGTATGTTTTTAACGTTACATTCATATAATCCGGACATGGGATCACACACAGGGCTAGCTCTAGCAGTTTTGCCGCCTCGGACAAAAATGGAAAATGCCACCCCTCCCTCAAAAACAAATATAATAATAATAATAATAATAAAAAGATAAATTGTGTTCACTTACGTATACACCAATAAAACTTGAATAATCCTTGTGAGCAAAAAGGCAACATATCAATATTATATAATATAAATTTTAATTCAAGTATAATATAATTGGAAATTAAGGACATAATTACCTGTTAATTATTTTAAACAAGTAAAATGTAAGAGAAAGAATCCCCATTTCAACAAGCAAATTCTTCTGAATAGAATCTACTAATGGCGGGGGTCGCTAACAAACACGTTTATTTTATAGTATCTACACTCAAATAAAACATCTCCTGAGACTTTATATCTACAAAAAATCTCTTATTGTCCCTGTCCCCTTTTGGATAGCTGACACCGGACGTCGTATGGGTGGAAGGAATGTTCGTTGTTATATTTCCGAATGGGGTGAAAGTTGTGTACAAATAAAACTTCATGGTTTAAGGTTGTTTTCGGTTAATGTTAAATAGGACCCACATTTGGAACATTTTTTCAGATATAAAAAAAGGAGCATTTTATATGATATATATATATATTCTGGCTTCACTATTCCATAGAGAGCAGCATGTTTTATCACACCTCCCATTTTTAACCGAGTTGAATAATTTGTTCTGGTGTTAAATGTGTTTCGCGTTTTTTCTCAGACGTCGTAATGTTAAATGGACTATATATATGCCTTCACGTATTAAAACGAAAAAGAAAGTATTCATGGAATTATTTTAAAAACACTCTATTGTTAACAGAGGTCTGAGTTATAATATTACAAATTTCCATAGAAATTGAGGTCATTCTTCAGTGTGCTTCGCGTTTAGTTCAAACTCTCGTACTCGAAGGCAGCCTTAACATCTACTCCCACATACGTTTCCAACGTAAAAGAAAACTGACATTAGCACAAAATAAGATACGCTAAATGAAACACCAAATGCACATCACAGAAAATATATCCAATTTTTTTTTTATTTCCTAATTCGATGCAAATGCCGCTCTCTTAGAATTTGCCGCCTTGGGCAGGGGCACCCAGGTTCATTTCAGTTTTTGATCTATTTGTATAAATCAATTTTTCGGAAATGGCTCGTTTAAAGTAAGATTGACGCAATATATTAAAATCCTATTGGATACAATGAGTATGTTGTGAAGAATTATTTCAAGCCTTAACTCTTATTCTCAACCACCAAGCAATGACAGCCTCAAAATGAATGTTTCGCCAATTGTCGGGAAAAGAATTCGCCAAAGAAAAAAAGAAAAAAAAAGAATGAAAATATCTTGGCGAAGGAGGGAATATTCAGTTCCTTCATTGACAGCATGACGTAAACAAAAAGTCGAAACCATAATTTCCAACGAATAACGTAGGGTGGAGGCCCTTGGCTGTGACCTTCAGCCACCCTTTTGGAATTCGGTCATCGTGAAACATGACGCGTGTCCGACTCGTGCTCATCAAGAGCGCGTCATATTTATTTAGGGCCCTGACGTGGAGAAGACAGAAAGGGTCGTCACCCAGGTGGAGGCCTTGACAGTGGAGACATCTAAATATAGGGAGTTGTGGGTGTCGCAAAGGGGCCGCGCGACCCCGAAGGAGCCTCCCCAAGGGAATAAAAATACCCTTTGATGCCCCGTCTTAGGTTTGTGGGTCTTCCTGAAGATATTGATTATGCGAGTGAGTCTTGAACTAAATAGATTCCTTACGCCCTATTTTGTAGTGCTCTGATTGGCGCAGGTTTACTGTGACCAAGGGCCCTCTATATAGGTGCAACGGGAAGGTTATATTTGCTGCAAGAACGGAAAAGTTATCTAGTGTATCCTATTTATTTATACGCAATCACGTATATTGTTACGAGGAAAAATAATTAAAGTAAATAAAGAAATCAATTTGAAACAGAGTTCTACTGCTTTAAATTGATTAAATACAAAGAAAACATTTGAAAATATATTGTTCGGATATTTTAATATATTCGATATAAACACATACGTAGGTTCAAAATGACTTATGTTGTATTTTTAAAAAATATTCATAATAGCTTTGTGTGTGTGTGTGTGTGTGATATACAGTGATATATAAGTCTGTATTTAATATAAATTTATGTGGGGAGGAGGACTATAGCATTTTGCGAGATCTGACGCCAATTGCCCCCTCGTGTTGTTTCATTGTTCAATGCTAATAAACAGCAATTCAGTATTTTCCAAGTTGATATGCTGAGACAACTTTGAGTGCTCAAATGGAGAGGGGGGTAGCTAAGGTTTTAATCGTAGGACAATCTCTCGAATTTTCAATCTTGTTAATATTAATATTGAAGCCTGCACTTCGAACTATCCAAAAAAACTTTCTCTGTACGTGGAATATGCAGGTCATAATCAATGTATTCCTGATAATTAGAGATAAAAAACTTACGCATCAGCAAAATATAAAAAATACTACTTGAAGCTTAATTTTCATTTATAGTTTTAAGAGTGGATTAAGAATTTGCAGCCATAGTCTTTGTGTAATACATTAATAATTGTTACCATAAATTTAAAAATTAAGATCAAAATTGTATATAAATAGAATTATTGTTTATTAGCATCACAGTACGAAAGCTAAGAGTGACCTGCCACGTGATTTGGATAACCCCTGAACTGTGTTGGCCCCTTTCACTCTTCTAACTACCACACCAACACTTTGGGCCGCGATAGATTTAATGTACATCGGATCCTTTACACCACAGAAAGTACTAATTTTTTTATTTCTATTTTATTTACTGTATTCTTTCGGGTTGGTGCGATTTTCCGTGGAAATCACTTGATACCCCGTGGGAACTCTATATTCATGTTTTGGAGAAACTGTTTATTTATTATTTTTTTTATTGCGATGGTATATTCAAATTCATTTACTTAAAATTATTAAATCAAAACACAATTTAAATTACAAGCAATCACCGCTTTACACAATCGTTTAATAACCTTCCCGCAGCTCGCTCAGTTCCACGGTAAGTTTATTAAAAGGTGACAGGTTCGCGACGATATAAAGGTTCGGGGGTATTGCTCCACACGACGAGTTTTTAGCAGCACCAGGACGAAACAGCGCCTCGATAGATGCAACCATGAGGCACCTGAGCTCTGACGATGCGAAATATGTACTTCGGAATTTAATTTTGCCGAGGCATTCAAGCCAAACAGACACTCAAGGGATTTTTTTCATGCCGCATAATCATACGACATGTTTGCTGTCGATTTTCTGCATCATGAAAACCCCCGACTTGGTAAAAGTCTGATATAAAGGTACACCTTAGTTATACCTCTTATTTTTTCTCCTTTCTCTTTCTAAATGTAGCCACGGTAGCATAGTGGTCAAAATAATGGTCTCGTGGCTCACTTGTCATGAATTCGTGTCTAGAACCACTGAAGACCCGACGTGCAGGGGAGCGATGCATGTTAAATCTGCCGAGAGCTCAAACATCCTCCCATTGGTGTGGTAGTTTGGAGAGCGGGGTGCAGCTCAGGTGTCGTCCACGTCACTTGACCATGGTTTAAAATTACGAGGTCCGTCTCCCAAAGCTTAACAGTGCAACGCTAATATTTCCTCACTCGCTCTCTTTCTGAATGCATTTCTCGAAAAACCGTGTAAAAATGGACGTGGATATGTCCGACTTCATCCAAACACCATACAAAAATTGAAATAGAAAACTTGAGAAAAAACCCGTCTAAAAAGTAAAGGAAAGCACACAACTCGATAAGTTTTAAAGATGTGTGTTTCCGTTTATATATTGAGAAAGGATAAACAATTTAGCAGGAAATAAGAATTCCTCACAATATTTGTTAGTGATAAACTTATTTATTTACGTCCAGATGAATCAATATCGCAGTCCTTATCAAGAAGATCTACCCCATCCGCTAGTGGTAGAGACTTTCGTTTCAAAACGACATTTTAAAAATATTAACTGTTTTCAGGAATATTTTGCGATCTAGACTTTATCAAACAATTGTTTTTGCCTAACTTTCTTACTTTTTCAAGTTCTTTATATAATTTTTGGTACCCAGCTACACAAATGTACAAATCTCGTAGGAATTTTAATGCGCGTTCTATATGCATGGATCAAAATCTGAAAAAGATAATTTCTCGTTAAGATCACTGAGGGCATCTTCTGAACTAAATTTAAAGCTCCAGAAATTAACTAGTAACTAATTGACGAATTTCTCTCCCCCCTGCTCGTAACAAACCACAACGCTACATCTTGTTAAAGTAAATGCAGCAGCAAAAAAAAAAGGAGATGGAGTGTTTTTTTCCCTTGGACAGTGCAGGGCTTGTTTCTTTTTTAAAATTTCGTGTGTCATTGAAAATAGCTTTTATAATTATAATTAATGCATATACGCAAATAAGGTATCAGATGATAACTGAGCTCCTCGCGTACAACTCTGCCAAGCTGTGAAATCGCAAAGCAGTGGCATTGTGATAGACTTCGTGTAGAGGTACTTCCCTTGCTCGCTGAAGCTTGTAGAGTTTTGAAACATCATAGCTAAGCCCAAACATTGTTTTTTGAATTTTTTAGTTTACCCATCGTTCGTGTGGTCAGTCGTTATCGTCTAGATAATGCCAGAAGATGGTGGATAGTTGGAAGACCTGAGGTGGGCCAATCACAGGCTATCTGCTGTTCGGACCTCGGCGTTTGAGAAATGTGGTGTCCCACTCTGTGGAAACAGTTCATAGAGATAGGAACAGTGGTCCGGACCAAAACCTCGAATCTTACCAAAACCACGAAAGGGCAACAACGCCAGCTCAAGATTATTATTTGAAACTTCTGGCTAAAAGGGATAGGTCCGTGACAGCAATAAAACTGTATAACATCCTGTATAATGCAACAGGAACAACCTTTTCACAGATAACAGTTAATCAGAGACTTAATGCAAGTGGCCTGTATGTTAGGAGCCCTGTAATCTGCATCCCTTTGATTGTGAACCCCAAAATATCGTTTACCATCGTCTTACTATATTTCGCCGAAAATACCTGTCTTGGACAGATGATGATTGGGGACGGATTCTCTTCAATAGTGAGTCGTGATCCAGTTTGGACAGTTTCTCGAGACGTGTTCTCATCTGGAAAGAACCTGAGAGTCGATATCGGCCCTAAGACTTTGTCGAAAAGGACCATTATGGTCGACGTGATCTGACGGTCTGGGCAGGCATCATTGCAGACAAGTATATGAACCTTCACGTATAGAGGTACTTTGACGTCAGCGGTACAAGAACGAGACCTTTCCACGGATAATATGGGCGAAATTTCATGTTTATAAATGATAACGTATGCCCTCATAAGGCTCAGTAGGTGGGCGAATACCTCCAGTCGGAGGATATTCAACGTTTGGAATGGTCTGCGATGTCTCCTGATCTTAATCCCATCGAACACGTACGAGACGTTCTTGGAAGCTCAATTGCTGCTTGAATACTAGCTCCAACAACCATCGATGAGCTCGAGTGTCTTGGTGCAAGAGTGGGTGTGGTTGCCACAATGGTTTATAAGGACCTGCTAAACTGTACGAAATACCAATGTGACAGTTGTGTAGCTATTAAAGGCAATCATACACTCTATTGGACATGTTTTTCTCTGATTTACAGGGTGTTGTTCAGCTGCTGTGCTGGATAAGTGACCAGTTTCCTAATTTAGGGTGCATGTTTGTTTTCTCATGTATTGGTCTTATATTGGACGATATTTTCGACAAGTTTGGTTTCATTTGCTTTGTTGTTTTCTTTTTATTGCAGAAGAATCATTTATCACTTTAATTTAGTGATTCTCAAACTTTTAATATATGTTACCCAATATTCAATCATTTTTTTCATCGCCCCTATTCCCTACAATAGCGATGTATTGAATTCAATAAAACTATATATTGAAGCTAAGGCTATAATACGATTTTAGCATCTTAAGTGCCACTGGCGTATGTAAACGTCTCGCTCAGCCAAAGTGTTAATCGCCCCGGACGTATATATATGACTTTCCGAAATATGATCTTTTCTGTGCACTGCTTTTCATAAAATTATGCCGAAGGCTTTGGAATGTAATAAAAAGACATTTATAGTGTTTGCAAAAGATTTACTTATTTCAGAGGATTTGCTTATATATTCCTTTTCTTGCCCCTACCCAACAATGGATCACATACGTAAAAAACGGAGTAATTGAGGAATGAATCTTTTAATCGGCAGTTAAGGGATTCATTGCAAATGATCAAGATAAGTGTTAATTTTTGTATATAATTTTATATACGAGAAGCCCATGGGGTCATTGGTAATTATCTAACTTGGTCTTACCTTAGTATTGATACATACACTGCTGGCCACCGTAAATGCAACACCCTGAAGGAAGCATGCAAGTAACATGAAATTTACAACATGCATTAGCGGAGGTGAGATACGCAAATGATTAGAATTTCAGTGCAGATACACATCTCCGAGGTGTTAAAGCCAGTTGTCCTTCCTTACCTTCAGGGCTTAGCCACAGCTATATTTCAACTGGATAATGCGTGACCAAACGTGGCACACATTGTCCAAAGGTGCTTCGTCAATCACCAGATTGAATTGCTTCCCTGGCTGGCTCGCTCTCCGGATCTTTCAACGATAGAAAACATGTGGTCCATGGTTGCTCAACGATTGACCCAGATTACACCCCCAGCTGCCACACCAGATCAACTTTGGCAACGTGTGGAATCTGCTTGGTCTGCTGTACCCCAAGAACACATCCAAAGTCTCCTTTGAATCAATGCCGAGGCGTGTGGCAGCGGTGATCTCCAGCAATGGCGGCTATTCTGGCTACTGATTCTGGCAGGAACCACACTTCACAGAAGTCTATAAATTTAATCATTTGATACTTGGTCAACATGTTATCTACAAAAAAATTTTTTGTTGTGCTATCTCTTGTCTTTCTTGGTGTTGCATTTACGGTGGCCAGCAGTGTATATATGTGTATTAGATCAGTGTAAATGTGTATCTATTTCTTATTATGACAGAAAGTATTTTGCTTGTGCCCTTTCAGCAAATTAATAATTTTTTAAAATAATCTTTTGTTTTCGACTTTTCAATATGCTCGCGTGCCATTCATGGCACGCGGCACAATATTTTTGGCACGCCATTGATCAAAATGGTTTGCATTTTATTTCAAAGTTCACTATGAAGTATTAAGAACAAACGCGAGTGATTGTGTGGTATATCTCCTCCCCGAGAGAGAGAGAGATGGGGATACGCTCTCTCCACTATCCACGCGACCTATGTCTGCGGGAACGAAAGATGAACCACTTAACTCAGCCATAATTAAAATCAGTTTATTATGATCTTAATTTATATACAAAACAACAACAAACTAGTCTAGGAGAAAAATGATTAATAGTATCCTTTCTATCCTTTAAGTTTAAATGAATAAGCTTACCACTATTTCCTGGGCAAACAGCTACGGTCCGTAAAACGTCAATTCAACTTTTAATCTGGCTTCTGTGGCTAAGACAATACTTTGGTCTCGGAGACCCACTTTTACTTATCTTCACTAGCACTGTTAGACCGATTCACAAAATTAAGATTCTTCTCCTAGACTTTCACTTCACTTCTAGCATTACTTTTCTATTTAGCACTCAGAGCTTCACTTAGCGATCCTCGCGAATGCTAACATTCCAATCTATATGATTCCTAATTTGCATAAACACGCTCTGTTCTTGGGTTGGGGGGATAGAATTGCCATTCAGACCCCAAAGAAATCCCAAGAGGATTAGTATAAATAATTTCGATAAAGCTTCGTCACAATTGGTCGCGGACAGCGCCGGCGGGGAGCACACTCGTTTGTCAATGACTTGCCTTAGTTACGTCGTAGACTACAATTGCTTATGACGTAAGTTTGTCCACGCATAGCATAGTTAACTTCATTGACACAAATGTATTTTTAAGTTCATCTGTGTTATATTTACGATTTTTAAATGTTATTTAGCACAGCTAGTTCAGCAAAAGAACAAAAAGTGCAAAATAGTAAGCGTAACAGAGAAATTCAAATTTGGTGGACCGAGAAACATGGTATTATTAGTAAAAGTGACAAAGCAGTGTGTGTTTTATACTCTGGAATAGTGGTATGCAGAACCACATCGTCTGTAAAACTGTATTTTGAAACAAATCACAAACCCTCTAGTCAAAAAAAAAAAAAAAAAAGTGAACCACAGCTAAAATAATTATTTCTTTAAAAACCGTTTAGCAGATGACTCAAATTCAGCATGTATTCTACAAAAAGTAACATCTTACAATCCTAATATGAGTTATTTGTCATCCAACCTGCAGCAATGTAAGTCACACTAATGTTACTTTAATTTGAATTTTACTCGTATAATTAAAACATTTATTACTACACAGTGCAAAAGGTTTTGTGTTGTAAGTATTTAGTTTCATTATTATCCCAATAATCACAAGTCAACATTATTTGACGCGGCACGTCTGTACCTCATTAAACACTTCTTTAGAAAAAAACGAAACGTTGATCCATCAAGGTTCACCACCTCTGACCTAGGGGGTCGCCCCCCAGATTGAGAAACGCTGCTTTAATTGTTTTCACCAGTGTATTAAAATATCAAATACCCAAATATGGTTTTTTAAAAAATTACTGATATTCTCTTTCATGAGCTAAGCAGAGAAAACAGAAGAGTGTGTAAAGTAGTAAAACATAGACAAAACAGTGATTCCCATCTTAGCTTTTTATGTAATAAAATGAAAAAACAAGAAAGACACACATCTCTTGATCTATCTTGCATCATCAAAGAAGGAAGGAGATAAAAGATTAATATAAACATTACTCACACTTACGATTTTCAGATGAAAAAATAAACTATTGAATTCTTGCACCTCTTACAACAAAAGCGTTTCTTTGCATGCCGATTTGGTTTGATGGCAATAACATAGTGACCCATTTCCGTGGCAAATTATGTTATTTATTGCCTAAACCACCTTCTTACATTCGTTATATTATTTTAGATTTTTAAAAAGCATACTAAATGATAAGCATCTTTTTATTTTTAAGGGGACATGGGTACGATTCAGCTGATAAAAAATCGGTCAAAAAATGAAACCAATTTTTTTTTAGTTTAAATTATTTTTTATTATCGTACAAAAGTTGAAAGCTGTAAGTTAAAAGTTATAACAATGTTTTTTTTAATGATCGTTTTTATTCACATCCCAATGGTGAATGAAAACTTAAACTGGTTTATCTCAGAAAGAAGAAATAACTAGTTTATCTTCATTTTAAAAAAAAACCCAAGGTTTTATTTCTATTATGTCAAATGCTTTGATATTTTTCAAATTATTGCTATCAATATATAAACAATAATTTAATATTGAAGTGTTTTTTGTTTTGGGTTTAAAAAAAGTTGATATGAATTTTTAAATCAAAGCAATACTTACTTCTTAAAAAAAAGTAATCGAATTTAGAAATTTAGTTTTTCAAGGAATTTTCAATAAACATTTATAAAAAAAAAGAAAAAGATTGTAAGAATATCAATCATGTTATCAAAAAATCTCATACCAATTTTTGTTATACTTAGTTCGACATACGTGTAAATCGAATTTTAGGTCTTTAGGTTAATTATTGTACAAGGAGTAGCATTTTAAAATCATTTAAGTAACTTTAAAGTTTTTCCTTAAAAAATTAAATGTTAGCTTTTTGTAGTATTTTTAGCAGAAAACTTTTACATGATGCATAGACATAGGAAGCATTATTCAAAACAACAAAGATTTTTTTATAAATCTGTCCCCTTTTATATTTTAAAAATATATATTTATTTATTTTTGAGTAAGGAATTCTGGTGTATTTGGGCCAAATTAGGATTTCTGGGGAATACGGTGTTTGACAATTATAAGGGAAGATATAATACGCGCATATATAAAGAAGCATTTGTGTGTGCGTATTACAATGGAGAATCGGAAATAAAAAGTTTTCGAGGAGAAACAAGAAATGTTGAGAAAATAAAAAAGGTGTTTTTTTAAATAATCATTATATATATACACACAATTAGTATTGAAATGGGCTCTCACCAATATTCATACAGTCGTGACAGCATCTACTGTAAGTGACTGACGCGCCTTTTCGAAGATTCTTCGTGATTTAAGAATAGTAGCAGAAGTGATTGAAAGTCTTGCAATGACTTTATCGGTGTGTCTTGGTGTCTTCCCAAAAGAAAAAAATCGATGCATTCAAAATTGGATGAACTTCCAAGTAACTGGTGCACCTCATTGAACCCTTCGAAAACCAAACAAACGTGAAATTAAAGTAGTTACGGACATTAAATGGAGCCCCCACGTCCGGAAATAGCGTAGCATTATAAATAGTAACTGGCGCATTATCAATTAGTTTTAGGTATAACTAAGCAAAATCCTGTTTCATCGTACTGTTGAGTCTATTGGGCAGCAAGTATGGTACCACGCATTCATTGAGAATCGCTCCTCTACAACTTGGGGGAGTGTAACATGTGCGTACCATACATGACAATTGCTCATATCAAAAACCTTCGTGCGTAGAGGCAGCCACGTTTATGAAAGATGCTGAGAAGTTCTGTGTCAAGGTAATCTGCTGCAAAAACCAAAAGCAGAATCATCAGCAGAACCACGTTGCTCCTTATAAGAAAATCCATCCTTATATTCATTATATCTTCCTTTAAAGCATTGGTTCCCAAACTTTTTTAACCCATGAACTCCTTTTTATAGTCAAAACTTGCCCATGGACCCCTTTTCATATTCAAAGCTTACACACGGACCTCTTTTCATAATCAATGCTTAACCACGTACCCCCAAGTGAGAAAGCTACAAAAATGTATATTATAAAGAATACAATTTTTTTAAAAAAAACATTTTGTTAAAGAATTATTTATTAAAATAATAATTTTTGCTTAAAATAAAATTAAAAAATTAATGACTTGGTTGAACTTGATGAAATCTTATGAGTGTATTTATGTCCGGCTCAATGTTTGTGAGTAACAATCGCAAGTCCCCACAAACACTAATTTCTAATCAGTTTTTCTTATGCAATTTATATCCACTTTGCATCCACGTTCTACCAAATAGGAAAATGGTAAATTAGTCAACAGCTTCTGCACAGTGATCTTGGGAACTATACTGCTTTAAAGTTTGGCTCATGAGCTCTTAGAAACATCCTATATATATATAACCGCCCTATTTCAATGCCAATACAGCTCTAAACGTTCCATGTCATATACTAACACGATTAATGAACAAGTTTCGCGCACCACAGTTCTATCCAGAGCAAAAATAGGTAAAATAATACTTTTGCGCTTTTAAAATTTTACATCGAATCCCATTCTTGTAAGCCAACTGGGTTGATTTCGTGCTAATGTTTGAAATATGGCGTGTATCTTTGTTTCCACCCGCTGCACCAGAACCTGAATTGGAACACTCCCGTGCCGTTGAAAAGTACAAAATGAATGCATTGGACATAACTTTTTGATTGTTGACACCAGACGACGGGTCAGTGACATCGAAACGATGGGTCATCCCAAATCCTACCCAATCACTCCTCTCCGTGGTGCATCAGCCCATTGCTTATTTAAGCACGGCAGACATTTACTGCGGGGCCCAGGGAAAAAGAGGGCCAAACCCATGAAATACGAGCGTCTCTGGATTATTCATTCCATAAAAGCTCGAGCGTCGTATTTCTTTTTCCTGCGGAATCCACCCTCGACATTGGGATTCACGGGTTTCTTCTTCCCTCTGACATCATCGGGAATATTTACGATACACGAACGTGGGATTTCAATCGAGAGGCGAGATTTTATGGCGCCCTAAGTTACGCCAAGTGCGCCATTGGCTGTCAATCGGATGATGATACAGGTGTTTATTTCATTGCGAAATTCAAAACGGTCGGAGTTTATTTTTGGTGCCGATTAATTTATCCTGGGAAGAGAGAGAGGACATTATACAAGACCGCCCACGAACACAACCTAATTCTTTCATTTCAAAGGCAAACTTTGAAAAAAAATTGTATTTTCCCTTAGGTATATAGATTCAATCTCAACCCGAACACAAATTGGGTTTCAATATTCATGCGTATAAAAATGTTTCCCAGTGAAATGAGGAAAAGAGAAAAAAATAACATTTCGAGATATTGAAAACCAATTGAAAGTGTTTTAAAAAAATAAATGAAATAAATGTTATTACTCTTTCATTTGAAAGCTGAAAAATGTTATACCTTTTATCTCATCAAATAGGAATAGTTTATTTAAAGGAAATCGATAAATAAAATGCGTGGGCATGCAACACGGAACTGAGAGGGGGATGACCTTACGATTCTATGGTTTATTTTGTAGTGGAGCATCTGAGCTTATTATTTAAAAATTGTAAACTTACGTGGATGTAGGAGTTATCGATACCTGCAGGTCGTGAGTGCACGTGGGCTCGCTAATCGGTGTAAGACCAAGGATGTTTTTGAGGTATTGACCGTTCGTGTCAAATTCGGCTTAATCTTAAAAATAGTTTCTTTTTTTAAAATTCTGTGGCTAACTTTTTTTTGGGATGTATTATAAATTAGATATTTGCTTGAAAATGTTTTCTCCTCAGTAAAATGTAACATTTTGATAATTTTAAAGCTAAGTAGGATTACGGGGGCGTTCATAATCTCTTTTCTCTTAACCTCCAATAAAAGTTATGCCACGGTAGGAGTTAAATATTCACGTTCGCGGTTTCGTCCAGGGAGTGGTCACGCTGGGTGCAGAGTCACCCCAGGCTCACGAAATTTTTATTTTTGGGAAAAATGTTTATTCGTTACCAATGACATTGGTAGTATCCTCCTATATGACAGTCTTCATGGGAACTAAAACGTGTTTGTCACATGTTTTCTCTTTTTTAGGGGTGTCAAATATATTTGAAGTGATAACTTCTTTAGGCGCGTTTTGCTGGAGAGTGAACTTGAATGTTGCGTTTGAAAAAACCAAGCATTGGTACGCTTGTAACAATGGTAACAATACCACTCTTAACAATACTACTGAATCATTTGGGTTTAGTGAGTTATGTATCGGAGAAATTTGTGCAGCGGAATGTAGAGAAGAAAATGGACAAATAATTCCAATGGTTACTATTTATATTTCGCCAAATCAAAGTGTAGAGAATATTATCGAGTTCCTTCACAAAAATTTAGTTGCCCACACTTAAGCAGGATCCACTCTTCTGAACAAATTGCCTATTATTTTAAGTGGAGGTTTTAATGTAGATTTTTCAAAAGACAAATCAAAGCTTCTGGTTAATTTTTTAAAATCAAAATTCAATTTAATTATGTCAAGTGTTCCAAATGAAAGGACAACGCAGTACGGAACAACGCTTGGTGGAGTTTTTTTAGATATTTAAATAATTTTGAATCTAAAGTACTTATAACCTATTTCAGCTACCCTAAACCTATTGTTTCCTTCTTAGAGTACAATTAATTCTCAAATATGCATATTTCACAAAAAATATTACTTTATGAGTACAGACGTATGAATAAATAATTTTATATGACAATACTAAGATATCCCCTAGTTTTTTTTTATTCACCTAACTAATCCCTGAAATAACATTACAAAATTTGAAGTTATCACTTCTATCGTGTGGTCTCAAAAGCACACACGCTCTTTTTTTTTTTTTTATATAACTTTAAAGGTATTTGGGGATACTGAGCTCTCCACGCGATCACTTTTGTTCCAAAATATTTTTATTGAACAGGCTCTGTGAATGAATTTGTGGTTTTGATTGCTATGTTGTTCGACTCATTAGGGTTTATAAATGTAAATGAACAGAATATATCTATCTATCTATATATATAAAAGGAATGGGCATCTGTGATCCCTATTGGATAAAGTTGAAACAAATCAAGAAAGGGATGAACCTGATCAATAAATAGATATTAATCATGATAGCGAAAATAAATTTGAGAAAAGCGATGAACATGAAACGATTGAGTTGAAAGAAAAATTTTCAAATGCTACCCCAAAAAAATTGCATCAAGAGAGATATGAAGCCAAAAGTATACCATAAGACACACAGTAAAGAGACACAAGCAAGATATAGTTCAACGTGCTATTTGTTGATCATTAAAGGACAATAAAACTACGATAACAGTGGCAGTTTTGCCTTAAATATAATTCCTGTAATGTCAGCAAAGAGTGTCTGTGATTTTTCGTCCTTTATTAAAGTCACTAATGTTAGTATCGAGTGCGCGACTGCTCCTGGGTTTTAAGCATGACTTTGTCCTATTACTGAACCTAGTCGAGGTATGACTCATGAGGAGATTTGATACGTGTTAAATGTTTCAAGGTTCAAAGCTCGTGTTTGCGGGGTGTGGAAGTTTGGAAAATGTGGAGCCGGGGGGAGTCGATTTCGGGTAGCGATCAGTCTGGTTGACTGATGTTCAGAATTACGATTTTTATCGACTTCCGTGTTACCTCGAAGTGCGACTTTGACCAACATTCAGACAATCAGTAAAGAATATTGAATTGGTATAAGAGTCAATATTGGTTCGCTTTGTTTTTCTGCTGTCTATTTCTTTTTTATTTAAATCTCCGCTCAATGCCGATCCATCTCGTAATTTGTTAGCTACAGTCGGATGACACCTGGAACGCGTTTTTCTACATCAACGTTACGCTATTGATGCGAGGCCATAGTAATAGATTATTTGTTTAAGTAACTCAGGTTAGGTATTCGTAAATCGCATCATGGCCAATGTTAATAAATAAAATTATCCCGATTAATTAATTAATAACCACAAACTCGATTAAATACTCATTTCGTTTAAGATACAGTTAAATTTATTAGTACATAAGTAAAAATTAGGTTTACAAAAAAAGTAATGAAAGAAAATTTAGTTTTTTGAAGGGTGGTCACCTTGGACAGTCCTGGGTTGGGTCGCGAGCTCCTTCTAAATGTTACGCCTTTGCTGCAATTTTGGGAGAGAGCGCTTCTCGAAATTTAGGTGCGTTCCATTTTATTCTCAACCCCATCACGCCGAAATCCTGGAGCCGGACTAGTTACTGTCCTTTGAATTGAGTATCTAATTGGACAATCCCCAACGCTCAATACTACAAATCATGAAATTTATGTGTTCACTGAACTCAGGAAAGCGCGGGAATCTCTTGACACTCCCCACCGAAGGAATTTCACCACATCCGGTCAAGGGGGGACTCGTATATAAATTGCTAGAAAGTAAGGGGCAATTTCTAGCCTCCCATCACTATCTTGGAGAACAGAATTCCGACATATTCAACGCGCATTAGCCCTTACTACACGACAATCTTTTTGAATTTCGAGCCTCTGAACTCAGTATTTATGTTCCAAATCCGTTACATGGCAGCAGTAGCCAAGTATTTAAAGTCATGAATTCGCAGTCGGTGTTGTTCTGTCGAGCAATGAATTCGAATCTTGATTCCTCTAAACATCTACATTGTCGATATTGTTTGATTTTTTTTAATACTATCGCACTCTAAAGCATCATGAGGGCTATTGGTGACGGAATTCGTAATTTTGATAGCTGAACAGTGTGACGTTAATATTCACTCACTCACTCGTAATATTGAACCTCGGTCAAGTGCCGAGGCTGGCACCTGAGCTACCTCATCACTCTCCAAGATCCCCCACCAACTTGAGGACTTTGGTCTACGTCTTCAATTTGGCGTGGATTTAACGTGCATCGGTCTCTACACAGTTCCACCATGATAGATGGTATTGATGCTCGTACATCTATACCAGTCGCCCATCCGGTATAGTGGTTAGCGACGCTGACTGCTGTGCCATAGAGCTTGGGTTCGAATCCCGGAGAAAACACGGGTTTGTAAATGCATTGCGTATTTGCATCATGGGGATACTCTAAACAGCCGTCTAGCCGCAAATCCTCTCATGAGGTTGGTGGTAGGGGATTGAGATGTGGGATGTTCTTGGCCCTTCCCCAGGGTGTTCTCCCTCAAAATTGAGGAGGAACCAAACTAAATCGTACTGTCACCTGTATGGTGCTCAAGGCTACGGCCAACAACAGGAGTACATCTAGCCCCCTGTCATGATGAATTTTTTCGGCCTCGAACTGATTACGTCAGACAGGTGGCATTGTATCTGTATCTGCATTAGCGTGGTGGAGAAGTTCGAAGTATACTAGCTTAGGTATCATTCCCGTCACTTGATCAGCTGCGGTAGCCTAATGGTCTTGAGTCCGTGGTCGGCGCGTCATGGGTTCGAGCTCTAGTGCCAAGTAAGATTCGCCGTGTAGAGGCGGATGCGCGTTACATCTGTGGTGGCTAAGAATCCTCACGTTGACAGGGTAGTCTGGAGCTCGGGTGTCATGCGCATCACTTGACTGAGGCTCCAAATAATGAGGTCTGTCTCCAACAGCCCTCGTGTTGCTTTAAGTGCGATGTTAATAAACACTTACTCGTCACTTTATCGAATTTCTAACGTAGGGAGTCCATCCATAGTCTTCATGTTGCTTCGAGATGTTGCGCTAATAAACTATCAATCAATCGAAAGCCGCCATTGCTCTATAACAGTGGTCTTCAAACTGTGTTCCACGGAACGCTAGAGATCCACAAGGCATTCCCAGGCGTTCCAAGAAAAATCAAAAAGAAACTTATAAATATGTTTACAAAATAGATTCACGTTCTCTATGAAATTTGCATAAGCTCAGTCCAAATTCATTATTAAAACTAAAATTTTTTTTCATATATAATAACTTTGTTTTGAAACACTTTTTAAACTTTTATTATAATATAATAAAAGAATATTAAAACACACATTTTATCTTCATATATATACTCTGCTAGAATGTGAATATTCTATTGTTTACTATCTTGGGGTCTTCGAGATAATTTTTATACTCGTTAGCATAATGTCTTGGAAAACTAAACAGTTTTCTTTTGCAACATCACCTTATTGCATTCGTGAAAAAAAACACCTCCAATAAAGAATGTCATATCTACTTCTGAGAAGCCCCTGTACCAAAATTCTTTGGGAGGGCTTCTTGGGGCCCCTTAACATTTTAGGATTGTTTTGCTTATACTTGTCGGGGTTCTGTAGCTTGGTAGCCCCGTATCATTGATAGGGCGGTAGTTACGCCCCTAATAATGAAAGAGAGGAAACAACATATCAATAGATTCGATACTGAAATATAAGTTTAAGCAAGAACTCTTCTTAGTATATTTGGGAAATAGGGTTTCACGAAAACACTTTCTTGTTCTAGGGGTTTCTCGAAAACACTTTCTTGTTCAAGGGGTTCCACGAAAACACCTTCAAGTTCAACGGGTTCCAAAAGTTGAAAATTTTGAAAAACACTGCTCTATAAAATCAAAACTAGTGCTAATATAAGTGTGGGAAAAAAAAGGAAAAAATTAATTCTAGAATTACAGTGAAATACGTTTAACGCGAAAACTATTAAGACGAAATATCGGTTAACACGAAATAATACAACGGTCCCGACAAACGACTGTGTATTTTCATGCATTTTCTTCTCTTAACACGAAATGAAAATCGCTTAACATGAAAATATTTTCCATCTGTAGAAGAAAAATATTGAAACTGAACCGACACTTAATGAAATGTTTGAGAAAGTTTCTGTATTATCGGACTGTAGCATCGTAAAAATTCGTTGAGGTATATGACAATAAGGAGTGCACAGACCTAAAGATGGCAGTCAAAGACATTTGGGAGTTTGCTTAAAGTTATTAAAAATTATCATTGGTGTAGATTTCGACGACGAAAATGAAATGAATAAAAAAAAAGGATGACATCAAAAATTTGTTGACAATTGAATGCGAAGAAAAGACAATGCGAAGAAAAATATTGGATTATTTTCCAAACACTCAATAAATGTTTTGTTTTTCGAAAAATTTGAACATTTTGTATTAAGTTTCCTTAAGTCATTGGTTTTTTTTAATAAATACATACACATATACGTATCTATGTAAATAAAGTGTACTCTAATCAACTTAGTTTTATTGAATATTCTTTTTTGTAATGTCCATTTACACGAAATTCTTTTAACACGAAAAAATATTTGTTTCGTGTTCGCGTCTTGATTTTCACTATAATTTGATTATTTACAAACATAATCAAAATATTTCCATATTTTGTCACTATAATCTATTTTACTCTCTTTTTTAGAAATTCAATGACTTTCAGCAACATTTTATTGAAATTTGCTGAAATGTTAACCCTAAGTGCAGTAGCACGCACTACGAGATTATTCCATTTTCATCGACGAAGCTATGAATGACAATTCATAAATCTTTCATCTTACCAATCTAGTCTTATGAAATTTCATACTGTCCTCCCTCCTACTTGGAAATGGGTGAAACATTTAAAAGTATCGTTTCTCGACTTCTCAGAAGGTGACCTTAATCGTCGACAGCTTTTCATTTATCATTGAATGTCTTTATTTTAAAAACGACTGCACACATCTCTGTCGTCCATTGATTTTCTTTTTCTTTCAACTACGTGCAAGGTCATGTCCATCGCATCTCTGAGAAGAGATTCAGACAATGATTTACATTTAAAAAAAAAGCACAGTAAATCTTACAATTTTTAGGTGTAGCTTGAAGTGCTTCGCATTGTAACAAATGATAATTTCAGTTCGGTTCTTTGAAGAGGACAGCTATGATACATTTTATCATTCTATTCTAACTCGGTTCATAAACCCGTGTTACATTTCACATTCATAGTGGTAAATGTTGGCAACACTTTTTCTTCTGTTTTTTCTACTTCATTATTAACTTACATCATAATTCTTTGATTTTGATCCGAAGAATATTTTTGTTTTAAATTTTTGAAGTTTAGTGTTAATATAGCATGAAGATTGATTCGTTATGATTATTCGTTATGAAGATTGATTCGAAGATGAAGTCGTTAGGGGCGCATACAAGGGGGTGGATCCCCGGGTCCAGATCCCCTCCATTACTCTTGATTTTTTTTCGGTTGATTATAATCCTATGTATATAGTATGCAAATTTAATTTTTTTCTATGAATAACTTTATTAATGCTAATTATTTATTTAATAACTCATTTTTTACCCTCCCCCCCCACAATCAACAAAATTAAAGAAATATGTTTGACGGCGTATTGGGGTATGATACGAGAAGGGTGGACTTTTGACTTTGAACCCCCCCCAATTTTTCTTCTTTTTTTGTGTGCCATTGTTAGTCGTGTAAAGGGGCAAATGCACATTTAAGTATTTGACTAGTTCGAAACCGTGATTTTGCAAAAGCTTATAAATGGATAATATTTATGATATTTAGTGTCACTTAGATTAGAAAATGTGCATAAAATTGATTTAAGAATAGGATTACAATAAAAAATTATTTAAGTACAATATTTTGACAAAAAATGAACATAGAATGACCCATTTTCAAAATATTCTCCTTTTGTGAAAAATGCTTCTATTATAATAATATTTTGCCTGTATATAGCTCAGACCTCTGTACAGAGGCTCAACTAGAATTTTTCAAATATCTATCCATTTTTTACGACAACAGAGGGGAGAAAGTTTAAGAAAAAAACCGCCGATGATTAGTTCAATTGGTGGTAACTCTGAAAATAATGTGAATTTTTCAAAACTCCTAGTTCAGACTCTCTAGAGAAGTCTTTGTTGTTGTTGTGGCTGATGCCACCTGTCTGACGTAGTCTGAGATGTCTTTTCTTTATATAAGTAGAATATTTTTTAAAATTATTTTAGAAGCATTTTTTTTTATAAAATGAGACCCTTTTGAAAAAAAAAGGTTATTCTAAGTTAATTTTTTCCAAAATAGAGTATTTAAATAATTTTTTTTTGTCAAAATGTCCTTAAAAAAATTTTATACATGTATTCTCTAATCTAATTGACACTAAATATCATGAAAACTGTCCATTTATGCACTTTTAAAACTTACGGTTCCGAACGTAGTCGGATATGTCGAGACTCTAAGCCCTCTCCATGGTAAGATGAGAAAGCGTGAAGAACTGGGTGCTCACTCAGGGATGTCTTAGGGCATGGAGCAATTGGGCTCGGATCCAGTCGAGGTCCTCGGGGGCATCGTTACATTCTTTACTCAGTCTTATTTAGATCACGATCCGGATAATTTTAATGCTCAAATACTATTCCCGTATATATTCTCCAAAAAACGAGGAATTTCAAATTGCATTTCATCTGGCTACAGGGGAAAGACTATATTAGTTTGTGATGACTGTTGTCCATGTCTAGGCCTAGGCTCTACATCTCATTTAGTCGAAATGCGGCCATCGGTCGAGGTGGTATGTAAGATTTATGAGTCATGCACACTTCATTGTTTCAAATTACCGTTTGTACGAGTATTTGACAATGCATGCTGCATACTGTCAACTTTTAAAGATCATGACACAGGGTCTAAAAAAAGTTTTAAGATTTCTCTGAGTTCATGGCCTCAAAGTCTTAAGATGCCCCTGTCTTCACTTAACCTTGGCTTAAAATAATGAGGTTCTCCAATAGTAGTCATGGCCAGGAACTCGGGGTTGGCATTTTCGAGTTCCGGATTCAAGTTCTGGTGTCACTGAAGATCCACGGTGTTCAGGAGGCTCATGCACGTTCAATCTATCAAGACTGTTTTAAAGAGAGTGGATGGTCAGCTAGTCGTCATTTAACTGTGGTTCAAAGAGGCGAGGTCCATCACCAAAAGTTCTCGTGTTGCTTTGAAATGTGACGTATCTAAACATTTGATCAGTCCGGCACCTCACTCTCTCGAAATTGCTCCACCCTCTAACGTGAGGACTTCGAGCATTCACAAGACTTGGCATTAGGCCTTGTGTACTGGAAACGAAAACACACATTCCCCCTCTCGATTAATATATATATATATATATATATATATATATATATATATATATATATATATATATATAAAAATATATATATATATATAGAGAGAGAGAGAGGCTTTAATTACAAAAAATGCCAATCACCATTCTCCTCTCACTTATCAGGTGCGACTCTCCTAAAAAAAATCCAGTGTTCTTCCTGTCTTTGCAAAATCCCAGTCTCGCATGATTTCAAAATGGAGTTCTGCGCATGCCCTTTAGAAGAGTCTATTCTGTAATGTAGGGGGATGGATTTCAGGAAGCCCTTGTTCCCCCTTCTGTCTAAGGCAGTCATGAAGGTCTTTTCGCCCTTGACGACATCAACTGTTTTTTTCATGATAATACTCGTCACAGCCTCTCTATGCGGTAGAATGTTTCGTGGCCTCAAGATTCCCATTATCACTCGATAAAAGTGACGTCTGTTTGCAACCTTAGTCTTACTAGACTTCTGTGGTCCCGGTAGCCTAGTGGTTAAGGTAACGGACTCGGGGTTGTAGCGTGCCATGAGTTCGAGCCCAGTACCACTGAAGACCTTCCGTGTAGTCCGATGTACGTTAAGTCTGTCGAGAGCTCAAACGTCCTCCCGTTGGTGTGGTAGTTTAGACAGGTGGGTGCCAGCTCAGGTGTCATCCTCTTCACTTGATCATGTTTTAAAATGACGAGGTCTGTCGCCAAAAGCCCTCGTGTAGTTGAACAGTGGTGCTACGTTAATATTCACTTACTCACTAGACTACTGCCGGCAATGATCCACGACGTAGAGACAGCTTATTCGTTTTAAAAAGAAATAGCTATAGAGATTTTTTTTGGAGTTGTCTACCTTACTTTCTCTTTTTTTTTAAACCTATTAAGCGTTTTCGACATTTTATTCCAATAATTTAGATATTTCACTAAAGGGTTTAACACACACACGCACAATATATATATATATATATATATATATATATATATATATATATATATATATATATATATATATATACTAGCTGGTATACCCGTTCTTCGCACGGGTGAACTGAAAAATTAAACAACACAGATTGAAGGAAAAAGAAGTTTTTAATGAATTAATTTTATGTGAATTGAAAATTTAAAAAAAAAAAAAAAAAAGCTTTTTGCATATCTCAGCTAAACAAAAAAAAAAAGAAAAAAAAACACATTTGTTAAATTTTAATTATGTAGATCTAATAGCCGATAAAAAGGATTTTTTAAATTTATAATTCCTCGTAACACTCTTGAGGGTCGATTTTTCAAAATACCTCCCTAAGCTGATCTCTGCTCAGCAAAAGTAACACATTCTTAAAAGTTTTGCGTAATGAACGCTTAAAGTAGTGTAAATAATTTATATCTGAAAGTGTAATACATTAATATGACTTTCTGTTGTATTTATTTTATTTTAAAATTGTAATATTCGCAAGCAACGTCGTTTCTTAAATTATAATGGCGATTCAATGAAAAAAATAGCGAAATGTTAATGATAGAGTCAAGTTGGCAAATGGCTAGCTACTTTTCCTAGCTCGAGTTTTATTAGAGCTTTGTAAGACCCGCCGTGTAGGGGAGAAATGCACTTTAATACTTTATCCAACCGCATTATGATTTACTGCAGTTTTTTTTCATACAATTTTTTTTTGGATCACTACATGTACAAATTAAGGGATATACATAAACAAAATACTCCACTTTGGAAAATTTAATCCGTTAGAGCTAATGAATTAATTAAAGATATTCCACTGTAAAATTAATTATGTACACCGTTCACTTAAAATAAGTAGTCAAATCATTTTCCAATGTCTTCATTAACAGAAAACCATAAGACACTTAAATTTTGACATTAACTATTTTTTTGCGACAAAAATAATCATCTTTGCAATCCGCTGAAAACGCAATATCTGCTACAAAACTTTTCGCCTTCCCCACTAAAATACTCATCATAGAACCCGTGCTGCCATATATCTTGGAAGAGTGGATTTCAAAGAATACTAAAGCTAAGTATTGGTAGAATATTCCTGCTAAGTTGGTGTGGTGTGGTAGTTAGGAGAAGGGGGTGCCAGCTCAAGTGTCGTTCCCGTCACTTGACCATTGTTCAAAATTACGTGGTCCGTCTCCAAAAGCCCTCGTGTAGCTGAACAGTGCGATGTTAATATTCACTCACTCACTCACTGCAAAAAATACAGTGCAGTAGTTATTGCATTTTTAAGTATAAAACTAATTATATCTGCATATTCAATTAAAATTACAGCGTTATAATTAACTACTAACCACAAAAAAATTATGAAAGTTTGTCCAAATGATGTGTGTAGTGTGAAAGAGAAAGTTTATTTACTTTAAGTACCAGAAGCGATAAAAGTAGTTATTTTGAAAATAGATCAACTTCTTACTACCAAATGTGCATAATAAAATCATAAAAAAAACATTAAAATAAAGAGAGATTTATAACAACCTCTCCCTTCAAAACTTAGTTTTATTCTGAAATAAAAAAATAGACATTATTCTGATCACAGGAATTAATTAGAAGCGATTCTCTTGCGTAGCCAAAACAAAAAGAGTTTTTCACAAACAAAAGATAGATATATGCTGATGTGGGCTTTTTTGCTTGCAGATGGCAGAATTTTTTCCTTCTTACTTGACAAATAGCGTTATATTTTGAACCCTTTTTACAAATTTTTATAAATTATAGCCTATGGTATAAATTATAGTCTATGTTTTATTCTGATGTATAAGCTATATTACTGTAAAGTTTCATTAAAATCCATTAAGTTGTTTTTGCGTGAAAGATCCACAAAGATTTTCACAAACTTTCACATTTATAATATATATTAGATATATACTTATGTTCAAAGAGGTTCAGTTGAAGTGCAATGAAAATTACATTAATGTATGTGTATGTATTAAAATTCTTTCCTTGAAATATAAAATATTACTAACAGTTTATTGTATCAACAATTTTTTTCCAATAAACATAGACCTAAAAAAATCTTTTGATTCGTACTGGAAACTTATAACTCCAATGTGAAACAACAAAAAAGGAAATTTAATGCATGAATGATTTGAATAAATAATTCGTACATAAATATTTTGAGTAAAATGCGATAGGTTAGACAGTTTTACCCTCCTAACAGTTACACTGATAGCTCATAATTATTTTAGTTAATTAGCCTTGTTGAGAACATAACGTACTTTACGAGTACTTTTCAAAATTATTTTTATATTTTACACTATTCAATCTATTTGTGCCATTTGAACCATGACAACCCGTTTTGTTTTCAGCATTTTGTTTTACAAGTATTTGTCTTACTTTAGTCCTTTAACTGTCTCTTGTGCCCGCAGGTCCCAGGTCCAACCACGTACTTCGGCCCCCTGCCTCTTCCCCGTCCGCCACTTACGCCGGCAGAGATCGGCGTTCGTACAGCAGCCCAGCCGCTCCACCAGGCACCTATTCCTTGGAGCTGCGGTCCAGCAGTGGAGGCGGGGTCAAAGTCCTAGTGACCACCCGATCCACGGTCGAGCTGCCTTTTCATCCTCCTCTGCCTCCTGAACCCAGCGTGCAGATCGTCAAGGTCAAAAGAAACCGCATCTTGATCTCGTGGGAGGCCAGTCTCACCACCAGGCCTCACCAGTACTGTGTCACCTCCAATCACAGGTGAGTTGACGCCGTGTGTTCAATATTCGCAAATTTTCTATAACAATGGAAGCAAACATTTTATACTTGAAGAAAATGTGTCAAATGCAGAAAAATGCGATGGCTCGTTCACCTCTTATTCTTTTCTTGTTTGTGGTTAGGAAATAACACGGTCGCACTATAAAGTAACACCTCATAATTTTGAGTCTCTGCCAAGTGACGAGGATGACACCCCCCCCCCCTTCTTAATTACCACACTAATGGAAGCACTTCGACAGATTTCACGTGCCATTCAAGCGCCTCCTCAAGATGGCGGTTCTACTATGGCACTCATTGTGATTTAGATTTTTACGGAAAAGAAAATAACCAAAGTTCATCAATTCTAAAGACATGAATTTGGTATAAGTTTGTTTGTTTCAAATGGACTGCCTTTTGGCAACTAAACCATTTTCAGTCAAGGCAAGTCCCCAAGAGTGAGAGCCATTTCATTGGTGGAACCACTTAGTAGCGACTACCCCTTTCAAAAATTCTGACTTTTAAATTTTATTCAATTCAATCTCTCGTAAATATTGCCGTGAGTTCCAGAGCCAAATTGATACTCAAGAGATTTTTTACATGCCCCATAATCTTCAGTCTATGATTTTCGCATCCAGAAAATCTATCGACTGAACCGGGATCAGACCCGCAGCCTTAGGTTTACAAAGCGGGCATGCTACCTCACAGCTATCGAGCTGACATTGATACAAGTTTGAAAGTTATTATTTTTTTTAAATAACGATGCGAATGTATAACGCGCTTCCTAAAGTTCTAGGTATTTCTGAAGAAATATTTCGCTGGATTCCCTAAGGTCTCAGTACCACAAAACATTCCCCTCAAAATCGCACGACTCGGTTGAAACCTTCATCAAACTTAAGCGTGTTACATCTTTTCATTGAATACAATGGTTTTGATTAATGTCGACAAAAATGTTGCAAAAGTTATTTATACTTAAGCTTATACGATTTTTTTTAGGAACGTAACTAACGCGTGAAGAAGAATTAGGTAATATATATATATATATAAATACAATCAATATTGAATTATACTAAATTGCTATAAATCTAAAGTAGCAAAGCAAAAATAGCAATACAACTAAACAGTACAGGTCCAGAATAAGATAGCCTCAGTAGTACAACAAACAAATTCTTAGCCTTAGGACCTAAGATACATGTTAAAACATTTTTTTCAGGCCAGCCAACTTTCACCTGTAATTTGCCACAACTTCTAAGCTGTAGGGAATAGAAATAAGAGTAAGAATAAACCAGCATTAATAGGATAATAATCATATAACATTAGAAGATTGAAATTAAATATACTAAAACTAAGTGAAAAACGTATATATATATATATATATATATATATATATATATATATATATATATATACATATATATATGTATGTATATATACAGTTGCTAATATAAAGTAAACTTAACTCAGTGGCGCAACAGCCAATGAGGGCCAAGGCCTAAAGTACTCAACCCAGTATACTCGACCTTGGGCTCTGTGGTGCATCAGCGAATATTCCGGTCAGGTGGTCAGTCTGACGCGAAAACTCCCTAAGTTCCCAAGCAAGCTTGGTACTCTTTTATCGACCCACTAAACTGATGAAAGGCTGAGTTAGCCTTGCCCAGCCCTTAAAAGTTAGTAAAATTAGCAAATAAAAATAAACTAAATCTGCATTCCCCTAATGCAGAAAATATATATATAAGCTATTTTATAAATCTAATTGAAAGTGAAATTTAACGCAAGAAAATACCAAGACAGTGCAGAGCAACATAAATACAATATTCGACTCTGAGGGTGAGATTTGAGAGACTGCAGAGTTAAACAAAGTTTTTTGTGGTGCCAATCTTCCTTATTATTGACCTATTAAAGAGTTTAAACAAATTTTTTAAATAAAGGCAATTAGAAATGTTGTTAATATTTTTTAGTACTTTAATTTATAAATAAATAGAATATATAGTATATATTTATCTACTTCAAAACGAATTTGAAGTAAATCAGGTCTCAAGGCGTCACCTTATTAGTTTATTAAATAAATTTTTCACATAGGAACATTTAGAATGTCACTATAATGTATACACATTGTAAATAAATGCTTTTTTAAACAGAGTACAAAAATGAAGTCCTACTGTGTTGCTTGCAAATAAAATGCTTCTATGTTTACACAGGGGCAACTACAACTCTCTGTGCAGCGCAGAAAGTGACCTGTCCTCTGGGAAGCATGGAGCCTCTCTGACATGCGTGGGTGGCAAGACTTGGCATCTCTTCAAGGGTCTGCAACGTGGCAAGACCTATTTCTTCGACGCTTTTGTGTTGGACAACGCCACCAACGCTTCTTCGACCTACGTGGGGGTGAGCGCGACCCTTAGAGGTGGAGGATCGCCACCCCCTCGCATCAAGGACGATGCTCTGGTCACATTAACGCTGGACGAGTCCAATGGATACACGGTCAATACCAAGTACCATCCGGGAAAGATAATGGGTGAGATTAATTTTCTTCCGCTTAAGATGGAAAAGCCCTCGTGTAGCTGAACAGTGCGACGTTAATATTCAATGAATCAATGAATGAATCCGCTTAAGATGGGCCAACAACGAATTTCCAATTTTGTGTACTTCCTTATTCATATAACACCTGCGTTTATGTCATTAACTAGCAGGAAATTTTAGGGCATTTTGTTATGAAAGTACTTAAATATTGTTGCTAACGTTTAGATGCAGTTTTGATATTAATAATTGTATTTTTGATCAATAATGCGAGAATTGTGATTGCGATATTGATTAAGAAGTATATTTATATAAAGATTAAATCATTTTTTAATTAATGGATTTAATAACCGAATAGTGGAACAGTGTAGTGTTGAATCGTCTTTCTTCGACTGCCATATGACAATAGCGTTGAGTAGGTACCAATGGGAGAAGAAGGATGTTTGTAGTTTCTTTTTCTTTCAATAAGTGTTTCAAAATTACATGAAAACTCTTACAAAATAGAAAATCATGCAATCATAAAACATATATATATACATCATTATAATAACCATTAATACATTACAAATCAATCTAAACGAAATAATAATCAAGAATATAGCTTTAATTGGCAATCCATATACATGACAAGTAGCATGGCTACAGTAATACATTAAACACTTTTAGGGGTAGAGAGACCGTTAAACAAAACTCTAAAGCGATAACTTTTCCCTTTATTTTTTTTTGGCCGCAGTAGCCTAGTGGTCATGGTCACGAACTCGTACCCAATGTGTCTTGGGTTCGAGTCCTGGGGCCACTAAAAATCACCGTGTAGAGAGGCTGATGCACGTTAAACCTATCGATGCTCAAAGGCCTCCCGTTGGCATCGTGGGGAAGTTTGGAGATGGAAGTAGCAGCTATTGTCCTTGTCACTTAATCGAGTTTCAAAATTACGTCCGTCGCGCCAACAGCCGTCGTTTGGCTTTAGAGGGCGACATCAATAAACTCTCTCATCCTTTATTTGCTTAAAGAACTGTGATGGAATACGATTTAAAGTAAGGAAATAATATTATACTTTTTGGAGCTAAAATTGATTGATAAATATCTAAATTATCGTATTATATGTGTTGCCAGTGGCACAGGAATTTTTTCAAGGGGGGGCCGGGGTCGAAAGTTCACCATTCTTGTATCATGCTCCTTTTGATTTTGTCGATTTTTGAGAACACAGCAAAAAACTAATTTTTCAATAAATAATTAGCATTAATTAATAAAATTAATCATTAATAACAAGTAATTAATTAAATTTTACGAACGTATACTCAGAATTATAATCATTCGGAAAAAAAGCAAGGGCTTGGGAGGGGGTCCGGACCCCCCCACCCCTTGTGTGCGCCACTGTGTGTTGCCATTTATTTATTTTATGATTCGCAATATTTTTTAATATAGATGTAATGAAAGTTGAGCAACCAACTTGTTCCGCAAAACTAATCATAGAAATTAACATTTTCTGAAGTGTAGACACAATTATAAAGTTTAAATTTGTATACAGCATTCTTACTGTGAAGACTGAAATAACCATCCTCACATAATTCAATGATGATAATTTTAAATTTTTCTAGAGCACAAACTCGTAACACATTTTCAAATAGAATGTTACAATATTATTATAACATACAGCGTGTGTGTGTGTGTGTTGGTATGATAAATGATCCGGTATGACAGTTTCTTTAAAATTTCCGTAAGCTTACTATTCTTAACTTCAGTGTAAAAAAAAATGTTTAAAATATTATAGCATTCTAGTATGCAAAATGAAAAGGAAAAAAACTGCGCGATAATTTGTACAGGAAAAAATGTATTGATTCATGCAGAAATTATAAGTGGAGTGGAATTGTGTGTGTTACCGTGTTACCTCTTTGTAAATTGTTAAAACACGATATTGCATTTTACTATCCAAAAAAGTGTTTGGAATTTGGGTCGTATTCTGTAACATTAAAATCCCTAATAATAAATACTATATCTTGTGAAATCAACTTTGCTAATAAAAAAGAAACTAATTTCCATTATTTATTTCTAAGGTTCCATACTGGTGTTTGTTCAATCGTGTACCGGCCCTGGTCCAGTAAACCTCCACATCACGAGAGGTGGATCCATGAAGCAAGGAGTCATGTCCACTACCGTTATGGACACGAAAACTCTTCACTTGCCTCCCACCAACGTCACCTCCTTGGGTTTGTCTGTGCGCTCCACCACCACCCACCCTAGGAAAGTCCGAATGTGGGTGAGCTCGCGGCGTCACTCCTTTCCCTTTCCGGACCTCCCGGAAGACAAGAGCGTCCGAGTGTTTGACACCTTGACCACTTGCGACTCCATCACCATCGGCTGGAAGACATCTGCGGACGAACGCGTCAAGTACTGCATCTACCGTCGAATGGGTGGCCAAAGTCTCGCCGAGCCCCAGAACTTTTGTGAGACTCAGAGCGGGGGCGTGGTGGTGCTTTGTCGGAGGTACCACCGATTTAGCAAGAGACGCTTCAACAATCTCATCATGCAGAAAGTGAAGGGTCTTCGTCCAGACACAAGGTACCTCTTCGAGGTGCAGGTGACCAAAGTGAAAGGGGAAATGTTGCCCTACGAACAGGTGTGGGCTAGGACGCACGAGACGTGTTCCAAAAACAAGCGGTGATGGAATTTAAAGAGCTTTTGCTCTTGTGGTGTTCTCTAGGCATCCAACTGGCACCCCCGTCGAACCTTTTGACGAGCTCTGTCCAGTTTGTGTTCTAGGAAGTTTCTTCCGGAAGTGGCGTTTGTTTACGTCCCTAAAGGGATGTCTAGTCCGCGTCCACGTTCTTAAGACATTTTCCTTGCCAACGCACTTGGGGAAGCCTAATGGACACAACTATGAGTGACAATTGTGTTTCGTGTTTAGATGTACATATTCTTGTATGAAAATCGTTCTACTTGCGACATCAACATCGTAGGTACTCGACGTACTTGACAAGTACAGTAACATTCACTGTTTTTGGACATCACTGAATTGGTCATCGACATCAACGCATTTACCTCTGGGTGTCCATTACTACAGAAATCTCGTTCCTTATTAGAGTTTAATATGAATGCTTTCATAAAGAATTGGAATCTAGATTGTATCTAATTGTCCTCTAAATTTTTTTGATTATACTATACTTTCCTAGAATCAACGTCGTCTAGACGAGGACTAGAGTAACATATCCATTGAGATGTTAGAGCACTGAGAAATGCTACCTCTATATTTTAGTTAAAAGAAGTTGTCTAATCTTCCGTATCGATGTAGCGGGAAAACTTATTTTCACAACATTTCACTGTGTGTCTTTATAGAACTACGCATGGATTTTTTAGAATCTTGTACTTTCTTATGCAAAAATTTCTATGAGCTTATATAAGATAGCCTTCTTTTAACGTGTGAATTATGTTTATCAAAATATAATGGATCCGTACTATTACCATCAAAGTAATAAATAGAACATTGCATGATTTCCTGTCATATACATTTTTACTCCGTCAAAACTGATTTTTATGATTTTCCGTGTAGTTGACCATAGCTCCTCTAAAAGGACTAAAATTGTGCCATCTGCTTGATGTAAAAAACATCCATTTTAACCCTCTTACAGTGGACAGAGGAATGTCGTTTTCATCCCTTATCAATGTTTTCTAAACATACCCAAGAGAAACGTTCCAGTGAATGCGACATTCTGTTATCTATTTGACTCTTGCATTATTTTCAACGTGGCCAAATGGGAGAATAGTTTTGTTCATAAAATGTATTTATTGAAATGTAATGAAGTGAAAGGGTTAGCCACACAATTGTAATTTGACTTTTGCCTGCTTGTTAATTTATGAAAAGTGCATTGTAGAGTTCCTTGTAATGTTTTAACCCTGTTCTTTTACTACATGAAAGAATTTCTGAAAGATATTGATAGTATTTTGTAAAAAAATAGCAAGTGTACTCTCTCTTTGTACATGATAAATAAAACATTTTACATGTTTTTAAAAATAATGTATTGAAATTATTATTTTACGCTTTGTTAAATAATGGTTTTAGATGTTTTAACTCTTGAATGCACCAGTAAATAAAAAAGGAAGCAATTTATTACTTGATACTGCTTAAAAATTACAGAGTCTGTCATCAAAATCCTTCGTTTTTTTTTTTTTCAAAGCCCTACGTCAAGAAACTGAAGTCATTCAATAAGTTCAATATTCACTTTTATTATGTTTTGAATTAAAGTTAATGCAATTACTATTAATTTCTTATATAATTTGCTTCAATAGATATGAACAACGTCACAGAAATCATTTCAAAATAGTATTCTTCGAAATTTGTAATTAATGCAGATGTAAAAGATTTGTAAGCAGACTTTTTAAAAATCGATAGCTTATTTCAATACCCAAATTATACTCTTCTATTCTTTCATATAGATCTTAAAAGGTAGAATATCTCATTACTTAGTTTTCTTTTTACTCTATAACAGTGGTTTTCAAACTTCAACTCATGTAACCCTTAGAACTAGAAAGTATTTTCTTGGAACCCTATTCCTTACACACACACTTACAAGAATATATCTTAAAATAATATTTATAATAGATCAATATAAAGAGAGAGAAAATTAAAGTATTGCATAAAGAATTTTAATATACTTTTAATATAATTTACTTATTAATAATATTAACTGTGATCCAAGTGTCACCCATGCGCTGTGTTTGGTAACTGAGATATGTGCTTGCTAACTGTCGAACTCTAGGTCTATTGAGAATAACTGCAATCGCGTTACATATTCTGAGTTTCATTTGTTTCTATATTTTGTTTTTATTGCTACTTACATTGAGAAATATTTTTCACTTATACATTAAAATGTGTGAGAAATACTGTGTATTTTGCAAGAATTTGCAACATATAAAGTTTAGGATCTGTTCTAGCTTAAAATTAAATTTTTAACCTCGAATTTGTTGATATGTTGCAGGTGTTTTTCTACAAATATAAAAACGTGTATTCATTAGAGAATTATTTAGTTTTGCAAGATATTTTAGTAACGAGTATAAAATTATCTCATAGAACTTAGGATAGTAAAAAAAAATTATTCATAATTTATTAAGTAATATGTATAACAAGTAATATAAAATTTTTTTTAAGTCAATTCCTACTAGATCAGCAAAGAAAATTTTATTTTAGCTACTTTTTATTAAATAGTTACAATTAATATAAATATGCATATACATAGCACATAACCACAACATTAAGTGGTAATTAATTTCTATTAATTATCATTAAAGTATCGTATTGTCATCGAAAACAATCATGTCTATTAAATTTCAGTTCAACTGAATGCTTTAAAACGTGAAAAAAAAAACCTTTTCAAGTTTTGACACAAGTCGCAAAAAATGATGCCAACGGGGCTGTATTTGTAATTCTTTAAGTAATTAGTTTTAATTCACACACACACACATTAATTTTTATTAATTATAATTAAATTACTGTATTGTCATCCAAAATAATCATGTATATAAAGTTTCACCTCAATTGAGCGCTTTAAAAGTATTTTATTAACGATTGAAAATTCCACCATGGTAAATAATTATATAGAGGTCATGAGCTAATAGTAGGAATTGAAAAGGATAAAATCGCGCGCGTTTTAATATTTTATTGTTTTATAATAAAAGTTTAAAAAGTATTGCAAAAAATAAAGTTACTATGTATCACACACACACAATAAAATGTTCCATTTCTTAATGTCAGGGATGATCTTTAAATTCTTTAAGGTATACAAACATTTTAGAGAATATGAATCCATTTTGCATACACATTTATTAGTTTCTTTTCGGGTTTTTTTTGTTTTTTTTTGCTATGACTCGTGGAACCCCGGGGTGGAACACAGCTTGAAGACCACTGCTCTATAAAATCTAGAGAGAGGAAGTTATTTTAGATAATAAAATATATGTAGATTTGGTATCAGAAGTGGAATACGAACCCACTCTCACATTCGTGGGCCAGAAATTGAGTATGGTTGGCTTTTATTTTGCTATTTCCTAACTGGACTTCGATCTGCAAGAGCCCTATTCTTAGGATCAGGTTTCTAAAATGGTGGAACCTTAACACTAACTCTTGCAATGGTATCAGTAGATTTTTCACCTTTTTGAAATTCGAATTTTGAATTTGGGGGTTATTCTAAATTTTAACACGTTCGGAATCACCAGTGTAGATTTATTAGCAGAGAACCTGATTCTGTTTCGTGGAATAAATCGTAAATATGATACAAATATCCTATGTACTGTAAGGGGATGGTGGACCTTCACAACGTCTAATTTGGGTCAAAATTCGGTTTTGATTTTTTTATACTAATAATATTCCTCATAATTCATAGAATAATTCTGTCAAAGTATTTTGTCTCATATCGATTAATAATTACTGAATTATTATGATTATTATTTTTTATTTTACTGAAATAAATGTTTAAAATGCCCTCTTATATCGTAAATTTTCCATTTTCATTGTTACGTAAAATGCTCCTTGCGTTTCAAATTACATCATATACCTTTGAAATTTTCACAATTTATGAAAGATGATATAATTCACAAATTTGTGCATTAGTTTTTTCTAAGAAATTTTACGGATCGTATTTTGTGTTTTTAATACCTTGAATGTGTGATAATTGTTGAAATATTTCATATTATATAGAAATTTTTTCTTTTTTTCTTCAAATTTTATTCTGAATTTAAAATCCGTCTACAGATATATTTTGCTGTAGTTCATCTATATATAAAACAAAAATTATGTACACATCTCAAAAACTAGTGCGCAAGGAGCATTTTTAAAAATGGTTTAAAAAATTTAATTTTTTAAAAGAAAAATATGTTTATATATAATAGGTTTTTTTAAAAAAATATATTAAAATTGTGAAATATAATAATCATTTTCTATACTGATTTCATTTTCAGCTAATTAAGCCAACAATTAAAGAAATTAGTTTTAATGGTCCACCGTAATAAGGGATTAATGTACGATGTAACAAAGAGGGAGAGAATATCTTTATATTCAAATTTTTATCGAGAATGAGTTGTTTTCACAAATTGAAGATAGATTACTATTTACAGTCAAATATAAATTTCGTAACAGAAATTCCGATTAATAAAAGACACGTTGTTGTTGGTACTAATGCCACCTGTCTGATGGCGTCAAATCGAGGTCCACGAAACTCATCATGGTAATGCATGGGTTGTACGACTGTTGTTAACCGTCGCTTTGAGCACCGTGCATGTGTCAGAACGATTTGGCTCGGTTTCACCCCAATTTTAATGGATAACCCCGTGAGGGTAATCTGGGGCCTCCGACCTCTCTTCCCCTTCCATCCACCTCACGAGAGGATTTGCGGCTCGATTGCTATTTATAGCACCCCATCACGAAAATACAATATACATTAGCAAACATCCATGTCTTCTCCGGGATTCGAACCCAAGTCCTATGGCACAGCAATTAGCGTCACTAAGCATTGCACCTAATGGTGGTCAATAAGAGATATTTGTAAGGAAAACTGAAATAAAGATATATACTTTAAAGATATAAAGATTCAATATGATCAGGATATAAAAAAATTATTATTACATATAAAATTATCAAAATAACAATGATTAAGAAAAACATTTCCTTCCTTCTTATTTGTTCTTCATTGTCACTGTAAGACGTCTTAAAGGTAAATGAAAACTCTTCCTTGTGCCTTAAGCGAATCTGCAGTGATGATCGAGTCTCTCCCAAACTTTTAAAGGATCTCTAGATGCTTGCTTTTTTGAAGGAGCTCTCGACATATTCCTATTAAAACCAAATTTCAAATTTATTTTCTCAGCCTCCTCCTCTTTGTCATCGATGGGCAGCCGTATCTAAAGTGAATGGAAATCCTGATGGAAGATTCGCTTCAGCCGAGAACTGGAATTCATTCAGCAGAGACACAAATTGTTTTTATTTTTTAGTTTGGCAAATTTTGTTTTTTCTACCACACATTGGATGAGAACATTCTGAAATATTTGAAAAAAAAAAAAAAAAAAAAAAAACTACACTTAAATGGAAAAACAAAATGTCTATCCACAAGTAATTTCTGGAAATTTTGTATTAAAATTATATAGGTAATATTTTAAACGTCATGCTGTAGTATTTTTTTCAGTGTTAATAAAAACAAACTGATTTTTGAATTCTTTAATTTTGTTCTTTCTTTTTGTTTGTATTGTTTTTTCGGATGGCCCAGGAAATACCGGGGGATTCAATTATATTTATGTAATTGACTTTACAATTTTATTTGCTATAGGATTTTTTTTCTTCGAGTCCGATTTGCAGTTCAGTTAAAATTACTCTTGAAACATTTAAAATTTGATATTATTAATTTGTTTTATCGTTCGATTTCTATTGGTATATTTTTCAATTCACCCGTGGTATACCAGTTAGTTTCTTCCGTAATAATGTGAATTGAATGTATTCTATCAAATTTTTACACACTGAAAGAAATGATAAAGACGATTTGTGTATAACTTTACTTAATAATTGAAAAAAAAAAATTTTTTTACTTCATGGAATCTGTATGTTTCTGAAAGTATTTTTATATATTTTAAATCGCGAAACAAAATACTAAATACTCTAAAATTGTTTTTCGGTCCCTTTATTTCGTTTTCTTATTCGAGAACTCTTGCATTACAAAATAAAATGTATTAGCAAGTTCTTTTCTTTTTATATAAACTAAGTATAGTTTTCATTTCTCTATTGTATTCTTATTAAAATTCTTATTTTAATAGGATACAACTTTTCAAAATATAAGTTTACGAAATAACATTTTATTAATTATACAAAGAAAAATACATTAGTTTCGTTTTTTATAAAAACTTCTGCTGACTATGGTTATTGATTAAAAGTCAATGATCACAGTTGCTTGTATAGCTGTGTTTTGTCGCAACCCCGTCGTGGCTGCGGTAGTCCAATGACTGGTCACGAACTTACGGCTGGCGTGTCGCGTGTCTGCCACTGAATACTCACTATGTAGTAAGGGAAGATGCACGTTAAATCTGTTGTGCTTAAAATCCTCCCGTAGCATGGTGTGGTAGTTTTGAAATGGGTTCTACCTTAGTTGTCATCCTCGTCGCTTGACCAAGGTTCAAAATGACAAGGTTCATCGCCTCGTGTTTCGGTGTATTGCGATGTTAATATAATCACTCACTCAACTACAACTACGTTCGGTCAAATCTCCAAAATTTAAAACAAGCGTCAAACTCTATGATCCAGATGCTCATTTTTACTGTGATCATTCACTGATTTTCAATCGTGTTTTGACGAATGGCCTAGATCAGCGATTCTCAAACCGTAGAGTACGTCCCCCAGAAGGGAAGTGATGACCCTACATGAGGGGCAATAGCACGTAGAAAAAATTGAAAACAAAAGATTTTTTTAAAAAAATTATTATTTAAGAGTAATTTATTAAAATTATCTAAACTTAAAAGTAACAAAATTCAATATTTATTTTGATGATTTGTATAGTATTTAATTAAGATCGTATTGTAGCTTTAGTACATTATTATTACATTATGTTATTGTATGGGGGGCGATGAAAGTTGGGTCATAAATACTGGAAGTTTAAGATGTGCATTGGCTTAGCCTTTTCCATTCGCATTTTGTTTGTGCTTGACATTCCTATTACTCAAGGAAACGGCTCGTGTCTGGCGTGTCATGAATTCAAGCCCAGTATCACCGAAGACCCGCCGTGTAGGGGAAAGATGCACGTTAAATCTGTCAAGAGGTCAAATGTCCTCCCGTTGGTATGGTAGTTAGGAGATGGGGTTGTCAGCTCAAGTGTCATCCTCTTCACTTGACCATGGTTCAAAATGACGAAGTCCATCACTAAAAGTTCTCGTGTAGCTGAAAACTGTGCCGTTAATATTCACTCTATCGTGATTTTCATCTCAATCAAAATTGCTAAATGTAAGATAGCGTGATTTGGCGACCACTATGCAACATATCACCTCCGATACTGAAATGTTGCCTGTCATGAAATTGTCCAAAGGGAAACACGTTTTGCGTATGCAATTTTAAAATCTTATCGTCGCATTTAGAATAAGAAATGTCAAAGTAAAGAGTCGCCTGCATTTTATTACAGTTGTGCGTTTTATGTAAGCCACTTAAGCTGTTCTTAAATATCTCTGAAATTTTTATCTGAAAAAGAATTCCAAAATCATGCTTGACAATTGGTGACGGTTCTGAGGACGATACCTGAACTGTCATCCCCCTCTCCTAACTTTCACACCACTTCAACGTAGAACTATGCAACGATAAATTAAACATACATCAGCCGCTCATCACGGAGGATCTTTAGTGACACTGGATTTCGAGCATGTGGCTAAGAAACGTTGGTCAGGATTTCGTGACCATGACCACTCGACTATCGTAAAAGCCTTCTTAAATGTTTACGATTTTTAAACGGTTGAATGAAAATCAATGACAGTAGGAAAATAATAAGTAATATAATTAACTGTTCTTCTCCAACGAAAAAGTAGCCAGTGGGCTTTTTGCAATACCGATTCTTGACAAACAATACTCAAGTCGTCTTAGTTCCATTCAAGAAAATCATGAAGAATAAGTAGGACTGCACGTGACCTGGTGGTCATGGTCACGAACTCGTGGCAAGCGTTGTTGAGTCTCGGGTTCGAGTCCTGATGCCACTGAAGAGGCACCGTGTAGAGCGGGCTGATACTCATTGAATCTAGCGAGGCCCAAAGTCTTAACATTGACGTGGTGTGGAAATTAGCAGAGTGCGGTAAGCTATTCGTCTTAATCGAAGTTTGAAAAGAGGAGCTCGGTTATCGATAGCCATTACTTTGAAGTGCGAAGCTGAGTGAGTAAGTGAATACTAATGTCGCACTGTTCAACTACATGAGGGCTTTTGGCGACGGACCTCGTCATTTTGAACCATGGTCAAATGAAGATGACAAGACCTGAGCTGGCACTTCCCACTCTTAACTACCACACCAAAGGGAGGACGTTTGAGCTCTCGACAGATTTAACGTGCATCGTTCCCCTACACGGCGGGTCTTCAGTGGTATTGGGCTCGAACTCGTGACAAGCCAGCCACGATCCGATACCTTGACCACTAGGCTACCGTGGCCCCGAAGTGCGAAGTTAATAAACACTCACTCATGGAGGATTGTGCTGATCTGGTCAAAATCTATTAATGACTTGGTGTGAATGTACTAATACAGTTGTAGTAGTATCCTCATCACGTGACCGTTATTAAAGAGCTACGGGTTACATCTCCCGTAGGTCTTGCGTAACTTTAAAACTGGGCTCATTGAAACCTTTTTTTATATATAAAGACGAAAACATGAATATCTTAGCATATCATTCGTATTATAATGGAATAACTGGGGGCTGCGATCTGAATTTTAGCCGCGATAACCGAGTGGCTAAGATCGCGAACTCGTGATTGACGTGGTTTCTTTTGGGTTGTGAATGGAAGTCCCCCGTGCCACTAAGGACCACTCGTGAAGAGGATCGGATGCACTTAAAAAGTATCGAAGCTCAAAGTCCTCACTTTGTTGTAGTGTGGAAGTTTGTAGAATTTAGTGCTGAATCAAGTTCCATAGTCGTCACTTGACCTTTGCTTAAAATTATGATTTTCTGCGATTGCTCTCAAGTTATAAAAAGAATCAGGTGGATCTTAATTCCACGAAGAATATCCTAATGATTTTAGCACTTTCTTTCCCATAAAATATGTGAATTTTAGTCACAGTTCATTACTTACAAAAGTTGAATCCTTTTTAGTATTATATATACCATTGCTTCCCAACCTTTTTACCACCGCGGACCGGTCAACGTTTGATAGTTTTACAGCGGTCACTAAAAGGGGGTGGGAGAGATGATTGCCTATATTTTAGATTGTTTTGATTTAACAATTTTTAATTAATTGTATTTAAACATGTCTTCAAAATAAGATACAGTTACACCAATAAAAGGGAAAGTCAAACAAATCCGAGAGAAATATACCACAATAAATAAAACGGAAGCAGTTTAATATTCCTTGAATAGCCAGGTACCATTTGATCCAGGTATCGGTACGCGACCCGGAGGTCGGGGATCGCTAATAAAAACCACTAAAGAACTGCCGGACAGATGGGACTCATTCACGAAAAATATATCGAGACTCAATGTCATCACGTTGGTGTAGGGTGCCAGCTCAGGTGTCGTCCTCGTCACTTGATTGACGTTTTAAAACAGAGATTCATCTCCAATAACTATCGTGCTTCTTCAGAATGCGACGTAAATTAAAATCAGATCAACAAGACGTATTTGAATGCACGAGGATTTCATCCAATTAATTCAAAAGTGTGTTCCAATTAGAGAGCTTTCCAGTGCGGGAAGCAGAAGAAACATTCCAAAACTGTTTGGCAAGCGATGTTCTCCTGCGCATAGTAATAACAGTTTCGGATGAACGGGGAAATAGAAACCCACGCATACACAACAGAAAGATGTCTTCTCTAATTTTGGATTTTTTTAAGGAGACAGCTGATAATTGAAGCAGAATGCTTCAGTTTCAAGTTTTAATGCAGAACTTGAAGTATTTTCCTTTGGAACGCAGATGAAGCAAGATTCTTCCACTCTTTTAAATATATGGACGGTATTTAAAGAAACAGTAAGAACTTTTAGCAGTATAACTAACTGTAGAACCGAGTGATGATATGCCTTCGTGAACCTTCACGAAAGCATACCATCACACGTCGAGAAATGTAACCATTCATATAATTAAGTAGTGTTATTCTAATTTGACTTGAACACAGAGCTTCTCAAACTTCCACTATTCACTCATTTTCATCACGCCCCCTCCGTACAATAACCATGCATTGAATTCAACGATACTGTACTTTGTGGCGAAATCTACAAGACGACTTAAACCTCGTATTACGACTTAAGGACGTACATAAACGTCTCGCTCAGCCAAAGCGCTATTCCCCTGGACGTATTTATACGTCTTTCCGGTCTTTTATGTGCACTGCGATCCAGAAAATTATTCCGAAGGCAATGGAATGCAATAAAAAGGACTTGACAGTGCTCACGAAGTATTTACTTACTTCAGAGGATTTGCTTGGTTATTCTTTTTCTCCTCCGCCCCAATGCATCGCATACGCGTGCCTACTTGGTGGCATTGGGGAGGGAATCACGTGACTTTTTGTGAATCAAGGGATTAATCTTAAATTGCACACATTATTAAGATAAGTGTTAATTTTTGTATCTAATTTTGTATATGACAAGATCATGGGGTCACTTTTAATTATTAAACTTGTTCTAAACTTGTATCACTAAATTAATTATAAAATACATTGTGCAGTACTGATACATTTATAAGTGCATTATATCAGTGTAAATGTGTCTTTAATTTTTTATTATCTCAGAATGTATTTTGTTTATTTCAGTCAATTAGTAACTTTCTTAAATAATCTTTAGTTTTCGACTTATCACTATGCTCCTGCCTCCCTCGTAGAGTTATCACCCCCCCTAAGGGGGGCTACCCCATAGTTTGAGAAACGCTGCTTTAACACAAGAACGTCCATGGGTGTCGATTGAACACCGGAGCCTGTTAGTTTGTTCTACTTTCCGTATTTTTTCAGGGAATTTGTAAATTTTTCGTGATTTTTAATCACTTTCTGTAAAAAGTTTTGTCGTTGTTCTAGGTTAATGACGAGAGATTTTACAACTAAATATACTTAAAATGTTCCCTGATGTCGTATAGACACCCAGGCAATTGATCATTAGAAATAGCTGTCGTTCAGCGAAAGATAGTTCACTGGGTAGATACTGTTAGTAAAACTTGCTTTCGGAAGTAATAAAGCACATTTATTAGACCTTGAATGCAATGTTATTGAATTCTCAGCGAAAATGAGTCAGTTATATTAAAATTGTTGTCTAAATATTTCGTTACATAGCATTTGCTTATCAGTTGTTGAGTTCAAATTTCGTAAGTGCGAGAAATTTAAATGCCATTAATTTTTGCTTATACTAATATTTATGAATGTTATTGTTTTATTCCCTTTTAGAGGATTAAGTCATTTGTTTTGTAACAAGTTTTTTTATGATAATTGCCTGAAATAATTTTAAAAAGTCTTAAAGCTAGTCTTAAGTCTACTGAACAGTAGTCCTGCAGTTATATATATATATATTACAATTATTTTACATTTTATATATCACGGTGTAGAAACGGCCCCGGCAAACTTTTAAGGGTAATCCAAATCCCGGGCGTTTTAGTGTTAACTAATGTTGCATTCGCAGTGAATGATGGTCAAATGTTGAGAACAGCAGTACTGACTTTCCATGTTACACGCATTCTGAGCTGGGGAATTTTGATAGCCATTAAACTTAAAATCATTGATTTCTTTGGCGGAATTCATTTATGATACTTAAATTTGCTTTGCGACTTGCAAAAACTGAATTCATGTACACACTGATTGAATTCATGATATAAAAAGTAACATTTGCCTCCCAAAGTCTCCGTTCAAACAATCATCTTTCATATTCATGCAAAGATCGCTTAGATTAAATGAAGTCTTTCTGAATCAATATAATTCTTTATTCGTTATTCTAATGTAGTAAATTCAAATATAGTATACGCAACAATCACCTGATTATGACATAAAATAATACAAACATTTATTATTTGAGAACGACACAAATCGTATTCATCAAAAGTCTGCGTACACTTGAAAAAACTTTTACAATAATAGATTGTAACTAAAATTTTGTTTGAGTTTCAGTAAATGTTGAGTTTTAACATGGTCTTGAGGGGACTGAAATACTTTTTCTTGTTGAAGGTTATTACAAATATATATATATATATATATTTAACGAAATTAAGTTTATCAGAGTATATTTTATTTACATAGATATATATGCATGAATTTAATAAAAATGAAGTGGGAAAAAAACATTCTAAATATTTTAATGAAATTTAATACAAAATTTTCAAGTTTTTTATAAAACAAAACATTTTTTGAGTTTTTGAAATTTTTTAAGTCTCTGAAGAAAACTTTTTTTTTGCATTGTTTATTTTTTTAGTATCCAGTTGTCAACAAATTATTTGATGTAAACCCTTTTGTTATTTATTTCAACATTGGAATGTGCGCCCAAATAACAGCGCATACTTTTGATCATGTTCCTCAATTCGGATGACGTGGAACTGGAGCTGTATTATTCAGTTCACTTTCGTTGTCGGAATTTGCCTCTATATTTTTTGAGCTCTTTGAGTAAACTCCAACATGTGTGTGTGTGTGTCTTTTCTATAATAGGGGCTGTATACACATTATCATCCTCTACTGTAAAGAATTCTTCCGATGATACAGTAGAAGAGTCCAAAAGAGGCAGAAACTTCCTCAAATACTTCTTTAAGGGGTGTTTTCTATATTTTGTTCATTTCCAGAAGTGCAAAGCTTTTCGTGTTAAAAGGAAAAAAAAAATACATGAAAATAATTGGTAGTAGTAGTTGTCAGGATTACTGTATCATTTGTGTTAACCGATATTTCGTCTTAAACGTTTTCGTGTTAAATGTATATTACTGTATAGTATATATTTTAAAGGTTTAAATATAAAACATCGGAATATTGAAAAAAAAAAGTGCTAAGTTACCTGGAGGGTGGGGGCATATTTTATGCATGCAAAGGTTTCATAAAAACATTTCTGAAAAAATTTTGAAAAGTATATTTTGCATGCGTACTAAAAAAAGAAATGATTGATAATTAGAAGGATTTTTTTAAAGCTGTTTTCGGCAAAAGTACGAGAGCCTGAACTAAACGCGGAGCGCATTTTCAAACAGAATCATGCCTCAATTTTCACGAAAATTTGCAACATTATAACTCTTGCATCTATTAACAATATATATAGCGTTTCTAAAATTTCAAAATATTCTTGAATATTATTTTTTTCATTTTAACACGTGAAAGGACAGCTCATTTAACATTACGGTATAGGAGAAACGCGAAACACATTTTATCCCAGAAGAAATGGCTCAGCTCTGTCAAAAAAGTGAAGAATGATAAAATATGTTGTTTTCTAAAGGATAGTGAAGCCAGAGTATAATAATAATTTTTCTTTTTTTTTTTATTTCAGAAAAAATGTACCTATTTCGGTTCCTATTCTGTAACATTAACCGAAAACAACCTTAAACATTGAAAGTGAAAATTTCTCTCTTGTGACAAAATCTGAGTGTCGGATGGAATTTTTAAGCGGCCGACATCCGTCCATAGTTTGCGAGTCATTGGTTTAACAAAACAAAAAAATATTCAACTGTTCATAGGTTTCATGGGTTTAACTGTTTATTGGTAAATAGCTGTTTTTCACGTATTTGATGTTGGCTAAACCTGGATGGTCATAGTACCTGATGGATTGTTAACCAGCATAGTACCTGATGGATTGTTATCTTGCTTTATTGCAACAGAGGTCCCAAATATTTCATTCCCTAGAAATTTTCAATCCCTTTACAAAAATTTTAACCTACTAACTCTACTGATTGTTGCATATGTGGCATATTTTACCTATTCAAAAAATCAGTCAATCAAAACTATTTCTAAAATTTCAACTTTTAAAAAAAAATTTAGGACAGAGAGGTCTAAAATAGTAAATAGAACAGCACTAAAACATTAAATTTTTAAATGTGAAATGAAATTATTAAATAAAATAAAAAAACTTCCTTTGCTTATACACATGTAGCATTTACTCTTTCGTGCTGCCATCTAGTGTAATTTAAACGCTATATCATAATTTGTTTCTTTCCATCGGCAATAGATGGCACCACGATAGTGTGATATACCGCTGAATAAAAAGCCAAACCAATACACATCGTAAAACTTAATTCTTAATGAAATTATCAATGGACTAGCTCTGAGATGACGCTGTGTCAAAACTCCTTCGATGCTCTTTTTTTTAGACATGCGAGTTCTGTTAGTGGGAATGTAGTTTCACATGTTGGGCCCCTCTAACTTAGAGGCTCCGTATCATTGATACGGCGATATCTACGCCCCTGGAAATTATATAATATTTTATTCATAGGATCAAATATTAAAATTATCATTGAAAGGAACGATTTGTAACTTTTACAATAACAACAAAAAATGTACACATAAGGAAAACTTTCGTGTATCCATAATAGCAATCTTAATTTTAATTAATTTACTTTTGAATGATGAAAAGCACTGGAATTTATTTGATAATTTAAGTCATTTTTGTTTTAAACATTTAAGTATTCTTGATTATAGATAGTTACTATAGATTATAGATACTAATTTTTTCTTTTCAGATGAGATTTTAAATAATGATATAACATAAACTTCATAAATGATATTGACATATTAATATCTAATATTTTACAAAGTTGTTCATTCTTCACATAATAAAATACCTTTTCGTTTTATACGTTAATATAAGGTCGTACATATGAAACCAATCTGCTAAAAATTATAAAAGGAATCAATCTTTTCTTTTTTGTTCAGGGCGATTCATTTAGGGCCTCCGAAGATTCAACAACGTCTAAACAGACCAACGTGTAAAACGCAACCTACAACCAATGTTGTATTAACAAAATTAATAATATTATAAATGATATATATATATTTTTTATTTCGTCACGAGAACTATTTTATTAAATCTTTCTTTAATAGTGATTAGACGAGGGGTCATGGTCGTGAAATTGTGTCCTTCACGCAAAGGATCACATGCAAATCAAAACTGCCAAGGTTTAAAGTCCTTACACTGTCTTTGTGTGGAAATTTAAAAAGTTGGAGGCCAGTTACTCATCACTTAATTGTGTTTCAAAATTACGATGTTCGTTGCCAATAAACTTCGTACGGTATCAAAGTGTGAAGTTAATAAATTATCAGGGTAAAAAAATATATATTTATTACGGATGTTTAGGTTGAGACACATTTATATGCATGGTTTGGGTCACAATTATGAAAACATATGCAATGTTATTAGGCTGTATAAACTGTAATGTAACTAAACTATCTTTTGCCACCCGAATTACGTATTTTTAGAAATTTTTCGTAATGAGCGCTTCTTTAAAAAATAAGACTCATTTTTTTGCTAGTCTTCATTTTCCGTTTAACGCCATCTTTTCAGAATATTTAAATTTGTATGTTAAACTTTTTTTTTAAAATTGATCACTTATTTTAACAAAACATTTGGGATTTAATTTTTATAATTTATGACTTACACTTTTTTCTTAAGAATTGATTCGCAGACTGTGGTACGCTGAACCTCGGGGTAAACAAAAATTCGTATGATATATGTTGTTGCTAATGCCACCCGTCTGACGTAGTCAGATCGAGGCCCACAAAATTCATCATGGCAAGGGGCTAGATGTACACATGTCGTTGACTGTAGCCTTGATCACCGTACAGGTGATAGTACGATTTATCTCGGTTCCACCCCAATTTTGAAGGAGAACACCCTGCGGGAAAGTCAAGGGCCTCCCACCTCTCATCCCCTGCCACCAAATTTACGAGAGGGCTTGCGGCTCGACGGCTGTTTAGAGTACCATGCCGCAAAGGCACTATACATTTACAAACATCCATGTCTTCTCCAGGATTCAAAAGCATCCCCTATGGCACAGCAGTCCGCGTCGCTAACCACTATACCGGATGGGGGATTCGTATGAGATATACTAAAGCTGTGTGGTCTTCAAACTGTTTCGATTCAAGGAACCTGTAAATCTAAAAAGTGTATTTTTTGGGGGGGGGGGGATATTACATGCACACTTAGAAGAATATATCTTGAAGCAATACTAAAAATAGATCGATGTGCTATAAGTACCTTATGTAAAGATAATTAAAATAAATATTGTATTAAAAAATTTAAATGTAATTTTTCAATATAACTTACGCATATATTATAACTAGCTGGTATACCCATTCTTTGCACGGGTGAATTGTAAAATTAAACACAGATTGAAGGATGAAGAAGTTTTTAATGACTTAATATTACGTGAAGTGCAACTTAAATAAAAAAAAAAGCTTTTTGCATATCTCAGGCACACGCACACACACAAAACAAAACGTATGAGTTAAATTTTAAGTCTGTAGATGTAATAGTTGATAAATTTTTTTAAAAAATTTATGACACCCCGTACCTTTCTTGTTCGTCGATTTTTGTAAAACACCTGCCTAAGCTGATCTCTGTTCAGAAAAAGTAACACATTGTTACAAATTATGTGTAATGAACGCTTAAAAAAAAGTATAAATAATTTATATCTGGATGTGTAATACGTTAATATTACTTTCTGTTGTATTTATTTTATTTTGAAATTATAAAATTCTTGAAGAACGTCATTTCTCTTTTACATTATAATGACTATTCAATGGAAACATAGCGAAATGTCGATAAAGCCAAGTTGGCATCCTTTTGGGCGACCCTGTTGGCAACTTGACAATTGATTGAACAATGCAGAAGTTGATATGCTGCAGCGCCACCTGATGGGAAACTACCACAAAGAGGATAGCATAAAAACCTTCTTCACAAAAATAATTATATGCATGCCAATTTTCATATTCATCAGTTGAATGGTGTCGGAGTGAAGAGAATTCATATATACAAACATCCATTTATATATATATAAGAGACGCATTTGTTGTCTGTTCCCTTATAACTAAAGATCCACACAACCAAATAACGAGAAATTTCGTGCACGTATGCAAAATTACATGGGGAAGGTTCTTAAACAGGTTTCGCGTTCGTAATTCTTTCTAAATTTTTTAAAATTTAATTTTTAAGTGATTTTCCAGTGTTATGATGTCATATGATGTCAAGTTTCTCACTAAGTGGACAATTTATGCTCTACACGCAGTTTTTCAAGATTATTATATATTTTTACTATAGCTATATTTATCAGTTGGAATATTTATTCAATTTTTCTATTCTATGGTATTTATATTTAGGGTTATTTTTCGAATAAATCATTTTTTTAAGGATTATTCTTTCAACAACTAAAATTTTGTTTTGTTGCTGTGGCAACATTTAGGTATTATCGTGGGATGTTTATGTGTGTGATTTTGCTCACAAATTATAACTTATTTATTTATTTCTTTAGAATGCGAAGATTATAATTTTGACAAACTAAAACTTCTCATTGATAAGGGTTATATTTCAGTTCGGTTCAAGTGTAGTTTTGGGGGAACACTTTGGATTTGGCGATTTTTCTTCGGATTTTTCGATTTTTATCTAAATGTCATAGTGAGATATCGAATTCATTCTAAAATAAATAATACCGAAAAAAGTACCTTGGCGACCACTTTTAGCCACCAAAATAAAGGACTGCGCCAAGTAGCCCCCCTATACGACACTTGATCCAATAATATGGTTCTTTGCAATTTCATGTCTTTATTTTAACCTTTAAGGGTATACTATTGGCTTCAGTGCATAAAATTGCCTTGCAGAAAATCAAACTTGGGTAATCATACTGCCCAAGCAAAAGCAGTGTTGGTAGTAATAGTTATCAGAGAATGAGCAAAACAGACAAATGGTTTAAATACCTGTTGAGGAAGCAGGTAGTCGTAAGATAAATTATTTTTGGAACTTATGTACTATTCTAACAATCGCCAACGTTCAAAATAACTTGCCAAGTTGGCAACCCCGATTTCGCATGTCATATATATGCTGAATTGTGAGTCATGTGATTCATTTCATATATCGCCAATAGGTTGCGGTTTTATGTAAGTACCTTATTTTTTCAAATAATACTTTTGCATTGATAAAATTAGTTCAGTTCTTTTTATGTCAGTTAATGTTAGTATTGTGTTTCATTTTTCAATTTATTTTTATATGCTCGGGATATAATATACTTTGGATAATTTTTTTAGTACTTGCATATTATTGCACAATCGCCAACGTTCAAGACAACTCGCCACTTTGGCAATCCCAACTTTGTATGCGTTGAATTGGCAATCATGTGCTTCATTTTGTATAATGTCACCAATAGGTTGCAATAATACGTAAGTACCTTTAATTCTGTACATTACTATAACATTAGACTGGCCGCTGCATACCAATTTGGCGTGATTTCAAAATCATGCTAAAAATGAGTAGCCAACCAATATGAAATTAATATTATGAGTATTATCTTAGCCTATTTTATCTTTCCCTCCAGTAATCCTTAATTAATTCAATATATAATTTTTGTTTTTCTTTATATTTTAGTACTTACATTTTTTTGGTTATTATGTACTGCAAATATTTTTTTGCACGTTGTGATGTCTTTGGCAAAATTAATCAGTGGTATTTTTATTAAATATGTTTTTTTTATCTGTTTTTGACTATTTTTAAAATTTTGTTTGTCTGTCTGAAATGCAAATAGCAAAATAAATATTTTACAATATATATATATTGTGTTTGTACGAAAATGTTTATACTGATTTATTCAAAATATTGAGCCATCTTTTATTTTTGGATATATTTTTAAGTTTTAATTTTATAACTAGCTATACCCAGCTAAATGTTGCTGTGGCTCAGTCAGCTTTAAAAGACTGGTACACCATAAAGTATGTCATGAGGCTTATATACAAAAGTAATAAAACACAAGAATTCAAACAAATCTATATACATATAAGACGCATTTGTTGTCTGTCTGAATAAACTTTCTCTTTCACACTACATCATTTGGACAAATTTTCAAAATTTGTTTGTGTGGTTAGTAGTTAATTATAACACTATAATTTTAATTGAATAGACAGATATTGCATTTTTAAGTATAACAATAATTATAAATACTGTACTGTATTTTTTGGAGTGAGTGAATATTAACGTCGCACTGTTCAGCTACACGAGGGCTTTTGGCGACGGACCACGTAATTTTGAACCATGGTCAAGTGATGTGGACGACACCTGAGCTGGCACCCCGTTCTCCTAACTACCACGCCCCACCAATTTAGCAGGAATATTCTACCAATACTTAGCTGGAATATTCTTTGAAATCCACTCTTCCAAGATATATGACAGCACGGGTTCTATGATGAGTATTTTAGCAGGGAAGGTGAATAGTTTTGTAGCAGATATTGCATTTTCAGCTGACGGCGTTTTCAGCAGATTGCAAAGATTATCATTTTTTCTCGAAAAAATAGTTAATGTCAAAATTTAAGTGTCTTATGTTTTTGCATGTTTATGGAGACCTTAGAAAACGATTTGACTATTTATTTTAAGTGAACGGTGTATATAATTAATTTTACAGTGGAATATCTTTAATTAATTTATTAGCTCTAACCGATTAAATTTCCCTAAGTTGAGTATTTTGTTTATGTATGTCCCTTAATTTTCAATGTAGTGACCTAAAAAAATATTACATGAAAAAAATTGCAGTAAATCATAATGCGGTAGATAAAGCATTAACGTGCATCGCTCTCCTACACGGCGGGTCTTAGAAAGCTCTAATAAAGTTTGAGCTATGAAAGTAGCTAGACATTTGCCAACTTGACTCTATCGTCAACATTTCACTATGTTTTTCATTGAATCACCATTGTTATTTAGGAAACGGCGCTGCTTGCGAGTATTACAATTTTAACATAAAATAAATTCAACAGAAAGTAATATTAATGTATGGCACTTTCAGATATAAATTATTTACAATATTTTAAGCGTCACAAAACTTTTAACAATGTGTTACTTTTGCTGAGCAGAGATCAGCTTAGGGAGGTATTTTCAAAAATCGACCCTCAAGAGTGTTACTGGGAGTTATAAATATAAAAAAAAAATCTTTTTCATCAGCTATTAGATCTACAGACTTAAAATTTAACAAAGGTATTTTTTTCTTTCTTTTTTTTCAGCTGAGATATGTGAAAAGCTTTTTTTGTTTAATTTGCAATTCACGTAAAATTAACTCATTAAAAACTTCTTTATCCTTCAATCTGTGTTTATTTTTTCAGTTCACCCGTGCGAAGAACGGGTATACCAGCTAGTATATATATATATATATATATATATATAATTTTTATCCAAGTTTCAAATTTTCCTACATTATGTTCAGTAACCGTGGGATATGTGCTTCTTTTTTTAAACAGTCAAACCTGGGTGTGTTGGTATTATCTGTTGTCCCACTTCATATTCTGCATATAGTTTGTTTTTTATATTGTGTTTTTGTAGCCACTATGAGAAACATTTTTCACTTCAATATCTTCTTTTGAATGGCATTAAAATGTTTCTATCCTGTGTGAAAAATCCGGTGTATATTTTCTATGAATCTGCAACCTATTTTAAAAATTTCTTGCTTTTAAAAATAAAATTATTTCGTGGAACCCTTGATAGTAAGCAACATAATATTAAAAATTTAGTAGAAAGTAAAAAGCTTTAATATTACTTTTTTATATTATAATAGAAGTTAAAAAAAATTACAAAAATGAAGTTATTATGCATACATAAAATTTTCAGTTTTAGATAAATGAGCTTTAGATATTTGTGGTCACTCAAACTCAACAGAAAACTTGGATCCATTTTGCATGCATATTTGTAACTTCCTTTTCGTTTTTTTTATTGTGGAACCCCTGGCGGTACACAGTGTGAAGACTACTTCTCTACAATACATTTACGAAGAGAAACTGCATTAAAGATTGGTAACGTGATTTAACTTCCGCAAGGGGTGAAATGACCAAGTCTGTCGCCAAGAGCCCTCGAGTAGCAAAATAGTACGACGTTGATATTCACTCAATCACTTCGCAAGAGGTGCCTCATTTCAATACCCATCAAAACCCTGATCAAGAGAAACGGTCCCCTTTGGAACGCAACTAAGCCATACATCGAAAGAAAAAAAGTTTTCGACGCACTGTTCTAAAACATTCAGATTTTAATTACAAAGTTTCAGGTAGTTTGATAAAGTAACGGACTCTCGCGCGCGCGCGCGATACTGTAGCGAGTCTGGGTCTATTCTTATGAAGACCATCCTGTAGCAGATTTAGCGTTAAATTAAGTCTATTCTTTTTCTCATATTGGCGTGATTGATTGAATATTAACGTCGCACTGTTCAGCTACACGAGGCTTTTGGCGACGGACCACGTAATTTTGAACTATGGTCAAGTGACGTAGACGACACCTGAGCTGGCACCCCCTTCTCCTAACTACCACACCACGTCAACGGGAGGACGTTTCAGCTCTCGACAGATTTAACGTTCATCGTTGCCCTACATGGCGGGTCTTTAGTGGTACTGGGCTCGAACTCGTGACAAGACAAGCCACGATCCGATACCTATACCACTCGGCTACCGCGGCCACCTTCTCATATTGGCGTGATATGCAAGTTAGGATCGCAATTCAGATATCCCCGTAGCCACCATAGCATGATTCACTAATAGTCCTGTTTAAACAGTGGTGGCCCAACCAGATGACCTTGCGGCCCACTTAGGAAAAACATTATAATCCAGTGGGCTGTCTATAAAAAAATATATTTTTATAGTAGATTTACACTCATTACAAACATTTATTAGAATGAAAAGTTAAAACAGATTGAACTATTATTACTGTTTCCATTACTCCCGAGTATCTACGAAAGCAGAAGCTGCACAACCAAATGGAAACAATGAGACGGGTTATGCCACAAAACACAGCTCTTAGGACACAAGATAATCGCATTTGTGTAAAGAATCTCTCTGGATCCAAAATGATTCAAGGCGGGTTGGCCACCGCTGCATTTAAACAAGTAATGTTACACTTAGGTAGAGAAAGATTTGATCAATAAAGGCTGAGTGTGGGAATGGTTATTTTCCGGGATGACAATGGAGGGTTATAAACCATTTTCTCCCAGGGGAATTTCACCAATAGCCTTTGCATTGCTATAAATGGAATGCCAATTCAATCTAATGATCCAATAATTCTTTTTATAATTTATCTTTTATTTCATGCCATTCAGTTTATATAACAGTAAATTGCTTTGAAATGTTAATTTCAAACCACTTAGGTTTTTAAATATCATTTTTTTTACTTGAAACATAATATATATAAATAATAATACATGTGATCGAAATTTTCTCCCGAAACACGTATTTTTACAATTAGATTATACCGACACACCATTTAATCAAGGTTTTCAGTTTATTCTTACGTTTTACCTTTTTTCACCTTCTATTTCTTATATATATATAGGTCTTGTGATTTCAAAAGATCCTACTAAATCTCGGAGATCTTTTCTTCTTCTAAATATATATATATATGTTTATTTTAACAGTATGCCCTTTTTTTCTGGAACAACTTTCCCCGATTAAAGAACACATATTGTCTTTATCCTTAAAATAAAAAATGAAAATTCTTTTTTTATTACAATTATTTTTCTTTCTGATCCCGAAGAGATTGTAGGTGTTTGATTCACGAATTTAATTCAATTTTATTATAAATGAATATTAAATATTGCTTTCGTATAGAATAATTCCTGAAAGATGTTCGAGAACGGATAATGTAACAAAATGAAACAAATATTTATTTTGAAATTTCCCATACAATCTAATAATTTGAAAGTCTTATTGTATGGGCATCCTTCTGTTCTTTAAGAATTTTTTGTTCCATTCCTCCTACGGATGTATGTAAAGGGCGTGTGTGATGTAAAACTCTACCTACATTTATTCTTCCTAAATGTGACACCCAACTCGAAAGGATTCACGCAAGTTTCAAACACCCAGCGAATCAAAAGAAGTATCTACGCCCACAAGAAACGTATGTTATGGTGTTTATTGCAGTCTAACTCCTCTGACACGCGGTAGTTGGGTTCGTGGTTGCTAAACCGCAACTTTCGGTATTTATATAAAATAAGCGATGATGTGTAACATTGATATGAATTTTCTGTCTGATTTCCGTTGTACATGAAAGAGAACAATATAATATCCTTATTCTGACATTTAAAATATTTAAATGAAATTGAGTTAATTGGCTTTATTAACCAATTCTCCCTGGATGTTTCCTCCTCCCTGTTTCATGTTAGAATTTTGTTCCTTCTTCATGGCTCATCTTATTTACTATACATTGGGCAAGACATACCTGTTGCTAAAAATAACTTCGTAATAACTCTGTGGCTTTGAAGTTCTTAGACTGCGGGATCTTTTGGGGTACTTTTTCTTCTTCCTTATTATCTGGCACACACCTCATTACCTTTCCTTTAATACAGAAAAAGTTCTTTCGAACTTTTAAGGTTTGACCAATGCAAAACAGTTGAATGCACGTACAGTTTATCACCCATGGTCTTGAAAGCATTCTCGTGACCGTGGTAACCTGGTGGCTATGGTCACAAACTCACACAGGAATATGTCATGGTTTAGAGTCCTGGTCTCACTGATGACCCACCACTTAGAGGGGAATTATGCATGTTAAATCTGTCGAACTCAAAGTCTTTCAGGTAACGAGGTGTGATAGTTTGGAAAGGGGGTGCATCGGGGCTTGACTGATACTCGAAATTATGAATTATGTCTCCAAAATCCCCTGCATAGTGCGACGTTAATATAACTCTCACTCACTCACTTGAAAATAATCTCTTACCAAGAAAATCCAAACAGGGGAAAAATTGCACTCTCCAAGAAACGGTTATTCATATTGTGACGTATTGGGAAAATGGATGTGAAGTGTTAAACTAAAGGAACTAAATTATTGATTTGTTGTATCTACAGCCATTAATCCCAATATTTGAATTTGGTTACAAGTTATTCAAACTGTGGAGTGTTTTAATACTACAGAACACTTTTCTGGAAAATTGAGGAGAGCAGAACATAACGCGTCTCTTTTCGAATGTTCTTCGCTCTCTTGAGGTGGGGTGGTCCCTTCTTAAATCTCGAATTCCACTCGAGGTTCGTTTTTCCAGGTGGGGTACAGATGTTTTTTTTTCGGGCATGACTGCCGGCCTGATGTCAGATGAAATGATCTTGCAATATTTAGGGGTATACGTGTGAATAAGAACGGCGTAATGCTCTCTGCATAGAAAAGCCGATCTACCAGCTACTATATAGGTGGATAAACATTGCAATATAACAGAATTTAAAAAAAATATTAATGTGTCTGCTTTTAAGAAAAGTGTAACCTTCATCTAAGAAAATATTAATCTGAATCTCATAATAAAAATAATAATGATGATGTCACAGAATCGAGAAGATATATGACAAACGATTGCTCGCCAAGGAGAAGTCTTCATAAAATTCATACTAAGTGGAATGGTGCATTACTGAGCCCTGTATTAACGGGAATCGATTGCTCCTTCAAATGTAATTGGAATGCAATACATAAAATTCACGAACGGAATTCAAGGAATATATTTTATTTCGAATTTTTTTGCAGCGGACAGAGTTTATTACAACTTCTGAAACTGTTGCCGAATGATCAGGATAATATCTGAGAAAGTGCCAATTCTCGACAACCTATCAGCAACGACAATTAGGGTTTCTGTCCCAGAAACCCGGATTCTCGTAAAATCATGAGGTTTCATACATTTTGTATTCCTGAGAATTTCAGGGAGCTACACGGTGCTCAAATAATCTGAGGTAGCTAGTTTTGATTGGACTGTGGGTTTCAAACTTAGATAAAAATTTTAGCTGGCAGCACAGCTGCTATTTGCTATCGTTCACTCCACATTTTTTGGAGAGAGAAATGTCCCTCAGTAGTAGGGTAAGAGTAGAATAAGAGAAACAGTAATACCCACGTAGACTTGGGGAGAATTTTGGCAGATTGTCGTTGGAATGAGTCCTATTAGTCCCGATTAGTTTCTGCCTATCTGTCGAACATTGCACATCTCTAACTAAAAGTGCTATAGAAACGTCATTTCGTAGGCTACCAACATGACTATTCTGATAAAATTTAACATCTTTATTTACGCTGATAAGTACTTATACTCAAAAATGTAAATTATTTAATTTTTTTTAAAATTTATTTTTATCGAATATTTATCTTCATTGTAAACTATTAATTGAATCAGCAGTTTGAATAAAGAAATGAACCCCAAAACTGTTTGAGAAGAATATTTAAAAAAAAATCTTACAACTTTTTTTTTTGTCATTTTCTTTTATTAAACTTTTGTGCTGGATTTTAACGTTAATATTTAGTTATTTTTATGTAACAAAAAATAGCAATTTCATAAACACGAAATCAGCTACAGATAAAATATTTTAAAAGCAAGAATTCAAATTTGCATCGTACGTGATCGTTACCCCAGTAGCAAATAAATTTTCAAGTACTTATATTAATATTTATCTCTTAGTAGCAACATTAGAAAACTAATTGATTCAGGATTGATTAAGAAATAATTGCAAATCGATCCTCAAATATGAAACTGGGTTGAGGTCTCAGATATCAGCTACAGCAGGGTTGTTCATAATAACGCTAAGAACTATGTGGCTAACGCCACCTGTCTGACGTAGTCAGATCGAGGCCCATGAAATTCACCGTAGCAAGGGGCTAGAAGTACGCCTGTCGTTGGCCTTCGCCTTGAGCACCATACGGGTGACATTACGAATTATCTCGGTGAAATTCCTCGAAGGGACGATAGATGGCTACACTACCTATCTCCCCCTTCACAATTTAGACTTGGAACTGAAGGGGAGGGAATATTTTTTAGTCCCCTGCACTCGCGATACAGCCCACAAGACTTTCGGACCCACTGATTTAATGAGCACGTACTCCGTGGGCACTCGGAGGGTATTTGGTGGTATCAAGCATTGAAACCAGGCCTTCCGGTCTGAAGTCCGATGCTCTAACTATTAGGCTACCTACGGCCCAATCTAAGAACTAGGCTGAGTGATAAAATCATAGATTGCTTGTTTTCTCAAATCCCACTTTAAAAAGGAATAACTAACATATTTTTTGAATTTTTAGCATAATATATAAACGAGTATAAATTTTGGAATTTATATGTATCCTTATTTTTTATAATTATTATTGGTATCAATTAAAAATAATATGTTTTCAAATTTTGGAAAATTTGGTGTATTTCCCGGAATGACAATTACGTTTCCTGGGATTTCTCGAAAATTCTCGGTAATGAAAAAAGCCTAAAAATCGGAAACTGTAATGTGTGTGTGACAATACTTTATATATCCAAGGATTGATACACGCTAACGTTGGTGTGGTGTGGTAGTTAGGAGAGGGGGATGCCAGCTCAGGTGTCGTCCACGTCGCTTGGCCATGGTTCAAAATTACGTGGTCCGTCGCCAAAAGCCCTCGTGTAGCTGAACAGTGCGACGTTAATATTCAATCAATCAATCAATCTATTGATACACGCTAAATCTGATAGTACAAAGTAGTTTGAGTTGTTTGGATGTGAGGAGTTGGGTGCCAGTCCAGGTGTCGATTTCGTCATCTGAGAAGACTTCAAAATTAAAATATATATTAATTACGCAAAATGGGCTTTGTCCTTTGAATATAGCAGATAAAGGAAGTCGAAAATGTTCAGTGAATAAACATCTGAAAAAAATAAAAACAAAATAAATATATTGTTTTATTACAAAAATTCCCTTACGCAAAACTTATACAATTAGCTCACATTGAAGCTGATTTTAAAATCACATTCGATTTAATTTGAAACTCTCTGCATTGCAGTTGATTTGAATAAAAAAAAAATCAACGAACTTTTTCTTGATTTTTATCTTCTGTTTCGGCTCTGAAGAGGCTACAGTTCAAGCATTCCCATTTGCAACGGTACAGATTGCATAGATTTTTATCCATTTTATTTTGAATTATTAAGGAATACTTATTTTGCTTTTATGAGAAAAACCGGTTGGGGGGAATTATATGTGCTACCTGATTTTAGGTATTAGTATAATCTTAGTCGAACTGATTCTTAAAATGATTTTTAAAAAAATTAAATCATTATAAGAATCATATTGATATTACTGAATCATATACAACATTATGTGACTTTAGTGCTTTTATTGTATTGATTTTTATCTCATGTAAATTTGTTTTCGTGAAATTTTAACAAACAAGGCTTTTTCCGTTCTAAATATAGATCCCAGAAAAACAAGTAATATAAAATAAATTCTTTAAAGTCATTTCCTACTTAGTTCAAAAAGAAATTTTTTTTATTTTATTTACTTTTTATCAAATAATTGCAATTTATATAAATGTGTATCTACATATGATAAAATCACACTGTTAAGTGGCAAAATAGAAAGCGATTTTCCTTGCAATTTTCCATTTTCCTTTCTATGTAGGGTGTTGGACTATTATTTTTGTTTGTTACTATTTATTAATTAATTTAATTTAATTATTCAAATAAAATAGTATAGCAAAAAGAAATCACATTATCAGAAATTAGGCCATTTCAGGTGGTATTCGAAGCCACGACCTTTGGATTAGAAGTCCAACGCGCGTACATTATTGCGCTACAGAGACAACGAGGGTCTTTCCTTTTTATATATGGTGTTGAACTATTACATTAGTTTGTTACTATTTATTCATCAATTAAACATAAGTAATGAATTAATAATTGAAAAAACTGTGTTAACATCAAGTGTCATCTGTTACAAGTTTAAAAAATGTGTGAACTTGAATGGATGAATAGAAAGTATTTTATTAACGATTGAAAATTGGAACAAAGTATATATATGCAGATAAATAAAAAATATATCTAGGGAGAGAGTGAACTATAATAGTAGGAATTGAAAAAAGGGGTGAAATTTCGTTAGCACAACACCATTCAAAAATAAACATAAGCACCCCAGGGACAGCCCTCACGATTTATGACTTTGATCTTTCGTCACGATTTATGACTTTGATCGTTTATTTAGCAGCATTGACTCTAGTGTAATGTCCACTTAAAATCATCAAACGCTTGGGACACTCGCATAACATTAGGAATCCTTTATTCCTTTCTCAGTGTCTCGACAACCCAGTGTGGGCCTTAGCCTTCTCAAGAAGCCTTTAACATGTCAGCCTTCTTCCTGCTAGTGTTCTCCAAGTCGGAGTTCTCAAAACTTTTTCTAGGCCATCAATCCATCTAAGATTTGGCCTGCCCTTTCTTCGTATGCCAACTGGATGGGCATTGAAGACTTTTTCAGCGCTGCGGTTTTCGTCCATTTTGACAGCGTGACCTGACCATTGAATTCGTTGTATTTTCATGAAGTTACCAATGTCCGATTCTTTATATAATTTATAGAGCTCGAAATTTGATCTTCTTCGCCACGTTCCATTTTCTTGAATTCCTCAAAAAAAAAAAATAAATCTTAAAATCTTCCATCCGCAGAGACTTATCCTGATCTCATCAGTTCGAGACAGGGACCAAGTTTCATAAGTGAATACTGATCTTAAAAGACATTTATACAATAGAACTTTTTTTTTATTCAATTCGATTTTCGTATCCCATTAAGACATCTATCAGTCATAGTAATTCTCTTTTGGAGTTCATTAGTACAATCGTTTGTATTGTTAATTTCCGAACCTAAATAAGCGAACTGTCAACAACTTCAAAATTATATTCTTCAATTTTAAAGTGGGAATTGTTACAACATGATTTAGTGCAAGGCAAGCACTTGGTCTTATTCTAATTGATTTTCATTCCCATCTTGACAGACTCTTTCTCTAAAGATAAGAAGGCTCGTCTTAGTGCGGTGGGTGTTCGAGAAATAATATCAATGTCATCGGCAAAGGCCAACAACTGCATTGATTTATTAGATATTTCCTCTAGCGTTGATACAGGAATCTCTTGCCACTTTTTCTAATTCTAGATTAAAGAGAAGACACGTTAGTGCATCTCCCTGTCGAACGCCCTTTTTTATTTCCAATGGGTTTAAAGATCATTCTGCACCATGACCATGATCTCTGTTTCACTTAATTTGTCACGCTTATCAGGGAAATGGCTGTAAAAGGCCGTGGTAGCTTAGTGGTCAGAGTATCGGATCGTGGCTGGCTTGTCCCAAGTTCGAGCCAAGACAACTAAGACCCACCATGTAGGTGAGCGATGCACGTTAAATCTGTCTAGAGTTTAAACATCCTCCCGTTGGTGTGGTAGTTAGGAGAGGAGGTGCCAGCTCAGGAGTCGGCCTCGTCACTTGACCATGGTTGAAAATGACGAGGTCCGTCGCCAAAAGCCCTCGTGTAGCTGAACAGTGCGACGTTAATATTCACTCAGTCGTTCATGGCTGCAATAAGAGTCTTTCTGTTACATTAGGGATCCATTTTCGCAAGCTTTCAAGCCAATTGTTACAAAATTTGCATTGCTAAGAATTTTGAAAACAAAAACTGGATACGTGAATAAAAATTACATGAGTAATGAGAGCTTTTTCTTTAGGAGAAATTAATTATCCGTTTATTAAGATATCCATCTCATTATAATTTCTTTGCCTAGGCATTAAAATTATATCAATTGATTGTGAGATAAGAATTGTGATTTCTATACTGTGTGAAATTATCTTATTTTGGTACTTTGCTACTACTGTCGATTGTACAATCATAGGAGGGTTGTCAATTACTTAACACATCGACTACGTCAAGACTCAACCGAAATAATTCAACAATAAAAATTGCTGTTCGATGGACAGTGTCTAATGCAACGAGCCACACCTCACAGCAAAGCTGACGATATCCAATTCCACCTACTGGTTATAAAAATCGATTTCCTTTAGTAATTACTGTATTGTTTCAAAAGGTGGTTTCTAGATAGTTAGGAAGGTCATATGTGGATTCCATTCAGATAATTTTAATTTAGAGTCATTTTCTCCCCACAATAGACAATTTTGCAAAATTTATACAAAGGAATATTGGCGATGGGGCTATTTATTTCTGGACAGTCAAAAAAGGTTGGAAATGATTGTAGTTACCTTCATTCTTAAAATTTTATATCGAAACACTTGGTAATTTTTAAGCCAAATGTAGGTAACTTCGGATTTATAAATTCAGTAAAAATAGATTTATTATACCTTTAGTTTACCAGTATACATACATTTCAACATTTAAATATTATATACAGGATGAATACAAAAGGGATGCACCCGATATTGAAAAATCCTAATAGAGAAACTATATTACAATAAGTTAGCGTGTTTCTGATGTTGTGGGACTCCCTCCTTTTTGAGAGGAAGGGGGCGCGAGCATATTAAAAAGTCGAAAACAAAAGATTATTTTTTAAAAAAATTATTAATTTATACTGAAAGTAAACAAACACAATTCATTCTAATATACACTTCATTCTCATTTACACTGATATAATACGCTTATAAATGTATCAGTACTGCGTAATGTATTTCATAATTGATTTAGCAATATTAAGTTAAGAACAAGTTTAATAATTACCATTGACCCAAAGGACTTATCACATATAAAAATATATACAAAAATGAACATGTCTTGATAATTTCAACGGGTTTTAATAAATCCCTCTACTTCCGATTACAAGATGTGTGTTTCGCTCCCCAATACCACCCTTTTCTACGTATGCAATGTGCTGAAGGGTGGGGAAATAAATCCCTGTACTTCCGATTACAAGATGTGTGTTTCGCTCCCAATACCACCCCCTTTTCTACGTATGCAATGTGCTGAAGGGGGGGATAAATCCCTCTACTTCCGATTACAAGATGTGTGTTTCGCTCCCCAATACCACCCTTTTCTACGTATGCAATGTGCTGAAGGGTGGGTGAAATAAATCCCTCTACTTCCGATTACAAGATGTGTGTTTCGCTCCCCAATACCACCCTTTTCTACGTATGCAATGTGCTGAAGGGTGGGGGAAATAAATCCCTGTACTTCCGATTACAAGATGTGTGTTTCGCTCCCCAATACCACCCTTTTCTACGTATGCAATGTGCTGAAGGGTGGGTGAAATAAATCCCTCTACTTCCGATTACAAGATGTGTGTTTCGCTCCCCAATACCACCCTTTTCTACGTATGCAATGTGCTGAAGGGTGGGTGAAATAAATCCCTGTACTTCTGATTACAAGATGTGTGTTTCGCTCCCCAATACCACCTTTTTCTACCTATGCAATGTGCTGAAGGGTGGGGGAAATAAATCCCTCTACTTCCGATTACAAGATGTGTGTTTCGCTCCCCAATACCACCTTTTCTACGTATGCAATGTGCTGAAGGGTGGGTGAAATAAATCCCTCTACTTCCGATTACAAGATGTGTGTTTCGCTCCCCAATACCACCCTTTTCTACGTATGCAATGTGCTGAAGGGTGGAGGAAATAAATCCTGTACTTCCGATTACAAGATGTGTGTTTCGCTCCCCAATACCACCCTTTTCTACGTATGCAATGTGCTGAAGGGTGGGTGAAATAAATCCCACTACTTCCGATTACAAGATGTGTGTTTCGCTCCCCCAATACCACCCCCAATTTTCTACGTATGCAATGTGCTGAAGGGTGAGGGAAATAAATCCCTCTATTTCCGATTACAAGATGTGTGTTTCGCTCCCCAATACCACCCTTTTCTACGTATGCAATGTGCTGAAGGGTGGGTGAAATAAATCCCTCTACTTCCGATTACAAGATGTGTGTTTCGCTCCCCAATACCACCCTTTTCTACGTATGCAAATGTGCTGAAGGGTGGGGGAAATAAATTCCTGTACTTCCGATTACAAGATGTGTGTTTCGCTCCCCAATAACACCCTTTTCTACGTAAGCAATGTGCTGAAGGGTGGGTGAAATAAATCCCCTACTTCCGATTACAAGATGTGTGTTTGGCTCCCCAGTACCACCGTTTTCTACGTATGCAATGTGCTGAAGGGTGGGTGAAATAAATCCCTGTACTTCTGATTACAAGATGTGTGTTTCGCTCCCCAATACCACCTTTTCTACGTATGCAATGTGCTGAAGGGTGGGGGAAATAAATCCCTCTACTTCCGATTACAAGATGTGTGTTTCGCTCCCCAATACCACCCTTTTCTACGTATGTAATGTGCTGAAGGGTAGGGGAAATAAATCCCTCTACTTCCAATTACAAGATGTGTGTTTCGCTCCCCAATACCACCCTTTTCTACGTATGCAATGTGCTGAAGGGTGGGTGAAATAAATTCCTCTACTTCCAATTACAAGATGTGTGTTTCGCTCCCCAATACCACCCTTTTCTACGTATGCAATGTGCTGAAGGGTGGGTGAAATAAATCCCTCTACTTCCGATTACAAGATGCGTGTTTCGCTCCCCAATACCACCCTTTTCTACGTATGCAATGTGCTGAAGGGTGGGTGATATAAATCCCTCTACTTCCAATTACAAGATGTGTGTTTCGCTCCCCAATACCACCCTTTTCTACGTATGCAATGTGCTGTAGGGTGGGGGAAATAAATCCCTCTACTTCCGATTACAAGATGTGTGTTTTCGTTCCCCAATACCACCCTTTTCTACGTATGCAATGTGCTGAAGGGTGGGTGAAATAAATCCCTCTACTTCCAATTACAAGATGTGGGTTTCGCTCCCCAATACCACCCTTTTCTACGTATGCAATGTGCTGAAGGGTGGGGAAATAAATCCTCTACTTCCGATTACAAGATGTGTGTTTCGCTCCCCAATACCACCCTTTTCTACGTATGCAATATGCTGAAGGGTAGGGGAAATAAATCCCTCTACTTCCGATTACAAGATGTGTGTTTCGCTCCCCAATACCACCCTTTTCTACGTATGCAATGTGCTGAAGGGTAGGGGAAATAAATCCCTCTACTTCCGATTACAAGATGTGTGTTTCGCTCCCCAATACCACTCTTTTCTACGTATGCAATGTGCTGAAGGGTAGGGGAAATAAATCCCTCTACTTCCGATTACAAGATGTGGGTTTCGCTCCCCAATACCACCCTTTTCTACGTATGCAATGTGCTGAAGGGTGGGTGAAATAAATCCCTCTACTTCCAATTACAAGATGTGTGTTTCGCTCCCCAATACCACCCTTTTCTACGTATGCAATGTGCTGAAGGGTGGGTGAAATAAATCCCTCTACTTCCGATTACAAGATGTGTGTTTCGCTCCCCAATACCACCCTTTTCTACGTATGCAATGTGCTGAAGGGAAGTAATCAAATCCTCCGGAAACACTGTCACTGTATTGCATTCCAAAGCCTTCGGAATAATTCTATGGATAGCAGTGAATAGAAAAGGCTACGTACTTCGGAAAGACGTACGTCCGGGTACGTATGTCCGGGTGAATTAACGCTTTGCTGAGTGAGACGTTTATATACACCGGTGGCCCTTTTGAGGTTAAAGTCGTATTGTAGCTTTAGCGTCAAAGTATAGTATTATTGAATTCTATACATTGTTATTGTGTTGTACGATTAAAATTGTGATCGAAATTTGGGGCGCAAATATTGAAATTTTGAGAAGCACTGCAATAAGTGATACATGAATGTAATGAGATATATAACAAGTTTTTTCCCACTCATGATCAACAGCACATTCACCGACCATCACAATGAAGAGTTTTTGCGTATTAGACGGTTGCCACGGTTCCCTCCCCCCTTATATCGGTGTAAAGTGCATTTAGAAATCGCTACGGAAAAGAAGCACCAACCAACATGAGAATTCTGTGATGGTATCATCAATGTAAAAGTGCGCGTATATGCTCGCGTAAAAAGAAAAAAAAAACAAATTGTTTGCGTAAAAAGAAAAGCAGCTTTCGGCCAGGAGTCTCGGAAGAAGCAGTGGAGAGGGTGAGGCAAAGTTGTGTTCGAAGTCTGCGAGAGTTGCCGCCTGTGAACTTGGAATACCCCAGAAATAGTATGGAATACTGTATGAAATAAATTATATTTCAAACCGTATGGTTTGCAGTTGACACAACAAATAACAGAGGATTTGTGCAGCATTACGGACCATTGATAGAGTGATGATACAAAATGTAAGGAACAAACTAGATAAAAGACCGAGTGATCACATCGAGCATTAGTAAGAGGAAATAAATTGTTATCTTTCTATTTGCACTCATACGTCATTTATTGTCATATGTACAGTAGTTTCGATGATATGATTTTTCAAAATCGGGTCCATCCTTTGTACTCCAACCTGTGGTTTTACAATTCCTTTTGCCTAACCTTCTGGACGGAACTTCAATTTTTTTGCCTCTCTTACAAACATTCATCTAACAAACGGGTACGTGATTTTTTTTAATTTTATAACCTTAAGATTGTTTTAAATGTCCTTATCGCTCATGAAATTGAGTAGAATTTTTAATATTTAAGTCTTTATGAGACACACTATATTAATAAATTTTTATCACAAGAATTGTGACTAGTATTTTTATAAAAACTAATTAGAAATTATTTATATTCATGTAAAAATAATTAAAAATAATAATACCAAAAACGAAAAACATTAGGAATATACGTTCTGATAGACGGTGATAGATAAGAAAAATCGCACATATCGTGAGTTGAAAAAAAATCACTAAGTACCCCCCCACCCCCACGAGATCCTCTCACTGAGTAGAGTCCAACTGAAGATGTCAAGGCAGCCCACTCCTAAAATCGTATATCACAGCGTTCTCCACTGGCATCAAAGCAAATCATCCCTGTCTGAGAGACGGATGTTCCGGTCCGAGGATTAACTACACTCATGTCCATAAATTAAGGATAATGAAATTCAGGCAAAGAAAGAGACAGAAGCAAAACAAATTTGACTGATTTGTAAAGTCTATTTATTAAACAAAAGGTAAAGAGCAAAAAAGAAGCTATATGTTTGACATAATTAATAAAAATGGCAATTTTTACTCCCTGAGCAAATTTCAAGAAAGAACCTATTTATATACCAAACACAGTATAACATGGCTAGTATGATGGTTAATACGGAGTATGCCTCCCGGACGATGCAATACAGACCTTACAACGCCTAGGCATGCTGAGTACCTAATTATAAATCTGATCTTGGGGAATATTACACCACTCATAAAACAATGCCCTCCGAAGTTCCGGTAGATAAGTGGGAGGGGGTTCACGGGCTGCAATTCGTCAGCCAAACATATCCCACACACGCTCTATTGGACTCAAGTCCGGTGAGTATGCTGGCCAATCCATACGGGTGATATCCTCCGATTGAAGGCATTCGTCTACAATGTTTGCATGGTGAGAACGGGCGTTGTCATCCATAAACAGAAATTCAGCACCCATGGTGCCCCGAAAGAAACGTACATGTTGTTCCAGAATGACATCCCGATAGATGTGGTCACTCTGAACATGCAGGTCAGTTCTGGAACCAAGAATAATTCCTCCCCAAAACGCGAGCCATCCTGCACCACCGTAACGGTGTCGTTCAATGGTGCTCTCTTGGTGGTAACGGGTACCTGGCGCTCTCCATATTAAAGTCCGGTGAGAATCAGACTGCAAACTAAACCTGGACTCGTCGGAAAACATCACACAAGACCACTGATGTCGTGTTCACAATGTATGATCTCTACTCCAGGTTAATCGCATGCGATAGTGAGTTGCGGTAAGTGGAACACATCTGACAGGCCAACGAGCATATAGACCAATGTGCCCTAAGGGTCTGTACACGGTCTGCCTTGAAACTGTCGTACCGGTAGCTGAAGAGAGCTGACGAGACAGATCTGATGCTGTGCTCCGTCTGTTTTTTTTGGCAGTAACTGCCAAATACCGGTCCTCATTCGGCGTTATAACTCGGGGGTGACCTGTGCTGTAACATCTACTCACATTACCATCATCTTGGAATCGTGACCAAAGCCTGGAGATGAAACTCTGAGCGATTCCAAGTTCCTCGGATACTTCCAGCTGGGTACGTCAACATTCTAGTCGTCCAATAATTCTACCACGTAAAAATTATCCAAATGCTTCCTTTGTGCCATAACTATGCGCTTATTGCACTGAAAGTCTTTTAAAGTTTTTGTGAACAATTTTACTTCTTTGCCACCATTTCTTATATACTCCTCTCTTACACTGTCGTCATTGTGATGTACTATCCGCGCCATCTGGTGGTTTTCTGTCATTTGCATATTCTTCTTCAAGATGTGTGTGATAATTCAATAGGTGAAATTTCTATTTTAGAGTTCAATTTCTGTGTGATTCTGAATTTTCCTTAATTTATGGACATGAGTGTAGATTATTCTCCTTCATTAGTAATATCTACGCTGATATTAGTCTTTCAAAATATGATAAAGCCATATATAAGTGGTTATCGAATACGTAAAAATGTGATACTCAAAATTTGAATCGTTGGGGGTGGTTAATAGCGCAAATGGAATTGTGTTCAGGAGGGGAAATGTGAAACTCCTTTCCCTCTGAACAGAGTTCAGTTATTCTCGATCTTGGTGTCGTAGACCAGGCAGCAACTACTATCTCCTACACGTAAAGTAAACGAGAGAGAGGACAAAATTTTAAAAAAAATTATTCATAATAGACATGAGTAACTTCTCTGCTCAAAATAAAAAGAAACAATTTAATGTACACACGTAGTGCGTATGAATGAAGGTTGAATGAATGATGACTCGTAGAAAATGATACACACATGATTTTCTTGCGGATGCACAAAAACTGATCGAAAAAGCGCCCACCAGCAAAGTTGCCGGCCTCACACCGCCGGTGGAGGGAATGTCGAACATTAGCAAATACCCCTGGCATCTCCCGGATTTCGCCTGCTACGACGGCAATCCTCACAACCAGGGATTCGTCGGAGTGGACGGGGCTTGCATAAGCAAGACTTTTCCTATGACACCAGAGGAAGAAGTCTAGGCAGGAGAGGCCAGGTGAGCGTGCCGGCCAATTTACCGGACCACCCCGCCCAATCCATCACCTTGGATATGCTGTATCCAATGCACTTCTCAGAAATGTACAGGCGCTCCGTCATGTTGGAACCACATACGAGCCTTTATGTTGGCTGGAACACTTTGCAGTAGAACTTTACATCCTTACATACAATTAGCACCATACAGTTAAATCCTTGTGTTGAATGCAAAACGGATGATTTTCATAATAGGGTATTTTGTGGGGAAAAATTGCTCATGTCTGTTATGAGTCACTCTTTTCATTCCTGTCTCGTTCATTTTGCGTTGAGTCGGTAGTAGCTGCTGCCTGGTCTACGACCGAGCATCGAAGGTCGTGAATATCTGAACTGTGTCCAGAAAAGGAGGTGAGTTCAAATTTCACCTCCTAAACACAGTTGAGTTTGCGCTACTTAACCACCCCCAACGATTCAAATTTTGAGCTCAACACTTAAGTCTAAGCTTTGAAAGCATTTAATGTGATACACACACAAAAAATAACAGTAAAAAAATACTTGTTCGTTACTCCAAAGTCTAAAGCACCCTCTATCGACATTTTTTGAGCTTTATCTTTAAAATTTATTTTTCAAGAAAATACTGACAAAAAACCGCTAACGAATCGACTCATTTTTCCGTTTTTCATAATCATTTGAAACTTCGGACTCTAAATTTTAATGGCACCTATCTCCTTCGGAAGACGTTTCGGACCCTAAGTTTCCTATTTACTATGGTTTGTCTTGATGTGTACTATCAGCCCTTAAAGTTTTGCCGCAGAGTTTAGATACACCCTGTATAATCTTTGGGTGAATATCCAACTAATCGAAAAACCATCTCGGACGTCGTTCTCGTCAGTGGGTAAATGAGTGATAGTATTTGCAGTCCCGGGATCCCGGTGTTTCTTCAAATATCAAAATCCTGGGATTAAAATAGCTAATCCCAGAATTAATTATATTTTAAAATTTTTTTCTCATCAAAATTTTCTAAAAATTTAATTTTCAGAATTTTTTTTAATGAAATAACTACGAAGAATTTATTTATTTATTATTTTTTGGGGGCAATTCTAAGTACTGTAAGTGAAAATTATATACAGATCTCATTTTTTGCATGGGCAAACGTTGCACAGACTTAAATGGTTTACTGCAATAGTTGCACAATGGTTTAAGCTACGTCTCGGGAATAGATTTTGACACAGTTCCTTCTTCAATTAAATGCCGTTAATTAATAGCGGATCTGCTCGAAAGACTTGAAGCTTCCAATCCCAATGCATTACTAACAGCTCATGCAACTAGATGTTGCATTTCAAATGAGGTAATACTTGAAATTGATGCACATTCTGATTGAATAACTGAATCAATTAGTGTACAGATTAGCATAAATGTATCAGAGGGATATGCACCGAAATATCAAGTCTATTAGGTTTGAGACACTGTCCTCAAAAATTCAAAAAGAAATGTCTCTTTTTGAAAAGGGAGGGAGACGAGGTCTGGAAAGAGCTTTCTCCCATTTAAAATGACGACAAAACCTACTGGTGTTGAGTCTGAACGTGTATTTTCTTCGCCAGGGCAATTTGTAGCAAAAATAAGAAGCTGTTTGAATGATGAAACTTTGGACGAGCTGTGTTTTTAAAGCTTATTTGCAGAAACACAAGAAACGAAAAAATATTTTTAAAATTTTATTATGAACTATTTATTTGCTTTTTATGATGAAATAAGTTTTGTTTTGTTACAGTAAATAAAAATATTAAATCAATGTTTTAATTATGTTTACAATTTTATGATGTAATTTCCACTATGTTAATGTGTAAGTACTTTTCCTAAATATTCCGATCCTGATTTCGATATTTGGATAATGTAATCCCGAAATCCTGGGATTGAAAATATAACAGGGAATTGTAAACCTTAGTGAATGAGTGATTAATAACGCACTGTTGAGCTACACGAGGGCTTTTGGCGACGGACCCCGTAATTTTGCACCATGGTCAAGTGACGAGAACGACACTTGAGCTGGCACACCTCTCCGAACTACCACACCCACTAGAAGATGTTTAAGCCCCAACATACTTTACGTACATCAGTCCCTCCACACGATGGGTCTTGAGTGGCACCAGGACTCGAACCCGCAAAAGTTGGGATAATTAGGAGCCATTAACCAATTTAACAGCTTCAGTGATGTTTTTCAAAACATAGTAGTAAAGAAGTTTTTTTACTCCAATGCTTATTTGATCCATACATTGCTCAACAGCCAAGAAACCGAGGTTTATTGATTCGACACATTGTATTTGTAACTCCCTTATAAATTTCAATATTAACGATTGTAGTTCTTTAGCACAAAAGACCTTCTCTTTGTATCAATGCATGCCGCCGTAAGGCCAATGACGGAATGTCAATGTTCATTCTAAACAATACATCCCTTCAAGGTCATCTGCGAGTGTTTTCCCAAGGTAACACTTTCCAGGGGACAACAGAAGAGCTCGCGTAATGCCATCGCATTGTTAAAGGGATTACAACCTTCAGTGCAGCCATTGGTGTTTACTTTGTAGCTTTGTTGTCGGGATGGAGAAGGGTGGTGCGCCGCAACGCTTGAATGCTCTTGTTTTTCTTAACTCCAGATTAGCATGGAAACTTCACACACCCCTGGAAGATGGTGGTGGTGCCCGTAGGGAGATGACTCACCCTGTTTTGTTAGAGGACGCCCTTTTTTTTGATGCTGTCAACGTCCAACCCATTCGAGATTCTGAAAACGATGATTTGTATTCGTAGTGACTGGATAGTACTTTCCTTTGGAGAATACTATCTTTCTTTTCACATTACTAATCTATTAGAAGTAAAGTTAAGCTTTATATCTTGAATTAGAAATGTTTTTAATTGACTTGAATGTTACTTGGTGTTTCACTTATTTTTCTTATCGCTAATCTAAATGAAAAAGATATGTTTTTTATTATTTTTGTTTATGTTTCTATAAATTCTTATTTTATACTTAATATTAAAAGGGAGACAGATAAAATTTGGATGTGTGTGTGCTTATGATCATATGATAAATGTGTGAGAACGTCTGATTTATTCTAGACTAGCTGGTATACCCGTTTTTCGCACGGGTGAGTTGAAAAATTAAACAATACAGATGGAAGGATAAAGAAGTTTTTAATGAGTCAATTTTACGTAAATTGCATAAGAAAGCTTTTAGTATATCTCAGATGAACAACAACAACAAAAAAAAAAAAAAAAAAAACGTATTTGTTAAATTTTATGTCTGTAGATCTAACAGCTGATAAAAAGGATTTTTTTTATTGATAACTCCCGTAACTCTCTTGTGAGTTGATTTTTGAAAAAGCCTTCTTAAGCTGATCTCGGCTCAGCTAAAGAAACACATTGTTATAAATTTTGTATAATGAATGCTTAAAATAGTGTAAATAATTTATATCTAGAAGTGAAATATGTTAATATTACTTTCTGTTGTATTTGTTTTATGTTAAAATTGTAATCTACCTCTCTCTCTCTCACGCTCCCCCTGTTAAGCCTTCTCAGTTCCTGGCGCCTGCCGTAGACAAAACAAAATGGTAAAATTTTTGCTTCCCACATAAAAATTAGATATATCCTGTAGAGGGATTGTTTGCAGATGGCAGAATTTTCCCCTACTTCAGTGCTTCTCAAACTTCCAATACTGGCGCCCCCCTTCTCGATCAGAATTTTTATCGCGCCCCCCTTATACATTAATAATGTAATCAATGCAATATTAATGCACTTTGACGCTAAAGCAATAATCTTTATTATAAACCGTACAAATTCATGACATAAATATTAAATTTTGTGTATGTTACTTTTAAGCAAAAAAAAAAAAAAATATATAATAAGTAATAGGATAATTATTGTTATTTTTCCTTTCTTTAATTTTTAAATTGAAAATATTGCAAAATGCGGTGGCTACTTAGAAGACAAAATATAGATATCTGCTAAATATAGAAAAAGAACTTAGAGGGTCAATTTCTAATCATAAGCATTCCTTATAAAAACTTTGCTTTGCAAGACAAGCCCATGGAAGTCGTTCATACTTATTAAACTTTTTCTTAATTTAGTATTAATTAATTAGTTATAAAATTCTCTGTGCAGCACTGATACATTAAAAGTATACCGGCTGAAGTGCCCGCTCTTTGCACGAGTTCATTTATAAGAAAATAAAACATTATTGATATAATAGCTGAATTATAATGAGAGCAAAGCCAAGTGTTTGACAATGTTTACAAAAATGTAAAATGATTTTTTTAAAAATGGTTGCTCAAATTATAATTAGTTTTAAGCGAGTTGTAATTTTAAGCCTCACAGAATTAGCATTTATAATTGATGTTAAATAATGAACAGTAATATAAAATTCCGATTAAGAATAATTGCATTATTCTTAATATAATTATATTTTAATATTTAAAGCGGAAAGACTTCAATATGTTTTAACCCGGGAGCAGGCGCACACTCGATACGGTCGAGCGGGGTTGTTGAGTCACCCCAATCCTTTTTTTTTATAATTATTTTATTGTACACGATACAAATCGTGATTCTAGGGAATAATTTAATCAAGAGAAAATTTACTTACCTACTTTCAAGGACTTTTCAATTTTTCTTTGGTAACAAATAAACAGTTTAGCCAGAATTAATGATTTCGTAATCTGTGTGTCCCGCGCGACCACTTCTGGTTAAAAAGTATATTCATTATTATAATATGTATGTTACTGCTAAAAAATTGTGTAAAACATTTTTCGTTGTGCTTCTTATGTTTGAGAATACTCATAAAAATAAGTCTTGGCCACGTAATCCTTCAAAGTGTGTGTTTTGTGCTCTCCGTGGTTTTCCAAATATCATAAAACTCTTATGCATGGAAAAAAGCGCAACAGAGAAATACATTACTTACAACTTCCTTAAATGAGAAACAAACACATAAGAGATGGGTCATAACTAACGGTACCAATAACTTAGAAGGTCAAACAGATTACAGCTATAATGTGCAGTATTTCAAAAATATTGACAGTGATGAATTTTTTATGTTCCTAAATTTTTTCGATTCTGGGTCTGGGATCTGTTTTTTACCTCAAAGAGTAGTATGTTAGGTTTAAAAAGAAAGCGTAGTAAAAAAAACTCTCATCATCGGATTACAGCAAATCAAATAAAAATTTTTTATTTGGTTATAGGATCAAAGATAGCTAATTAGGTATTGAAAAAGTTTTTATTTTTGATGACTTAATATCGCCTATAAATTATATCAGAGTAAAAGTGCATTTTTTATTATGTCTGAAAGTACTTTGTTTTAATTCATTCCAGTGAATTAATTATTTTTTAAATCTTTTATTTTCGATATGCTCGTGCCCCCTCGTAAGGGTATCGCACCCCCCAGGGGGTACACCCCACAGTTTGAGAAACAAGTGCCCTACTTGGCAATTATCGTTATATTTCAAAGACTTTACACAATATCGTAATAAATTAGAGCATATGTGTTATTCTGACGTATAAGCTGTGTCATTGTAAAGTTTCATAAGTTTCATTAAAATCCATTCAGTTGTTTTTGCGTGAAAGAGGAAAAAACATCCAAACATACTTTCGCATTTATAATATTAGTAAGGATAAGAGAATCCAATTGTTTGGATGTTTACTACGTTTTCTTTTACATTTTCTCATGCAGTTGTTAATTAATTTTCTTTTTCTTGCCCATTCATCGGTGAATTTGTCTGTTTCTTTCATTTTCTGTGAAGAGCAATGTTTAAAAAATTATGCATTCTTGTATATTTATATATGAGTATGTACAATTTATAAATGTCAATTAGTATATTAATATTACTTTAAAATATTTAAATTTCTTATGTAGATTATATTTATATAATATAGATGTTTATGTAACACCGTATACCATTGCCTATTTAAGTTCATTTCCCTTGGAGGATCATCGAAATGAACTGAATGAATAAACCGGCACAGCCTTATTCTATGTAAGGGTACGGAAACTTATGGGGAGCGGTTTATTTTTCTTAAAATTCTCAAAGCAAACAAAGGGGGAGGATTCGTACTCTTTCACAAATAATGCTTTTATTTTCTCGTAAACGTTTAGTTTTCATCATTAATATAAACAAAAATATTGAAAACTTTCTCGCCAATTGATTTTATTAAAATTTCGGATTTTAATTCTTTTGGCAAACTTTTGTGCTTAAATGCTGTTTCTACTGAATCAAAGAATAGATGCCATGTTTCGTTTCTGCTGAACTTCGATCTCCTACATGGGAATAATCTATTTTCTTTTAATTATTTTCGCTTGCACTCCTCTTCTATTTTTCACTCGCTGGAGTTAAGTCGAAGTGGGCTGCATGACAATAATATTTTAATAAAAAAATAATAAAACTTACGGGAAAAAGTGCGCATAAAATTTTTACTGAAAAAAGAAAACACGCGCATAAAAAGTTTTCAAATGAAAGCTAAAAGAGCGTCGCCAACTCCAGCACGATTGATTGACAACTAAAGCCGATTAAATCCAAGTAGTGTAACGCAGCCGAAACTGACGCTTAATTTAGACTCACCTTTCAGCAAAACGAGCCTAAAGAAGTTGTCACTTCAAAAACTGTTTATATATTTCGAGGATAAATATGGCGGATTTTGAATTGCTTTTATCTGTATCCAAATTAATTTCGACTTGCGGTGTCTTAGTTACCTATTTCGTCGATATCTGAAATGTATTGTCGAAATGTATAAGTTTCGAGACTGTTTTGACACAGAAGAGGGCTGTAGATAGCTAGATATATCAGACAGACATTTTAGACGGAGTGTTTATTAAGTGACTCCTCATCGAAATTCACTGCCTTTTCTAATAAATAATCGTGTTTTTAAGTTATGGCTATTATTGTAGTATATATATTATTGTACTATATATATATATATATATATATATATATATATATATATATATATATATATATATATATATATATATATATATATATATATATATATACTAGCTTACCCGGCTTTGTTTTAGTTCATTTATTTAATATTATTATAAGCCATTCCATGCAGCCAAATTAATCTTCGTTTACAATTTCGGAAAGTTGATATTAAGCATAAAACAATATAATGTTTTAAATTTTGCTCTTTATTCATCTCTTGTTTGAGTACAGTACAATGAAATAGCATAAACTACTTACGAAGTTGTTAAGTAACAACATAAGACGATTTAATTTTATGAATAGGTGACTATATAAAGGGTGTTTTTTTAGAGGTATAGAACTTTAAATTGCAATAAAACAACGATGTATTATTCGATTGACATGAATTTTTTTTTATTCGAAAGATAATCTTGTAGCATTACATTTTAAATATGATCAAGCAAGGCGTAGATTCGTCGAATGGACCCAAAACGAGATTGCCGTTGTTCCCGATTTTCATAAGCGAATTTTGTTTAGCGATGTAGCGCACTTCTGGTTGAATGGCTACGTCAACAAACAAAACTGCCGCATTTGGAGTGAAGCTAATCCACAAGTGTATGTCGAAACACCGTTACATCCAGGAAAACTGACTGTTTGGTGCGCTTTATGGGCTGGTGGAATCATTGGTCCGTACTTATTCAAAATCGATGAAGGCCACAACGTTACAGTCAATGGTGATCGGTATAGAGCCATGATTACTAACTTTTTCATTCCTGAATTGAACAATCATGATGTCCAGGAGCTGTGGTTCCAACAAGACGGCGCAACATGTCACACAGCTCGTGCCACAATCGATTTATTGAAAGACACGTTTGGTGACCGCCTAATTTCACGTTTTGGACCTGTGAATTGGCCTCCAAGATCTTGTGATTTAACACCGCTAGACTATTTTCTGTGGGGCTATGTTAAGTCATTGGCCTATGCGGATAAGCCACAAACGCTTGACCATTTGGAAGACAACATTCGCTGTGTTATTGCCGATGTAGGGCCACAAATGTTGGAAAAAGTCATCGAAAATTGGACGTCCAGATTGGACTATATCCGAGCCAGCAGTGGCAGTCCTATGCCAGAAATCATATTTAAAATGTAATGCCACAAGATTATCTTTCGAATAAAAAAAATTCATGTCAATCGAATAATACATAGTTGTTTTATTGCAATTTAAAGTTCTATACCTCTAAAAAAAACACTCTTTACTAGAGGACCCGACAGACGCTGTCCTGTACATACATCTTAAATTCAAAAATTCCAAAATTTATGAATAAGCTTTAACAATCTTGAGTAAAATTTGTATTAAAAAGTTATTACAATGCAATTATGTGCCAAGTTTTATAATTGTGGGTTCTTTGAAGTGAAACACACACACAAACTATTTCCGATAAGAAATAATTTTAAATAAAAAAAAGTTTAATAATGTGTGTAATCAATTAGCTACACAAATAGATTTGTAGGTTAGGATAATTGTTGTCAACGCACGTGTAAATTTAATAGAAAAAATCATGTAAAATACTCACTTCAATTGCATAATAAATTTGGAGAAGGAATAGTTTTTTATGCACACTTCAAAACTCTTCAAACACTAATTACATCTGAATGTAATAATTTATTTAACACACGATTTATTTAAAAAAAAATAATAACACGAAGTGACAAAATATTTTCCTGAAATGATCACAGCACCAACTATCGGGACCAACTTGAATTATAATAAAAGATTTTTGAATTTCCGATACTGCGATTGTAGTGCAGTCTGCCGGATCCAATGTAAAACATTCCAGGATCAACAATTTATAAATAAAAAATTAATTAAATAAACATTTCTAAACCGAATTATAAATCTAAACCATTCTCGAGTCTACTGGAACAAAGACTTTCATCAAAATCGGTCCAGGCGTTTAGGAGGAGTTCAGTTACATACACAGGCACAGAAGAATTAGATGTATAAAGATTATTTGAAAAGATATTACAGTACAGTCCCGCTAATCCGAACACGGCTAATCCGAACGGCTCCGCGGAAAAATTTTTATAATTTTAAGGACGAAAAAATCGGTGAATATTTCAATATAAAACAGTATAAACCTTAATTCAAAACAGTTCTTTATTTAATATTCACGCACTGTACATCAAGTTATGGTACAAATTTTAAAATGGAATAAACTACAGAACAGAACACTAATGTTTAGTATGAAAAATTGTACAACATAACCCGTACTCCCAGTTCAAATAGTGATTTCGCTGTTACTCCGGCTAATCCGAACACTCACGTAATCCGAACAGGGGTCGGTCCGATATTGTTCGGATTATCGGGACTGTACTGTAATTAAAAACGCTAAAAAGCGTAAATCGTCTGCATTTTCGGAACAATAAAGGCCGGGTTTGGCCAGTTTGGCTGAAAACCAATTTTCGACGCCAACTTACGTATTTTTCAATTCCTACTATTAGCTCATGATCTCTATACATATTTATTTGTTTGTTTGTTTATTTATTCATCTTGGTGGAATTTTCAATCGTTAATAAAATACATTTTAAAGCGCTCAAATGAGCTGAAATGTAATGTACATGATTATTATGGATGACAAAATACCATAATTTAATTATAATTAATAAAAATTAATTCATTAAATCTAATTATTTAAAAAAATTACAAATAAAGCCACGTTGGTGACTTAGCGACCCTTTTGGCGAATTATGTCAAAATTTGAAAAGGTTTTTTTCTCACGTGTTAAAGCATTCAGTTGAAAGGAAATTTTATATACACGATTGTTTTGGATTGCAAAACGATATTTTAATGATAATTAATAAAAACGAATTACCGCTTAATGTTGTGATTCTGTCATATGTATATACATATTTATATTAATTGCAACTATTTAATAAAAAGTAGCTAAAATAAATTTTTTCTTGGTTGTAATATAAAAAAAATATTTAAATCAATTCCTACTTATAGGAATTGATTAAAATTTTTTTTTATATTACTTATTTATAACAATAGCGTTGTTACAACAATGCAGATGAATGTTGAGTTGTATTTTTTGAATGTTTTTAATTAATATCTTTTTTACTAATTGCGATATCGGACCGAATTGTGAATCTAAACCATTCTTGAATTTACTTGAACCCATATAAAAAATTTCATCGAAATCGGTCCAGCCGTTTAGGATGAGTTTAGTGACAAACACACGCACAGAAGATTTTTATATATAAAGATAACGTTGATTTTAATCAATTTTTAGTATTATTTTTATCATTTAAAGCATAACAATAAATAAGTTTATTATAACTAATCTCTTAACGGTGCAGAATATTTTTCGTTAACCCGTCTTTTGCTGATTCAAATAGATTCGAGTAGGCAACACGTGAGCAGGCAACATACAGTTGCCCATTCGAGAAACATGGACTTTCTAAGTCCAAGCATCAAATTGACATTGTTTGACTTTGAGATCTATTTAATGCCATTGCGAAAACCGAACGAATCGGGAATTGAATCCTTTTGAATGGTATTGGAGATTCTGACGCTATCAGTGGAACACGGGGGCAATAGGACGATTTCTCAATTAAACTTTGCAGTCCAAATGGTTGCATCAAGAAGTTTCCTGATAATTCTTTTGATGACCAGGCGTGTATTGTTGCATAATCTAGGAGGATATAAGTTACGCAACAAAATAACCAGTGAACTAATAATCAACCGAAGGTTGTGTGGTGGCATTCCTGATACATCCAGAGAATTCAAAAACTCGGAAAATGCATGGTTTTGTATTTATCAACAATTGATTTAAAAGGCTATTATTATCTAGATAAACATACAGGATATCCAGTAAGACAGTCCCTTTTTCGTCTGAACAACGGCACAGAAGTCGTCGGGCTGTTTGATGTGTCGGGATGCAGCTCTACTTCACCGCTTCCAATGCCCAGCAATTAGAAAACACTTGCTCCGACTGATCAACTTGCAATTGTACTCGCGTGTTTATGGTCAATCGAAGTCTTTCGACGCTACGCCATAAAAGCGATTGTTTCAAACATACGTTAGTCTTGTGTGCAAAAGTAGCGCGAGGAGTGACTGGCAATATCTCTCCGAAATCACCCCTTAGTAGGAAAACAGCACCACTGAATATCTTTTGTTCCCGCTTTAATCTTGCTAAGTTCTATAAAATGCCTCGAGTGAATGTTTTTGGGGTATAGTACACTCATCTGATTATGATTGAACTACTTTGCAATACTGTAGCCAATCCACTTTTTCCCCCTCAATGGTACACATTGCACCTGGTTTCTTATATCTAATGACAGCTGCTTGAATGTGGAATGTGCAGTTTGTCCACTATCTAACAAAGTGACAACAATTCCTGAAAAGGCAATTCTCAATGCAATTTTCTATTGTATTTTTGCAAGGTTGTGCCTGCTAGTAGCTATAGGAAATGAAAATCTGTACGTGGGACTCGAACGCAAAGCCATTCAACCTAATTCCGGCAATATCCAGCTAAGTTAGAGGAGTTTCAGAAATGCGAATCTAGATTCTTGTTCCCCATCCCTAGATGCACCCAATGACCATTTTCGGTGCACATACCCCAGCAAGTTCAGTCACTGAAGGGGGCATTACGGTCATCCGTCAAAATTACGGGGTCTTCTAAAATTCGATTTCAGATTTTTATACCCCACCCAAAAAACACCAGGTAATCACTTTTCCCACCCCAAGAATTTAAAGGCAAGTCCGTGCCATGGTTGGTTTAAAACACAGATCTGGCATTGTGATCGTCTGGTGTTGTTTGACATAGTTATGGGCTTTTCTTGAATTGGATGGGAATATTCAGATCAGCGGTCCCGATTACAACTCACTTTTTGCTTCATTACGTCTGCAAACTAGGCCGGTGCCACTGTCCGCGAATATTATGTTCGTCCGGCATTATCCGGCAAAGTTTTCAGAACTCCTAAATTCGGTTTCAGATTCTCACTCCACACTCCGAACACGCACGGGGCTGATTTTTAATTCCATAGAGCAAGCAAGTTCAGTCGCTAGAGGGAATAAAATCCGGACGTAAAACTTGAATGCAAAGCCTTTCCAACTAATTCCGGTAATATCTTGCAAAGTTACGGGAGTTTCCGAAATGTGGTTTTTGTTTCCCACCCGTAGACGCAGCCAGAGACTACTTTCGTAGTCCTCGAGCCTGCGTGTTCAGTTCATGAAAAGGGAGGATTAGGGTCGTCCAGCATTATCCGGCAAAATTTCGGGAACTTCAAAAATACAACTTCGGATTCTTGTTCACCACCCCGTAGTACAACAGAAAGGCACTTTTCATGCACCAAGACTTTTAGGGTAAGCCAATGCCACGCTCTGCGTAAAATATGGACGTTCGGAATTATCCGGCAAAGTTACGGAAATTTCACGAATCAGATATCAGACTCAGATTTTCCGTTTCAAGATAAGTCAGGGACCAAGTTTTCGCGTTCCAAGGCTTTTAAGGTAAGCCCTTGCCACAGTGTGTCTAAAATGTGGTCATCTGGCATTATCTAGCAAAGTAAAGGTATTTTCTAAAATTTAATTTCAGAATCTCGTTCGCCACCCCAAAATACAGCAGAAACGAAATTTTTTCACTCTAAGACTTTTAGGGTAAGCACCTGTCACGGTTTGCGTAATAAACGATCGTTCGGAATTATCCGGCAAAGTTACGGTAAATTCTCAGCTAGGATATTAGATTCGGATAGCCCTTTTTGAAGTACGTCCGGGACCAAGTTTTCGCGCTTCAAGGCTTTTAAGGTAGGGCCCTGCCACGGTGTGTCTAAAATATGGTTGACCGGCATTGTCCGGCAAAGTTCCTGGTATTATTGGAAACAATTTCAAAATTCGGATTCCACGTCCCGAAATACACCAGACATTCACTTTTCGTGCACTTTGGTCCACAAAATCAGCTTCTGCAAACACACGCGCATTACCACATTTTGCTAATTTTCCCGTTTCCGGCAATAAAAAAATTGTGACATCATTAATTGAAATAAAAACTATCCTATATTTTAAGTTGAACGAAATCACACACAATACACTGTGATATCCGCCCCCGGGTGAATGTCTCTTTGATTATCAGCGTGAGCTAGAGGTGTAGGATTAACGGAAGAACTAGAAGCATACATTATCTTAATGTCTTTATTAAGATATTAAACTTAATCCTTTAACAAATTAGAGTATAATAATATATGTGAGAGAATCTATGGTGGCAAAAGACACGATTTATATATAATACCGAATTAACCTAACTCGGACCACTATCAATAACTGACTCGCATAAACTCAATTTCAATACTATCTCAGATCCCAATATTAAATAGTCAATCCTACCTTGCTGTAGTTTGAAGTAACGATCACAACAATCTTAGATGAAGCCTTGTAATTACTGGAGTGCAATGGTATGCACCTTGATTCAATGGATCTTTATCATGTATAATTTCTACTAGTCGCCACGTAACGTTTTCCAAAACTTCTTCACGCTTGAACCACGGATTATGTTTTCATTCCTCAAATTGCCATCCCACTTACTCTAACTTCTGTTATTTAAAAGCTTCCTAATTTGCATCTTTCTTTCAAGCTTCACTTCTTGGATTTAGTTGGAAAAGCGTTGCCATTAATTCTGGCCTCAAAGAACCCAAAGGACATGTTAAAGAAAATACGCGTGAGCCCGTCACAATTCCCTCCAAGAAGCAAAACGGGATTTATTCGAGGGATTTAATGGCCCTTAAGAAATTACGGGCCTATATTTTTAATTTTCTACTTCTAACTTTCCATGACCTATTTAAATTTAAACTTCGAATTGTGTGTCATTCTAACCATTTATTTCCAATATTCACCTTAAACTTTAATTTTCACTATTCATCTTAAGTTTAATTTTTAATATTCTTCCTTAATTTTGAACTTTTGACAGCCACAATAAATTTTACTCAATTAACTAGACCAACATTAACAGTTGTGTATTTTAATCACGGTAGATTCTCTTTTTACAATCGAAATGGGCATGCCCCATCTGGGCAACGAACTTAGGAAAAAACCATATATGTCTTAGTTGGAAAAACAAAAGAGCCGCATGCCCCTTAACTAACTTAATTCTACTTAAATGTTACTTAAAAACTATTACAATCTTCTTTTTTTCTTTTATATTAAAATCGGTTGAATAGTTTTGGAGTTCATCGCGGACAAACACTGTGACACGTAATTTTTAAATATAAAGATATATAAAATGTTTTCACTTATATAGTATATACTACATTAATAAAGGCCATACATTTATTAATGTTTCCCTCTTATAAATTTCAAAAGTGTTATACAAAGACTGTAATTTCAAACAATGATTTAAATTTACCGTAATATCCCCTATACCACGTATTTCCTTCACGCACCCAATTTGGCTTTTTTTTGGTAAGTTATTAATCACTACACCCAAAAACCAAACTCTCTCCCCCAAGCACTGAGAAAATGTGCTAAGCATCAAGTAGGAATGCTTCAACGGGGCAAATGTGGCCGGGGTAGCCTAGAGGCTATGGTCACGAACTCATTGCCGCTGTTTTATGAGTTCAAGCCCTACGATAGAAGGTATAGAAGCCCAAGGTAAGATACACACGGTATAGAAGTGGCTGATGCACGTTATATCTTTCGAGGCTTAATGTTTTCCCGTTGGCGTGGTGTGGTAGTTCGGAGAGGGGGTGCTAACTCAGGTGTCGTCCTCGTCATTTGACCGAGGCTCAAAATTACGAGATACGTCACCAACGATCATCCTATTGCTACGTTGATAAGCATTCACTCTTATAATGGAGAAAATTCTAAATCTATATTTACTCACACGAGTTTTATTAAATAATTCTTTTTTTATACATTTTAAAAATTGAACGTTATTAAATATTTTTAAGTTTGGGAATTTTTCTGTTTAAAAAAACCACTTTCGTCTATATTAAAAGGAAACGAAACTTAAAACGCTTTTTTTTTGGGGGGGGGATGCCCAGTACATTGATATAAATTGTGTTGTAATAATCCATTTATTACAATATGATCTCTTCCAAAATTTAAAAATATGCAATATAAGAAAAGACTATATTTCCCTTTAATGTGTAAAGTTCAAATATAAATTGGTATTAAAACCAAAGGAACAATATGTGACACCCATAAATACATAACAAAGATTAAGACTTTGTCAAGAGAATCAAGTCATCGCATGGAAACCAGCAGTTCCACCGATGTTGATGTATTACTAGAGGCAACTTCTTAATTACTCCCATCTGTACGGTGTGACTGAACGAAAACTTATTGGCGTCTTCTCAGTCATGGGCTAATTCCAGATTTTAATTATTAAAATGGAAGAAAAATTTAGCCAACATTCTAACAGAAAGTAAATGGCTTAGAATTGACGATGCAAAATGCTACCTGATTATAATATATACTAACAACCCTTGTGAGTAAGAGTTTGGCGAGTTTCCTACTTGTTTGTTTTCCTGATTCTTATAAGCTATAAGTACCATTCATCCAAACGAAGATTATTTGTGTATTAAAATATGCCGCTTAGCATTGGCCACAGGGGATGACAATACCTAAGAATAATATTTTGAGGCATTTTTCTATCTACATAAATTATTCCGATTTAATTCTTGATTTCCAGTACCTGGAGATAATATCCTTAAGCTTTTTCAAGTGCTTCACTGTTCAATAATCAAAGTCCACAGAATTAGTTTTTAAAAGGAGCTGTTTCAACGACCTCAAAAGAAAAAAGAAATACATCAACTGTTTGTTAAAAAATTTCTTAGCGTTTTCCCGCCTTTAACCATTGAAAAGATGTCAGGAAAGAGTTTTATTCTCTAAATAATTTTTTTTCGAACGGACGTTTTGTTACGGACTTCTAACCAGTTTTCCAAAAGATGTTACTGAGGCGAAAAGAAATCTAAATATTTATATGAAGAAATTTAAAACGAGATGTATGTGAAAACCTGGTTCCGCTTACATCCTGTTTAATATATATGTACAACTAGCTGGTATACCCCTTCTTCGCACGGGTAAATTGAAAAATTAAACAATACAGAGAGAGATTGAAGGATAAAGAAGTTTTTTAATGGGTTAATTTTACGTGAATTGCAAATTAAGCAAAAAAAAAAAAGTTTTTGCATATCTCAGCTGAACAAAAAACCATATTTGTTACATTTTAAGCTTGAAGGTCTAATAGCTGATTAAAACGATAGATATAAATATTTTAATTTACAACGCTCCGTAACTGTTTTGTGAGTCGATTTTTGAAAACACCTTCCTAAGCTGATCTCTGTTCAGCAAAATAACGCATTGTTACTAATTTTGTGTAATGAATGCTTAAAATAGTATAAATAATTTACATCTGGATATGTAATACTCTATGTTGTATTTATTTTATGTTAAAATTGTAATATTTACATGCAACGCCGTTCCTTAGATTATAATGGCGATTCTATGGACACAGCGAAATATTGGCCAAGTTGACAAGTTGCCATCATTTTTGGCGACTTGGCGATTGACTGAATGATGCAGAAGTTGATATGCGCCACCTGGTGGGGATCTGCAACAAAGAGGATAACACAAAAACCTTCTCCGCAAAAAAAATACATATACTATGCATGCCAATTTTCATAGGGATCGGTTGAACGGTGTTGGGGTAAAGCGAGGTCAAACACATCCATTTATGTATATATATATATATATATATATATATATATATATATATAGATTTGATCAGCGGAAGTTTTATTGTGTAAAATATGTTTACGAAATAGATTTTGACAACTTCTTAAAAAATTTAAAAATCACCTACTGTTCTACTAAGAATCAAATGTGACTTTTTTTTTTATTTATAGATAAAAAAAGAAGAGGCGTGCGGGGTATATGAATTGCGCGATGACTGTTTTAAATAGTTAAGGTCATGTACAGCTGTGAAGCATAAAATTGTGTATTCTTAAGTGCTGTTGAGGCAACTTAGAAAAATAGCCTTTGAAAATATTTTAGAAGCAAATCTCAATGAACTGTGTAACAAAATGCGGGCAATCGTTGAACGCGTCTTCAACAAAGCTGCTGCAACAGTTTGATCTGTTTTGAAATTCTTAACCGAGGGTTGAAGTTTCTTCCTATATACGATGGTTTGTTGATTGTGAATGTTGTCAATGGGACGGATGACCTCACAATTTCGATTTTGCATTGAGATGTTGGCAGGGCCACTTTTCCGCTGAGGCACGTGCCTAGGGCGCAAAAGATTTTGGTGTGAAAAAAGAGAAAAAAAAATAATAAAATTACAAGTATCTTACCACCACCTAACAAGTCATGAGAGAAACATTTCTACCCTTAAGAGAGTAAAGACTGAAATGAGATCTATTATGGTAAAAAGAAATCTTAACAGTTTAATGTTTCTATGCTCTCAAAATGATATTACAATAGAAACTAATTATAATGATGTCATTCATGATTTTGCAATGACCAAGGCTCGAACAAAACATTTATTGTACAAGTACAAAAACAGTAACTCAACAAAGAATAAAGGTATGGGAAAGTAGAAGATTGTAAAGCGATTAGCGATGAAAAAGATGACAATTAACAAGTTGAAAAACGTTCATTTCATAATGTGTATCTTATAATGTAATTGCAAACGATTTCATTAAACTACTGTTCTAATTTACAAGAGGTGGGTTGGTGGACCGTGATGCCATAAGGTGAGAAATGATCAAGAGTGGGGCCAAATCATGCCTTTATAATGGAAAGACTCTCCCAATATCAAGTGGCCGCGGTAGCCGAGTGGTCAAGGTATCGGATCGTGGTTGGTCTTGTCACGAGTTTGAGCCCAGTACCACTAAAGACCCGCCGCGTAGGACAGCGATGCACGTTAAATCTGTCGAGAGCTCAAACGTCCTCCCGTTGGTGTGGTAGTTAAGAGACGGGGGTGCCAGCTCAGGTATCGTCCACGTCACTTGACCATGATTCAAAATTACTGGGTCGGTCACCAAAAACCCTCGTGTAACTGAACAGTACGACGTTAATATTCACACACTCACAGTATCCAAAACAAAGAAAGGAAGAAGAGTAAGAGAGTTAAAAGAAAATGCCCCTCCCCCATTTGCAAACCTTGGCTCACTCTTGGAGCAAAGCTTACTAACTTCGGATGATAACAGCTGCGCTGCGGTTCGTTCCCATGACATCGACCAAACCAAAGTGTACATGGGGGGTGAGGGCGAAGAGAGCTATTTCAAGCGCTTTAGCTTTAGGTACTTGCTTTCTTCGTCAGGAATAGCCACAGTCCCCGAATTTTTGGATCATATCTCGTATGATGGAAGAGTGAAAGTGTAGAGTAGAATGCCGGGACTGGTGCTCATCACAACACTGTTCAGGATTACAAAGCTTGTCACCAATCGCCGCGATGTTGTTTTAGAATGATATTAATCGCTAAAAGAAGATATATTTCATGGATAACTCACTTCTTGCTCTAGTCCAACACTGATTCAAAGTATATTTTTAGACAAAATTCAATTTTAACACTATTTTTACTATAAATCACTATTTTTACAATAATTTCATAACCAACGACTTGGTCCGTCGCCAAAAGCCCTCATGCAGCTGAACAGTGCGACGTTAATATTCAATCAATCATAACCAACGACTAAATTTTTACATAAAATGGAAAAGTGTAATTATAAAGTATTTCCCTTTTCATTTTCTCAGCAAAATATTTTAACTTATCTATGGATTATTTAACTTTTACAGTTTTTAAAAACTGACTTTTCTAAGCGACTACCGAAAATAATTGACAGGCTTCTCAGAAAGACTACGGAAGAGGAGAGGCAAAAACTTGCTATGGTAAAATAATAAAAAATATCTTTCTCTTGAAATGGAAACCAAGGTGAGAAATATTAGTTGACTAAGTATTTAAATAAAAACATTTGCATTATATTTAATTATTCTACTGAATCGAAATCTATCAAAAAAATTGCGATTATTCTCCGAGCATTTACGTTGTTTTACAGGAAGTAATTTTTCGGAAACGATATTCAAAAACTTGCATTAAAATTCGTTCTGAAGATCATCACAATCGTGAAGGCAGCTTTAAAAAAGATGAACACAGTAAGAAACACACTAAGAAAATTAAATGTAAACTGGGAAGATTAACGGAGTAAAATCTTTTCACTGTCACAGACGATGAAACAAAGCAAAAAACAAAAAAGGTTTGTAATAAGAACTTGTAACGAATGAACTTGAACTCGCACGCTTGTCTAGCACATTTATGACTTCTGTTCTAGCATGTGAAAAAACTTTAAGTAACATTAAATATCCATTTAAAAATTTAAATATTCATTATGAACGCGAAATGTGATTTATAAAGGTAACAAAATTTGTATTCGCCTATATCGTAATATTTTACTTAAACATACAAATGAAACCTAAAAAAAAGTAAACATTATTTTGTTAAATAAAAATAATAATAATTTGAACAAAACTCATACATTAATGCAATTATGGTTAAAATTGAAAATAAAAGAAATCGAGTTAAAAAAGCGTGCTCAAAAGAGTATTGGGACACTTCCCAATAATTTAAGAAAAAAAATTCAAACTTAGAAATTAATATCTTGTTGGGCCCTCCTTGCTTTTTTTGACCTCACGAATTCTATTTGGCATCGATTGGATCAATTTTTTTTGCAAAACGATCTATCAATTTTGGTCCACTCTTCGACCAAATATTTTCTCAAATCCTGCTTGTTAAAAATTTTGTGCTCATATAGTTTTTGCTTCAAATAATCCCACACATGTTCGATGGGATTAAGGTCTGGACTTTGTGCAGGAGTCTTAATAACACTAGGACAGTGGTAGAGGACCCATAACTTGCAAATATCCGCAGTATATTTCGGGTCATTTATATTTTGGTAAAATTTAAAATGTCCTGAAATTCCCAGCTTGCTTGCACTTTGCTTTAAATTTCGCTTAAGAATGTCAAGATAGACATATTTATTCATTATACCATCAATAAAATACAAGTTCCCGAAACCAGAACTTGCCATACAGCCCCAGATAATTTGGTTACCCCTTCTACATTTGACAATAGGCTGTAAATTTTTGACATGCATTGCTGTATTTGATTTCCACCAAACGTTTTGCTTGTCATCCGATCCGAAAATGTTATATTTTCTTTCATCAACAAAAATTAAATTTTCTTAATATTCTGTTGGCTGCCTTACATACATTTTAGCAAATGCCAACCTAGCTTGTCTATTTGCTTTTTTTTTTTTTTTTTTGCTGCTGTAGGGCTTTCTTTGATTACTCTGCCATGATACTTATGTTTTCCTGAGACTTTTCTGACAGTTTCAGGATTTACTGATTTTCCGAACCTACTTTTTCATTGCAGAGTCATTTTTAAGGCACTAGTTCTTGGATTAATGTGTACTTGTCTCACAATCCACTTCTCTTCAAGTTCATTAAATATCCTTGAACGGCCTGATCTTTGCTTCTTTTCAACACTGTTTGTTTTCTTGAACCTGTTAATGATGTTAAAAACTGTTACTTAAGACTTACTTAAAAAGCTTACACAATTTCAATATTTTTCTAAAACAGTTAATTGATTTTCCGTCTTTAGAATGACTTATTACGATATTTCGCACATCAACTGATATATCTTTGTTTCCCGCCATTTTTTCTATAAATAATCTTATCTAGCTCTTGTGTTTAAACTTCTAGTCTAAAAAAATGTGAAATTAAATTCTATTGATGCGAAATTAAATTCTATTGATGTGAAATTAAATTCTATTGATGCGCTGCATATTTGTTAAATTTCTCATTTCAAAAGTGTCCCAATACTTTTTTGACTCCAGTGTGCCCTTAAATCATATTTGAAAAGCTAGTTCAAATTATAATTCTATAATACTAATAAAATTTCCCTTATATACTGTATACCAAAAATGTTAAAATATTTCTTAATTCCTTTTGTTTTTGTTTTAATGTGATAAATATTTTTATAAATGTCTTTACAGTTAAGCTTGCAAAGTGTCCCAATACTTTTTTGAGTGACTGTAGATTTGTTCCTTACACCCATTTTGTTGCAGAAATATTGCTTTATGGTTTATACTTTCTCATTGTTAGACATATAACATACTTTAAAATTTTACATCTCGAATATAATTGAGATATAAAGTCTTATTATAAATGAAATCTCAAAACTTTATGTAGAAAAACAAATTGGTTGACAAAAAATGTTTTTGTCATTCTCTCTCATTCCTGGCTTAAAAAAAATGTTACAATTTTATGGATTGGTTTATCCGACGGATCGAATCTTTGTTTGGACGTTACAATTTTATTTGATATGCAAGCCTTATGTAAGCCTTTTGAATCAATAAAAGTATATTAATTGTTTCAGCCAACTGATTTAAAAGATAGAGATTTCTTTTTTTAAAAGATCTAAGATGATCTTTCTATCAGTAATACACACATCAATCCTTTTTCTTTTACCCCTACCATGGAATCGCATAAACATTCAAATCTCAAATTCCAAATAAATCGTAATAGAAGCTTATACTTACTTAAAAACACAACTTGGTGTCATTATCTCGCAATAAAAGGTATTTTCCTTAAAATCTCTGTTTTATAAGTGTATCTGTTTTATAAGTGTACATTGACGTTTGGCGAAGATAGTTGGTTTTCATTTATTGGTCATTTTTTTTTCATGTTTAGGTGGACTTTGTTATTGTTGCTTGTATGAGGAAATTTTGAAGCATCCCTGAGAGGTATGTCGATTTTTTGAAGAGATTTTAATAGTAATTATAACTTTAACACGTATGATGATTGTCTGTACGCAGACTTTCGAGGCAAGTGAACATTGGTCTCTTCGCTAGGATGTTTTAATGCTAAGGTATCCGACTAAGTTGAAAACGTCATTTTCGGTCAACAAATCACATTTTCTTTTTATTTGATATTTTTAAGATTCAAACAATTATCTTTCTAAATCTGCTTTTGTTTTGTCTGTGCGATAATTAGAAATAAAGTTACAGGTGTTTAAAATATTAGTACAGCGGTGAAATCGAAACCGGAAGTTGATTGCTTAACATGCTTTTTACCCATAATTTTTGCAATTTCAACCCATTATAATTTTAAAAACAATTTCTGACATTTTTTTAAACTATATTATTGATAGGCAACAATTTCAATCTTTTAATTGGACTTTTGCGATTGGCAACATTTGTTTCTTCTGACCTCATATATTTTTGTTTTGATTTGAATCTTACGAATGTTGCTCGCAAATTTCTTCAAAAACGTGAACTTTTTTGCTTTAATTGTACAATTTTTAATCGTTAATTGTTTCTGAACATTCTGCTTTTGATATTATTTGTTTATAAGGGTTAAAAAATGAATTAAATTAACCTCTTGAAAACGCAACTATGCTGGTGACATTCACAAAAACAGTGGAAGTGTTGATTTGTAGTGTTCTTGACTTGTAATACTTTATTAAATCAACTTGTAATGAACGAAAACTGTAATAAGTAAAGGTATTTTCACAGAACAAAGAATGTTTTAGGGGAACATTAAGAGGTAATAGAATACTTTATTTAAATTGGGAAGTGTGTTTTCACAAGTTTGTGTTTCTCCAATTGTTTTGAGAACAATCTGTGCCTGCATGAAGATTACATGTTTGGACTGACTTCTAATGTGACTTCAAAAATGCTCCGAGTAAACTTTTATCGTCCTTTTTTCAGCTACTGAAAAGCTAAAAAAGCAAAGTGTTATTAATTTGCAACTTATTTGTGGAAAGTGAGTGATTGAAAGATGACATTTGTCTGTGAAAAAGCTATGTGCTAAGCTGAACTGGCCTTGTATGACAAAAGAAGTACTTAGACTGTGAAAGAAAGTCTTGGATGTGCTGCTACACCAACGGCTAAAGATGCCACGAACGACACTGCTTTGGAAGCGCAAAACATTACAAAATGTTTCAAAATGTCAGTTGAAGAATGTGGTATATCCGTTGACGGCAGAGACACATGGACATTCATCGCTAAATATGGTTTCTATAGAAACTTTATGCATTGACACTGGACAATTCTAGATTTGGAAATGTTATCAAAGTTTTTTAGAATTCTATAAGTACAGTCATACATGCGTGTTCCTGCAATCATCTGGGATTTACTTCAAACATGGTGCGTACAAAATTTATGTATGTTTTTGCACTACGAAATCTTAAAAAATATGTATTTCTTTTGTGATGGTGATTCCAAGGATACCTTTCTGTTAAAGATGTGTATGGTGTCAACAATGTCATCAAATATGACTGCATAAGATACTTCTAAGAAAGATTGAGTAGTCGGAAAAGAAATTTTTTTAAAAAAGGCCAAAAAACCTTGGTGAGAAGTAAAAACTTATCAATGTTATGTTTAATAAAATTCTACACAGTTTTAAAAGTAACACCAATCACGTAAAAGCTATGCTAAGTGCTACAATAGTGGCATTTCTTCACTGTTGCTCCAGCAGGGAGAAACCAATCTATGGACCGTGCCCGATTGGAGCTGAGAACTGGCGTGACTATTAACGAGGAAACGACACCGGAAAACAATAAACAGAAAAAAGTGTAGGTCTTTTTTTGAAACTTTCAAATATTGTTAAACCTGTGTACACAAAGCAGTGTGATATAAGCAGTTTTTATAAAATTGCCTCCACGGTAAGACACAACTACAAATGTATCATTTAACGCCTGTTTGTGGCAAATCGTTTTGAAAGAAACCTTTATCGAGCTAAAAAACATTTTCTTTGGGTACCCATATATTGCCGTCATTGTTTTTTAAAAAAGCTATCATTGATTTGTTAGGTATTTTGAAAGCATTTGGCATAAATGCAGGGAATTATAGACTGCGGGATGAGAGATTTGGTGACATCTTTCGAGTCGGTGACTCGAAGCAGCATTCTTTGCCTTTTTTAAAATCAACCGGAAAGAAAGGGGGCCCAAAGAAAGAAAAAAATTAACAAACTACCAAAGAGTGGAAGTGTTAATTATAAATCAGGAGAGTTTTAGTAATATGCTTGTCATATTTTGTTTTGAAATTGCTTTTATAATGTTTAAATGCATTTTTCTCAAAACTATTTTTTTGTAAATTTCATGATATTTCAAACATGATATCTAAAGAACTATTAAAGATACTTGTATGAAATTTTACACAAATATTATTAATGGTATTATCTAGAGAATGATTTACAAGCTAAGAAATTGAACAATTTTTAGTCATTTTATAGTTGTATTTCTTTCTGAAAGTTACGATAATTTGATTGAATTTCCTAGTTCGCAAGCTCGACTGGCTATAACTTTTGATTCAAAAGAAGTAATTTAACACTTGTAGTTCATTCTCTAGAAATGTGTTTCAAAAATGTATTGCAGCAATATTTTATGGAAAATATAAAATATTTTAAAAAATAGAGTGTTTGAAAAAATTCCCAAATTTGATTAAAGTTTAATTTCTTTAAAAATTTCAATTTTTGCAAATTTTTATGTACATATATTATTTCTAACTGTATTTTTTATTATTGTGTATAAAAGTGAAATTAAAAATGTAAAAATATTAGGGATTTTTTGAAAACTTAAAAAAAAAGGGTCTCCGAACGTAATCGGATACCTTAACATGTGTAACTCTCCAATCGTCCATTTTCCTTTTTTCACCTCAATATTTTGTAAATGTATCACAATATCGTAATATTTCCAGGTGTGATGATTTATTAAAATACAACCATCTGTTTTTCGTTGTGTATATATATACAGCCGAACATTGATATAACGAACCTCTATATTGCGAATTTTTCTATACAGTGAACTTTTTCCTGGAACCATGAGCATTCTACGATTTTCTTTGTAAAATAATCCCTATAGCGAAGTGCATTTTCTATGCATCAAACTTTTTTTCTTGTGATTCAATTTTTTTTCTCCTTGTGTTTTAAGTATTTCTGGACATTTCAATTCCCTTTTTTAACACATATTATGGTGGTCATAAAGGAAGTTTTGGTGCATTGTAAAGTGTATTATGAAGCAAAGCATTTTTTCAATAAAAAAAAAACTCAAGCAAAATTAACAGATTTTATGAGTAATTAAATTTAAGGATGCATGTGGTAATGTATGTTTAGAATCTCAAATTATAAAATAATGTATGCTTAAAATTACTTGTTTTAATTTAAAAAATGTCCTTAAAATTTATTAATTTTAATTTAAAATTATTTTCTTAACATTGAAAATACAGTATGTTCATCGATATTCTTTTTCTTGTTTTCCGGAAAAAAGTCATTGAATGTGTGTGTTTTAAAAAAATGACTGATGCATAATTATATAACGTTGAATGTGAATATTAAAGCGAGATTGATTATATAAACACTGAAAAAAATGGAACAGGTACGTGTAAACAAATTCCGCAACGTGATTTGCATTACACAAGTTGTCAGCATTCACTTAGAATGAATTGACCCAAATTTCATTCCTTTCGGTTATTAATTCCTATTGTTAGCCATTTGACTACGGCCTTTCAGTGTCTTAAACGCAAGTGGAATGCAAACTATGCTTTTGCGATTGTGTTTCAACGAAGCCAGATTAAGAAGACAAATAATTCAGGCTTATATTATAGGAACTGAATCTATTTCTTTTAATTCGGTACCTGCATAATTAATTGATTCAGAATAATCCGCAGAAAGAAGACGATGTGAAATCAGATAAAAGGTGTTTCCCTAATTCTCTTGCGATTCGCGCCAGAATTCTTAATTTTTGAACCGGTTCTGCATCGTCAGCATTCTCTTCCAGGGAAAACCCCCTTCGGGTGGCATCACGTGTTTTGGGCTCATCTCCGTTACGTAATGGCAGAGGTCGAACTCTTCACCTTATCAAAAAGAAAGCAAGATCGAGAGAAGAATTTTAATCTCGCAAAACGTGCACGTTACATGAAATGGGAGACTTAGAAGAGTTCGATTGTTAAAACCTTGGATCTTGTGTAAAGTTTATTTATTGTTATTATTTACTGTTACATTCTATTAATGTACCAATCTCAAACGAAGTTGGACGCCAAGGATAGCACTTTACATCTTATCTTCATAAACGAATTTTTTCAACATTCTTATCACTATTGAAAAATAACTATGAGCCACTTTGATGGTGATCTTATAAACACTGGATACGACCTTTTACGTAGTCCCAGGTTTGACATACTTTTTACGCCAGCGCGTAAACTACTTCCTCTACTACTCTCTCTACTACTACCTTACTCTACTCACTTCCAGATTCACCTCCTAAAAATTGTACCGCTTGTTGTGTCATGATCTGGAGTATGAAATCTGCTTCTTTTCGGTAGGTCCTGTTGTGATATGTATTTGCACCATTAGGTAAGTATATCCCCTCTGAGGGTTAACATCGGATCCAGGCATCCAGGTCCTTGCGACTTCTTGTAAGTGGGTAAGCCAAAAATTACTCACTTTTCGTTTTATAACTTTGTCAACCAAAGATAGGTGTGCAACAGATACATTATTTTTCGATATAGTCTCTACTTTCAGCAATACACCTGGTCCAGCGAGCCGCAAGCTTCCATATACCTTTCTGGTAGATTTTCGGTAAAGCGTGAAGTCAGTTTTGTACCGTATCTCGAACGTCCACGTCTGAAGTAAATCGATGACCTCTCAAATCTTCCTTGAATGGTTCAAAGAGATGATAGTGTAAGGGAGCGAGATCTGGGCAGTAGGAAGGGTTTTCCAGGATCTCAAGTGAGAGAGTGAGTGAATATTAATGACACACTGTTCAGCTACGCGAGGGCTTTTGGCGAAGGACCTTAATTTTAAACCATGGTTAAGTGACGAGGACGACACCTGATCTGGCAATCCCTCTCCTAACTACCACACCACACGAACCCAGGATCTCAAAATCCTGCCTATTGATTGATGTGGTAAAAATTCAGGGTACTCATCATGTCCATACTTTGCGAAATTTGAGTTCGTCGTGAATAATTTGATAAACAGAACCGTAACTGATGTTTAAAGAATAGGAAACCTCATTCATTTTAATCAGCCTATCTGCTGTAATCATATATCGAGCCTGTTAAATACTGTAGTTAGTGTACGAGGTTGACGGTCGCACAGCTCTCTCCTTCTGTGTTATGCTCATTTGGCCACTTTTAAACAATTGGATTCCCAAAAATGCTTTCTCTAGATAAATATCTTTCCCTGTGTGTGTCTCTGGTAAATGTTAGCATCTTTCACATTCTCTGACCACAACACTCAGATCACTTCTGAGATGCCATCTGGTAACGGAGTTGAAATATTGATGCTGTTGCAGCTATTCGACGCGATCAGGATTGAATTCCACCCACGTGAACACACATGCGTTAACTCATCGCATGTGCAAGGGGTAAACATTAGGGTTTCTTTCCTGGAAACCCTAATGTTTTTTTCATACTTTTTGTATTCCTGGCAATGACACGTGACTTAAATAATCCATGAGGCAGCTATTTTTGTTTCTTTAGCTGACCGTACTGTGGCAATTTACGATCGTTAACCCAAACCTCTGGAAAGAGAAATGTTTTTTTGCCTCAGAAATGACGTAAGAGTGTAATAAGTACCCCTTCCCCGTAGGAATCCACAGCGAATTGGCCGCTTTTTAATGTGACGTATAAATAAGTATTGAAACTGTGCGCTGTAAAATTAGCTTTAGAAAAACATGGTTAAATATCAGTATCCAATTTCGTTATTGATTTTTGTCATATTTTTTTAGACTAAAAATTCAGCAGTTTATTTATTAATCAGTCAATTCGACTTGAACCTAGATGCATGGTCCGCATGTCATCATTTTGGGGGCCTCGTTTCATTCTCGGCTCAGTCTTAATGAGATCATGATCAGAGGAGACAATTTTAATGGTCAAATACATATTCTCCGAAAAACAAGGAATTTCAAACTGCCTGTCAACTGGCAAAAGTGATAAGACTGTATTATTATATGATGCCCATTGTCCATGTCTAGCCCTAGGCCTAATACCATACGCAATTATTCACCTCATTGAGTCGAAATGCAGCAAAGGGTGTAGCCGGTTTGGGCCTAGATTTGTGAAATTGTAAGTCGTGCACATTTATTTGCTTCAAATTGCTGTTTGTACGAGTTTTTGATAATGCATGCTGTATAATGTCTACTTTTAAAGATTGCAGATAGGGCCTACTTTTGCATAGGGGGACAGAGCCTCAAGAAATCTTAAAACGTACCTGCTTGCGTCCCTATTATTTTAATTAGAAGTATGTTAGGAAGCCCATAAAAAACGTGCACACATAAAAAAAAAATATTGAAATTTGGTGATTATTTAGGGTTCATGGCAGGACAGATGATTGGCAGGAGGATATAATACTGAGGAATACCAAATTCTGAGCATATATATATAACATGGCAACTAGTAGCGTTGGCCGGTGTTGGTTTGTTGTCATATCTGGTTTAGTGAATACATCTTCAGAATAACCTTTCATCCCTCCCCCCTATATTATGAAGCACACATCAATAGATTAAAACACAATTGCGGTACATTTTCACATCTATTTGTTAAAAGCACGAAAACCGACACATATAACAGAAGCAACATTTTGACGGACACGACATAAAGACAAAGAGAGCTGCAGTTATCTACATTCTTACATGATGATGGAAAGCAGACAAAAGAGAGCGATTACACAAGATTTTTGCTTTTATACCGACAGTGGTTATTACGTAATAGTAGTTCTGATTGGATAGAATGGGTGGGAGAGAGATTTCGGACTAGACGATTATGATTAAGATTACAGTGTTATTTTTAAACTAAAGAATTAAAGTTTGTTTAAATATTAATACAAAGAGTTAACAAAAAGGATACTAGAGGGAATTATTACACACACACACACATGTATATATAAATACAGTTTCTATCGAAGGTAATGAAATATAATTGTGTGGAAAGTAGTATGTAAAATCTATATATATCTTGTCCCTAGCATCACATCATGTTGTGACGGGTCTTTACACGACCTTCACCAACTAATCCTCTTGGGGAATCTTTGGGCTAACATTCACGTTTATTTCACATCCATCCCTCTCAAGAAGAAACCCTGATATGCAAATTAGTTAGAGTATATAAAGTTAGGGTTGAATAATCGTAGATCAGAAGGAGTGGAGCATCTGAATGCAGTGTTACTATGGTAAGAATTAGAATTTACGCATCTTGACTAAAGGACGGATTTTGGCTACTAGACTAAATTTGTGGATCAAGAATTAACAGGATAGGATCAATTAAAGCTAAACTAATCTGATTTTGTGCACTATTCACTTAAGGTAGTTGTTTTCTTTGTGTCACTCCTAGGGTTTCCTTTTATAGATTACTTTGTTGTGGAATATTATAATTGAGATAATAATAAATTAGATTTATCATGGAGAGTCTTGGTCATGCATTGTTCCCTCCCACAGCTTTAGGTAGACAAGATAATGAGGAAGCGACTTCAAGGGTAAGAGCATTACAATGTGATGTGAGATTTTATTGAGTTTGATTCATTGGACCAAATTCTGTAAAATATCGATGTCCTTCTGTAATATATAGTCCAAAGTTCAAATCTAGTGAGATATGAATCTATATTGAATAAATATTCATCTATTAGTGATTATACTTGGAGATGTATACTGTGTGTGTGAAATGTTCTAGAAGATCAAACTGAACTTTAAAAAAAAACTATCCAACGGACAGATTGAGCTTCAGACGAGGCAAAACACGAAGCACATCCCACTGTGCCTCTTCTGTTTGAGGTAGATTCCGAAGCCAATTAATTCTAGAAGGAGGAAGTTTCCAGGCGAGTTCGGATTCATGCGGTCTCTACAAATTGGATTTCGCAGGATTGTGAAGTCTACACTCGCCACAGGAGGAAAAGAAAGGAAAATTTACCATTAGGTATTCTTAAGGGCAGAGGAGGGAGACTCGTCCCTCTCCCCTGCTCCGTGACACGCGCATGCACGCGTCACGAATAGCATACGAACCCATCATTTCTGGAACGCTGTTTAGCTTCTGATAAATATCATAACAAATCTACCGTAAAATCCGGCGTAAAAAACGCGTGCTTTTAACTTTAAAAATACGATCGATGTTTACGGGGTGTACGTAAACATAGAGATGCTTCGAGATGCATCGAGATTAAATGAGAGCTTTAAAGATAAAAAAATGAGAGATGAGCATAAAAAAATTAACTTCTACATCAATGTTTCTCAAAGTGTGGGGCGCGCCCCCTGGGGGGCGCGAGCGTATCGAAAATTTAAAGATTTTTTTTAAAAAATAACCGGAAAGAAGTAAAACAAAATGCTTTCTTCCATAATAAAAAAAATACACACAACAACACTGACATAATTTATGTTTATTATCTGGCTTTTTTTCGTCATCAAATAGCTATCTTTGATCCCAAAACCAAATTAAAGAGAAAAAAAACATTTTGTTTTATTTGCTGTATTTCCTCAATGAGAGATTTTTTTATTACGTTTTAACATAAAATATTATTCGTTAAAAGAAAAAACGAAACCCAGACCCTGAGAAAAATTCTAAGAAGATAAACAATTCATCACTGTAATTATTATTGAAATACTGTACATTAGTTGTAGAAAAAGAAAAGGAAGTCATGATTCACTTTTCAGCCAGGCTGCATAGTACGTTTGCTAATCATTTGATTGACCTTCAATCTTATGGTATGGTTATTATCAATATTAGTTCCCTCCCATCTTTTATGCGTTTGCTTTTCGCTTAGGGAAATTGTAAATAATTGAGTTTTGCGATATTTGGAAAAGAATTGATTGGCTTAACATTTCTGTAGGATAATTGAAAAGTGTCTGATTTGCGTCATTTATTATGGTCTTGTACTTTTGAATCATTTTAGTTCAGTTTTATTTGATTTTTTCTCAAATCATCAAAGAATTGAATAGTCCTTGAAAAAAGGTAAGTATACTTTCTATAAATTAAAATATTCACTAGAATTCCGATTTGTATCGTGTACAGTAAAAATAATTCTTAACAAATGATTGGGGTGACTGAGTCCCCCGCACTAACATTAATGTTAGTATCGAGTACGCGCCTGCTCCCGGGTTAAAACATTTTGAAGTCTTCTCGCTTTAAATGTTAAAAAGTAACACAATTATTCTTCATCGGAATTTTATATTCTTTTGCATAATTTAACATTAATTCTAAATGCTAATTGTGTGAGGTTTAAAATTACAGTTCTTTTAAACAGTTATTTACAATTATAGCATTTATCTAAAAAATCATTTTACATTTTTGTATACAATGTCATGCACACAGTTTTACTCTCCTTACAGTTCAGCTATTATATCAAGAATAATGTTTTATTTTTTTAAAAAAGGAACTCGCGCGAAGAGTCGGTGTTTCAGCCAGTATACGTTTGATGTATCAGTACTGAAGAAGGCATTTTTTAAATAATTTCTTATTACTGAATTTGGCCGCGGTAGCCGAGTGGTATAGGTATCGGATCGTGGCTTGCCTTGTCACGAGTTCGAGCCCAGTACCACTAAAGACCCGCCGTGTAGGGCAGCGATGCACGTTAAATCTGTTGAGAGTTGAAACGTTTTCCCGTTGGTGTGGTGTGGTAGTTAGGAGAGAGGGTTGCCAGCTCCGGTGTCATCCACGTCACTTGACCATGGTTCAAAATTACGTGGTCCTTCGTCAAAAGCCCTCGTGCAGCTGAACAGTGCAACGTTAATATTCAATCAATCAATCTTATTACTAAATTAAGAACAAGTTTAATAATTATTAGGGACTTCCACGGGCTTGTCTTGTAGAGGAAAGTTTTTCAAAGGAAGGTTTAATATCAGAAATTGATACTTAAAGAGTTATTTTTCTATATTTAGCTGAGATCTATATTTTGTCTTCAAGGCATCCTCTGCAGAAAATCCGGTTTGAAAAAGGTAGGATGTTGAAAATGGTAATAGTATACGAAGTGCTTTTGTTTTCAGTACAGATAATTCCTTATCCACCTCTACCCCAAATCTAAAGAGCGATTTATTACAAAATTGCCTTTTAATGTTTCACTGGATATGAAATCTATGAAGATTTCTTCTTCGGAAGAAATCTTCATAGATTTCACATCCAGTGAAGTTGAGAAGCCCTTCTGGGGAGTATCTTGAAATAGATCCCTAATCCACTCGGAACTTGCTACCAAGCTGTCCTCATCCAGAAAATACTTTTTAAAATTCTTTGCCAACATAGCTAAATGATTTTACATGTTTTAAAAACAACTTTCACATGTTGTTCTACAGATTTGTAAGTTTTAACACATATCGAGCTGGGGCTTTTTTTCCATCATTTACTTCAGTAGTGGTAAATCCAAAATTTAAATATTTTTGAGAAGATCGCCTTGATTTAATTTTCGGAACCATGTTCGTTCGTCTGTGTACTTGTTGATTCTTTATTATGGTCGAATGTTTGCTTACGACTTAAAAATGTATGTATGATATTGTTTTAATCTACTGCCGTAAATACTTAATTACCGTGAATTACAATTAACGTGGAAATTGAAAAAAATGTTCATTCAAGCTAGATTTGGTAGCTATAGGAGTATCGAGTCGACCAAAACTGACTGGAATTGTACGAGGAAAAGCATCTTTACATGTTTTGCGCAGACGTCCGATAGGTTGCCCAGACTCACGCAAACGCACCCTATAATGCCAGATGTGATGGATATGATAGAGAGCGACATTGACTAGACTATTTTTCTAATGACATTTGTACTTTGAGAAATGAATGCTGAGGGAAATAAATCTTTAATTAAATACATCATTTTGCGATCTGTTCCAATATAAAAATTAGAGAAAGAAAAATAACATAATTCTAAGTAATATATATTTTAAGTAAATTTCTTAAAATATATATTAAAAGTTACATATACACAAAATTTAATATACTTATCGTATTAATTTGTACGGTTTATAATTAAGATCGTATTGTAACTTTAGCGTCTCTCTCTCAAAGTGCATTTTTATTGCAGTAAATACATTATTGTTGTACAGGGGGCGAGACAAAAATTATGATTGAAAATTGGGTCGCCAGTATTGAAAGTTTGAGAAACACTGCTTTTAATGTATGAGTGGTGCACAGAGTATTTTATGACTAATTAATTAATACTAAATTAAGAACAAGTTTAATAATTATTAGCTACTTCCATGGGCTTGTCTTACAGAGCAAAGTTTTTGAAAGGAGTTTTAAGATAAGAAATTGACCCTCTGAGTTCATTTTCTATATTTAGCTGATATCTATATTTTGTCTTCTAAGCAACCACCGCATTTTGTAATATGTTCCAATTTAAAAATCAGAGAAAGGAAAAATAACTTAGTAATTATCCTATTACTTAACTTTTTTTTTGCTTAAAAGTAACATATACAAAATTTAATACTTATGTCATGAATTTGTACGGTTTATAATAAATATTGTTGCTTTATCGTAAAAGTGCATTATTATTGCATTCAGTAAATTATTATGTATAAGGGGGGCGCGATAAAAATTGTGATTGAAAAGGGGGGCGCCAGTATTGAAAGTTTGAGAAGCACTGTTCTACATACATCGAAATATTGTTTATTTAAAAGAAATGTGACAAACCTGATAAATTTAAAGAGTTCTATATAGAAATATGATTTTTTCCCCAAAAAAAGCCCGGGACAATACTTCAAATAAATGACTTCAAAACATATGAGAATTTCATAATTCCATTTCATGTTTCTTCTTAAAAAAGGAAGTGCTCGGTATATGGCGACAAAATTGGGGTGGAACCGTGCAAAATCGTATTGTCACCTGCATGAAGCTCAAGGCTACGGCTAACGACTGGCAAAAATCTAACCCCTTGCTCTGACGAAATTCATGGGCCTAGATCTGACACAATTGAAAGTGTGTGTGTTCAAAAATGCAGCTTGAAAGTATAGGTGCGCGTTACATGACGGATTTTACGGTAATTCATTTCAACTGTTTTGAAAAACTGGTGAAGTCCTAGTAAATTAGGTCGCAGCTCATCCGTTCGCTAAAAGAGCGCCGTTCTAGGTGAATTCATCCTGATGCGTTGGAGTTGTGACGGGCTCACGCGTCTTTTCCTTTAACATGTCCTTTGGGTTCTTTGGGCCAGAATTAATGACAATTCTTGTACAACGAAATCCAAGAAGTGAAGTGTGAATGAAAGATGCAAATTAACAAGATTTTAAATATCGGAACTTAGAGTAAGTGAGATGGCAATGTATGGCAATTGATGACAGTTTGTGGCAGCTGATGGCAAGTAGAGAAAAGTTAATATAGTTCGTGGTTCAAGTATGGATAGAGATACCGGGCGGTGAGTAGAAGTTATAATTGATAAAGTTCTAGAGAACCAAGGTGCATACCAGTGCACGCAAGTAAATACAAGATTGCCTTAATAATATTAGAGATTGATTCTTCAGACTGCAACAAGGTAGGATTGAATATTTAAAATTACAATCAGTGATTGTATTGGAATTGAGGTTAGGCTATTCAGTTATTGATAGTGGTCCGAGTCGGACTAAGTCGTTTTTTACACAAGCTTTTATTTAACTTGCAATGTAAAATGGTCGGGTGGAATCTTGCAACTAAATTTAGAAGCTGACGTTTTCAACCGATTGAGCTGAAATTTTGTATACACGTTAAGGTTGGGTGACAATGCATGTTTTGACCATTTATATTCCAATATCGCAATTAGTTAAAAAGTAATTAATTACAGTAATTTATTTGGGTGGAATCTCTCGACTCAATTTTGAAGCTGATGCCTTCAACCGATTGAACTGAAATTCTTTAAACGCGTTTAGTTTGGATGACAATGCATGTTTTGTACATATATATTCCAAGATCACAATTAGTTAAAAAGATGTTAATTAAAAAATTCTTACCCATGTTAGAAGCTTACTTTACCTCTTTCCGTTAGCCCTCGTGGCCTAGAGGTTAGAGAAGCTGACTTCAAAGGAATTACGTTGGTGTGGTGTGGTAGTTAGGAGAGGGGGGTGCCAGCTAGGTGACGTCCACGTCACTTGACCATGGTTCAAAATTACGTGGTCCGTCGCCAAAAGCCCTCGTGTAGCTGAACAGTGCGACGTTAATATTCAATCAATCAAAGGAATTACCCAGGATTCGATTCCCGAGATCTCGCAGTTTTTAAATTTACTTTAAATCACTTTAATTTTCATTCGAAAATTATTTCTCTTGAACAAATTTAAGTATCCGCGTTCTTTCTAATTTGTTTACAAAAAAGCTTTTTTTTTACTTTCAATGTAAAATATTCGGGTGGAATCTTGCTACTCAATTTTGAAGCTGATGTCTTCAACCGATTGAGCTGAAATTTTGTATACACGTTTAGTTTGGTTGACAATGCATGTTTTGACCATTTATATTCCGATATCGCATTTAGTTCAAAAGGTTTGCTGCATCGCCCGGCATTGCACGGGCTTTCTCTACTTTTATAAATTTTCCCTTTGCTTCACAAAATCAGCACTTCTCTCTCTCTCTAATAATCCTTTTCAAAATGAATTCCAACCCCTCCTCCTCCAATTCGGCCGATATTGCTCGGGCTTCTACCTATTGTATAACTTAAAATTTACCGTTTTGAAATTTTTTCCACTTTTCTTTGTCACAGGTTTATTCCCCCGGCGTTGTACGGACATTTTTAAATGCATAACATATTGTCATGGAAATTCCCTTTTCCTGTCACTATCAGAGCTCTCGAGAAAGTGAACACTCAACGATTCTTAAACATCTTGACAAGTGCAGCACTCTAGTGGCACAATGAATTATTGTACAAAAAAAATTCGTAAAAAAAAGTTTTCGACATTTTATTTTTTAAATCAATAACTGTTAAAAGCCAAGTATGAGTTTTTTAAAAATCAATTTCATATAAACGGATCGATAGTGATTCATTTTAGAAAAAGTCATATGGAAAGTATCGTTGTTTTGAAAAAAAAGAAAAGAAAAACGTACTATATCGTGACGAAATAAATCTTCTTTCCAATTACAAAATTGCTGGCGAAGTTATTAAATGCGCGAATAAAATTTTGAGTAATTTTTAAAACAATCATAAAAAGTAAGCGATGGTGTTGTTTATAACCAGGGGACAAAAGTTAATAATCCAGAGTTCTAAGCGTTCATTCCACGAAATCTTCGGAAAAAAAGAAGTAAAAGACCTGTAAAATAAAAGGAAGAGATATTCAATTTCGCATAGCGTTATTTGTTAAAATTTAAATTTTGGTGGCTTCATTTTTAATTTAATGCCTTCGAACTTCATATATCGATTACAAACAACGGTAATTTTAAATAAAAAATGTAACAAAAATAATGCTTTAATATTTGTCTCAAAAAGGGGATAAAAAACGAAAAACACAATTTTTTTAAACTGTAATTTTTAAGCAATATTTTCAAACTTTGTGCATATTACGGATAATATCGTTCTACACACGGAAAAAAATGTCATGAGATTATTTTTATAAATAAAGAAATTATTAAGTATTTAAATAAAATTTTGAGTATTTTTTAAAAATCGTAAAAAAAAATGTCATTTTGTTTTTTAAATGACTGATTCTGAACGAGAAAAGCATGAATTTTCTTAGTGTAGAATATCATTTCATTAAATTGAAAGAAAATTCAATCGGAGTGATTTAGAAATCATTTTCATATAAACGTATCGATTCTGACTCATTTTAGAAAATATCGTAAAAAAAAGAAAATATCATTTTTTTTTTGTAAAATAATTTATAACGTATCGTATCGAAGTAAATGATCTTTCCGATTCTGTAATTTTTTTTTGTTTGAGTCTCATAAAAAAATTACATCGTGTCTTAAAAACGTCTGGGATAAAAAAAAAAGTTCGGGAAATTGGAACTTTGGCACCTGGTGGGGAAAAAAAGCAATAATTATGTGTTTTAAGGTTTTTAATTAATATCTGTTTAACTAATTGCACTATTGAAATATAAGTGTTCAAAATGGATTCCTCAGATCAGTTCCGATCTTTCGGCCATTTTTGGCCAAGCTGCGCCAAACACTTGTTAAGTGCGGTTCGTGAGAAGATACACCTAGTCGTATAGTTGCATTCGTTTGTTTACTTTCGAGTTTTAATAGTGCAGATATTAATTAAAGTAATTTTTTCGGGCTGAATCTTGCAACTCAATTTTGAAGCTGATTTCTTCAACCGATTGAGCTGAAATTTTGTATACATGTTTAGTTTAGATGACAATGCATGTTTTGATGATTTATATTCTGATATCGCAATTAGTTAAAAAGATATTAATTGAATACCGTTTACTCCTGTTAGCTTTTTATTCTGCCCGGCAGCTTATCGGATAGAACTTAAAGAAGTTCCGATTATCTCTCTCTCTCTTCGATCTTTCTTAAGAAACCATCTTATTCTTTCTCTGAAACTCAGACAAAAAATAATAGCCTAATGGGAAAGATCATTTATTTCGCTACGATACGGTATAATTTGTTAAAAAAATAATGATATTTCTATTTTTTACAATTTTTTCTAAAATGAGTCAAAATCGATGCGTTTTCATGAAAATGATTTCTAAATCGTTCCGTATGATTTTTTGCGTGTTAATGAATCGATATTCTGCACTAAGAAATTTCAGGCTTTTTACTTTTAGAATCAGTCATTTAAAAAATAAAATGCCAAAAACTTTTTTTTTACGATTTTTTAAAAAACACTCAAATTTTGAATAAAACATTTAAAAACTTACTTTTTTAAATACAGTCGTACGAAAATATTTTCTCGTTTGTAGAATAGTATTATCCAAATTTTGCACAAAAATTGAAAAAATTGGTTTAAAATTACGGATTTACAAAAAATGTGTTTTCGTTTTTAATATAGTGTTATAGTAAAAGCAAAAAAAAAAAAAAAGAGAATGAGTGAATATTTTAATTAATTTTTCTTCGTCCACACAATGTTTTGATCTAACAGTGTTTATTCCCCCCCTTCCCACTGTCTTCTTGTTGCGGCCCGAGTGACATATCTATCATATGTATGTAGCCTGGCGGAAAAAAATGTTGAGTACCCTTATATATAGCTGGACTGTTCAAAATTAACTGGCAAACAACCTTTCAACGATGATGCGTTGAATGAAATTAACAGACTGAGAAACCTCTGTCTAGCGATAACTAAAAAGTAAAAAACTTTTAAAAAAAAAGTTTTTATTTAAATGCTTTAAAGGAATAAAAACAAACTTTTTTTGAAACTTTTTTTTCTATCAACTTATAAAGTCGTTATACAATTTATGATATAAAAGCTTGTCGCGAGATTTACCAGTGTACATAAACAAGGAAATTAAATAACTTGATCTGATTGATTTTAATTTTTAAAATTTTCAGACTAAGTAAATATGAGTACTTAAATCTCGCGACAAGCTTTTATATCATAAATTGTATAACGACTTTATAAGTTGATAGCAAAAAAAGTTTTAAAAGAAAAGTTTATTTTATTCCTTTTAGAGCATTTAAATAAAAGCTTGTTTTAAAAAAAGTTTTTTTACTTTTAATTTATATCTATATATATTGTGTGTTGCGTATTTTTCCATCGTAGATTCTCTCCCATTAATTATTCTAATTGAATTTGTTAGAGGTTTAAGTTGAATATGTTAATAAAGTCATATTAAGATAATGATTCCTTCTAGTTCTTCCGTTAATCCTCACGCTGATAATCAAGGGGATGTTCACCCGAGGGGGGGATATCACCGAGTTACCACATGTTGCTGCGTTGATGCACATGCAGAAGTGACGACGTTTCGCCTGTTTTGAAGAAATCCAACACTTTTTGGGTAAAGGTTACATTTGGAATTATAAATTTAAAGGTCAAATGGTCAAAATTATTTTCCTCGTCCCTTTCTCTGTATCGAAAGAAAACAAACTTTTTTCCTTAAAAAACTATTAATTAATGAATGAAAAGAAATGAACGTAAAATAAAACTACTATCTTCGAATATGTATATTTTATTGTTTTTTCTATTCTATATAAAAGTATTTGCATAGTGGTTTGGGTAAAAGTCTCTCGTTGGCGGTACTAGTAATGTAACTTTTAATTCTCAAACATATCTGTGATGTTTTGTTTTACGTATTTAGAGCAAGAAAATCAAGAGCGATAATTTGAACAACATACGAGCAAGAATGAAATAAACTATAATTGACTTTATCAAAATTTAATTGTCTAACTGATAATAATTTTATATAATTGTGAATGAATGAATGAATGTCAGATTTTATGGCGCAAGAGCCAAAGCTGGCTATACTGCGCCAAACATTTGTGAAAATCTGTGATCTAGACGGGAAAAGAAAGAAAGGATAATTTGAATGACAAGAAGGAGGCTCGAAAATAGAGAAGGATCACTAGGGTACCCCAGGTTCATGAGACCCGTATTTACCAAAGATAGTAAACCCCTTGGGAATAGGAAAAGATCACTAGGGTACCTCGGGATTGTGACACCCGTACTCACCTAAAGAAGGTGAGCCCCTGAGGGGCTTTATATAATTGTGTTTCTCTCTCAATGCATCTTTTTTTCCTTTCATACCTGTCACACTAAATTTTATCAAAAATCGGTCCATTTTTTTTGTTCAAATCAAGCTCTTTATTATAAAATATTGGAACTTTTATTTTTATTTAAATGTATTAATTTTTTAAATTTCTATATATTCATTTCATCTGTAGTTATAGATCTGTATTCGGCATGGTGTAGATGTTTGGAGAGCGGGATGCCAGCTCAAGTTTCGTCCTCGTCACTCAACCATTTCTCAAAATCACGAGTTTCATTGTCAATAACTCTCATGGTCCTTCCACACCACATTAACAGATGGTGTTGAGCCTCGACAAATTTAACATACATTACCCCCTATTAAAACTGCTTTTTAATTCGAAATCTATCGCTAACAGTTTTCGGGGAGCAGTAGAACAGAGTTGGTTCTCATGCCAACTTAATCTTGTACATAAGAACTTGATTCGGTATTTATTTAAAATTCACATACTAAATACTGAATTCTTGATACTAAATCACTAGGTTGTGAGGCATTTTTTTAAAGTGTGTATTATGTTTTGTGGGATTATTCAGGAGCTGTTGGTAAAAAACCAAAGCAAAATTCAAGCATTATGCACTCCAGTGGCGCACACAACGGGGGGTCCCCATGGCCCTTGATTTTTTTCCTTATAATCCTATATATAGTACGTAAAATTTAATTTAGTATCTGTTATTAATAATTAGTTGCATTAATACTAATTATTTACTCAATAATTTATTTTTTACTATTTTTTATTCCCCCAAATCGATAAAATCTAAATATGTTGAGCAGTGTATTGAATACGAGAAGGGCGAGATTTCGACCTTGGACCCCCCTGAAAAATTCCTGTGTGTGTGCCACTGATGCACTCATAACAGAAACTAAAGGATATATTCACGCCGTTGGTTTTATAGGTTTCCAAGAACATTTTCATTTTGTTAGCAGAAAACAGTAAACACACTCAAAATGCAGCGAGTGTCTGCGTCATTTTCCTCAATTGCATCCATTTGCAACAGGTCGTTGCGAAACCGAAAACAATTCGGTCCAATGTAGCTCCCTTTCGCACAGAAATTCACACAAGAGGTTCGGAACTGGATCAGCCGCACGGTAAGAAGGATGGATATCGCTCAGTTTCCAATGGGAAATAATTCTTCAGATGATGTACCCCCGAAGTAGGAGGGGAATACCAAGTAGGAAATGGAAGGTACGGTTCTTGGAGCACAAAGTAGCGACGATTGTGGACAGATTCTCACCCGTTTGAGATTCGTCTTTCCTCGGAGATCAGCTAATCCTTTGGAATGGCGTTCCGCTCTGCTTTCGAAGCAATTCCACAAGATCTCGTTGGGATTCTGCAGAGCGTGAAAGAGAGGGAATAATATTATGTGAAAACTCTTAATTTCCCTGCTCGTTTCTGAAAGCGAAATATCGCTTGGAGATTAACTGAAATGCCCCGAGGCCTGTCTTACATCCAGCGAATCGGTGGAAATTGAGATGAAGAGGATTATGATTTGTATGTATTTCATGCTCGAGAAACAAAGTACTTGCGGCAGCAGTGATGCCACGCATTTTCATGTTTACGTTAGATCCTTAAAAAATAAAATGTTTAAACATGTATTGAAATGTGTATCCAAATGGAACATATCATCCAATCTTATGTAATCAAGCTTTTGCAAGCACAACACGTCATTATTTATTGAAGATCATCACGGTTAGGTTCGCCGTGAAATTCAAAGCCGAACCCTCATTATTCACATACATGTTAAAGTCAGGGATTCAAGTTGTCTTTTTCCCTCAAATGGGCTGCATTTTAGCAACTTCGCCTTGGTAGACACGGCAAGTCCTGAAATGTGAGAGTCGTTTCATAGTGGCGGCCTCGATACCGAATTCGGACGCTCGGATTAATAGTTAATTCTAGCTCTCGTCGTTGCCGTGAGTACCAGGGCCAATTTAATACCCAAGGGGTCTTTTACATACCATATGATCATATAACATGCAAGCCTACGATTTTCGCATCCAGGAAATTTATAGACTCCAGCCGGGTTCGAACCCGCCACCCTAGGCTTACGAAGCGGGCACGCTACCTCAAAGCCACCGGAGCCGACTTCACGTTGACCGTGGCACCTAGTATTCACGGTTACGAACTCGTGGGTGGTGTGTCATGAGTTCGAGTTCTGGTGTCACTGAAAATCCTCTTGTGAGCTGAAACGTGTTCTGCCGTGGCTCAAAATGAGCTCTTTGACATGGTGTGGAAATTCTGAGAGTGGAGTACCAGTTCTGGTGTCGTCCTCATTTCATCGAGATTTAAAATCACCACGTCCGTTACCAATATAGCTCTCGTGTAACTTTTTAATGTGACGTTAATTACTCACTCGCTTAAGAGTCATGGTAGGCGAATACCGAGTATTCTTGGTCGCAAACTCGTGGCCAATACTATTTCTGATGAATTGCACATTCATATTCTGGTGCCACTAAAGACCTACAGTGTAGAGGAGTTGATGTATGTTAATGGTTTCAAAAAATCAAAAATAAATTTTTTTTCATAAATTGCTTCTTTAATATGTCTAGATTACGGTGATAAAGTGAATTTTTAAAATTCGAAGTCGTTATTAAGAAGCAAATGTTAGAAGAGCAGGTGTTCGTAGCGTTAAGATTTTCATTCTTTTAATCGAACTTGAAACTTTAAACGCGCTTTCTCAAAACTGTGTTTTTCAAACTTTCCTCCATGTCTCAAGAACGGTTTGACCGAAAGAGTTTAAATTTATAGGGTAGACTCAGCACAAATATACGCACCAAATGAAATACGATCATTCAAAAATTCAAAATATTTATATTTTTTATAACAAAAACATCCAAAAAAAATCCAATCTACCAAAATAAAATCCATTTTTTAATGAAAGTAGTTAATTTGGTGCATTTAAATTTACATACATTAAAACACCGTTACTTATTTTTTTATTTCAGATAAGCCGATCAGCCGGAATCGTAGAGGAAATTAACGTCTATTTTTCCGAGGCGGGTGTGTTCAGAGCGCTAGAACTCCCGTTCTATTGGATATTTTGGGCTAAGCATTAATATACATACTCTTAAAATACATATAAATAATTGATAAAAAAACGCAAAGTTCTATCATTTTACTGGTGATAAAAGAAATTCTTTAAGGATGCTTAAAAAACGGGCCGTCACATGGGTGAATCCCCTTAACTCCGCTTGATTACACTGACGGATTTTGGAAATTTAGAGAGTGGTAACATTTGTCAATAACAAAGTTTGCGAGGTCTATCGCCGTAGTACAGCTTCAAAGCGCGTCTTTAGTATGAATTGAAGCTTCGATAGTTTTCAAGAGCATCACTGAATTTTTGACTTTTAAATAGGCTGAATGAAACTTCTCGAGTGATTTTTCGCATTTCAGTGATAAGTTTAGGAGTTCTGCGCTACAAAGCTTGTAAGTTTGAGCTTTAAGTACATCAACAATTTACCAATGCCTCCACGTGGAAAAGAATTATCAAAAGATCTAAGGGATGTAATAATAAAGCTCTATAAGGAAAGCAAGTCCCAAAGACAAATCGCTAAAATCATAGGCAAAGGTCCTGCAACAGTGCAAAAAATCATTGAAAAGTTCCAGGCTCAGGGAAATATTCTAAACAGGCCAAGAACAGGATGACCGCCTAATTTCACGGATCGAGAAAGGCGAATTATTGCTGGAAATGTGAAAAAAAAATCCGAAAATTAGCGCACCAAAATTTACAACTGATGTGGAAAAACAATTTTGCTAAGTCTTGCAATCCTGAAACAATTCGTCGTGTGTTACGGAAGGCAGGATACCATGGTCGAAATATGCGAAGAAAACCATTTGTAAGCAAAGTGAATCGCAAAAAGAGAATAGATTTTGCAAAAGAAAATGAAAAGCAGGACAGAAATTTTTGGAATTCCGTGATTTTTCGGATGAAAGTAAATTCAACATCCGCGGGTCAGATGGACACCAAAAAGTTTGGAGGAAAGCAAATGCAGCTCTAGAACCAAAGAACATGAGAGGAACTGTAAAACACGGTGGTGGTTCGATTATAGTTTGGGGTTGCATGGCAGCAACTGGAGTAGGAAATTTAGTTATAATCAACGGAATAATGAATCAATATAGCTATTTGAATATTTTAAAAAATAATCTAAGCCAAAGTGCTTCTAAATTAGGACTCGATGGATCCTTCACTTTCTAACAAGATAATGATCCCAAACATACTGTTCGGGTTGTTCGGGAACGGCTGCTATATAACGTGCGAAAACAGGTACCCCCGCAGTCACCTGATTTTAATCCCATTGAACACTTGTGGGATTATCTCGATCGCCAAATTAGAAAGCAAGAGATCAAAACTAAGAATGATCTAAAAAGAGCCCTTTTGGAGGAGTGGCAGAAAATACCATCTTCTGTCACTCAAAATTTAGTAAAATCAGTGCCATCTAGATTGAGAGCTGTTATTAAGGCCGAAGGCTATCCAACAAATTACTAATTTTTTTGAAAAATTGTAAAATTTGCAATATCAATGTCTTTGCTTATGTTTGCATACTTACTTTTATGATGTAAATTATGCATCCTATTTTAAGTTAAGCTCATCTTGCTAATTAAATATTTGTATTTTTTAAATATTTTTCATTTTGTAATTAAGATCGATTTTGCTGTAATCGAAATAAATCATTAATTTGAAAACTCTAATATTGTAGGTCTGTTTTTTTTCATAGGACATCATCACATACACTCTGCATACTTTTGTGACTAAGTGTATATATAATGAACGGTGTATAAACATACCTTGAAAGAGTTTTGTTAACTTTCCTACTCAAACAAAATTCAGCGAGCTGTAATCTTAAATGATGGTTTATTGAGCAACGTGTTCTGTGGCTAGAGTCTACAAGAATACTGAATACAAATTGTAAACAGAAGGTGACTACTAGCGTCATCTTCACATGCGGGTCGTAATACTGGTTTTATAAGAGTAATATAGTGCATGTTTATTCATTCGATTTTGAAACAGCCGAATATATTCTTTGTTTCTATTCCTTATGAACTACATAGCATTTAGTTGTCCTTCGGATTAGGTTGATTATTTTTCTTTTGTGGAAACCCTTCTTATACCACAATTTTTGTAGATGAATAAAGTATAGTGTGTCTGAGGTGTATGGAACTCCATTCAAGGAACTTTAGAGTGGATGTATTTGTTTGCATCCTCTCTTATTAAATGTTCAGTTTTTGCTTTTCAATTACCAAAATTTTATCTCGCTAGAGCTTTAAAACTATTATTCTAATACTCAAGTTGGCAAATGATTCTCAAATTTTTAAGGTTTGCGACCCAGTTTTCAATCAAAATTTTCATCGCGCCTTCTTGCACACAATAACGATGTACTGAATGCAATAACAATGTACTTTGATGTTAAAGCTACAATATAATTTTAATCATATTCCGTACAAGTTATCAAGATAAGTATTAAAAAAATTTTGTACATGAGACAAGCCTACATGAATCACTAGTAATTATTAATGAGATTAATTTACCAAATATATAGCGCAGTACTGATACACTTATAACTATATTATAACAGTGTAAATGTGTAACTTTTTATTACGTCCACACGTATATTTTGTCTTGCTTCTTTTCAATACATTTGTAGTTTTTTAAAATTCTTTAGTTTTGACTTTACGATATGCTCGTTGGGTTATCACGCCCCACAGTTTGAGAAACGCTGAATTAGGCTGTAGTAGTCAGGTGGTCATGGTCTCAGACTCGTGGCTCACGAGTTCCAGCTTATCGCCTTTGAAGACCTACCCGTAGAGAGGTTGATGCATGTGAAATTTATCGAAATTTATAGCCCTTCTTTTGTCGTGGTGCTGAAGTTCGGAGAGTGGTTTTCCGGCTCAAGTGTCGTTCTCGTTAATTGGCCTTGGTTCAGAATGATGAAGTTCGTTACCAGTAGCTCTCGTGTAGCTTTCTAACGTGACCTTAACAAACACTCACTGGCAATTTTACTTTTATTCAAAGATTTTCTAAATTGAGGAGTTGAACAAACAAACAACTAGATTGAAACTAGCCATATAGAAGTGATTGAGTGAGAATTTTATTAACGTCACACGAGGGCTATTGGTGATGGACATCGTCATCTTGAACCTCGGTAAAGTGACGAAGCCAAAGCTACACCACAACTACTCTTCTGAGTACCACACTACGCCAGCTGGAAGACTGAGTCTCGACAGATTTAACGTGCATCGGTCCCTTTTACAAGGCGGCAGTGGCACCAGGATTCAAACCCGGGACATTCCAGCCACGAGTTAAGGACCATAATTACTAGGTTGCCTGCTGGGTGGCGTAGTTGGTTTTGCGCTGGCCTTCTGTACCCAAGGTTGCGGGTTCGACCCTGGCCCAATTCGGTGATTTTCATGTTGGGGTGAATCGACAGCGGCCATGTCGTATGATTATACGGTATGAAAAAGATCCCTTGATTGTCCGTTTGACTTAGATGTTCTCGGCAAAATTAAATTCCTAAGTACAAATTTCGCATCGGCAGAGCTCAGGGGCCTTCCTCTGAGGAAGAAACTGGGTGTCAAAATTACTTGCGGTACTTGGTATCGCCTAAAGGGTGCCGTACTAAGAAGTGATACCAGCTCCTGGCGAATGTACTAGGTATCCAAAGGTAGAATTACCAATACGATTGCCCCATTAGAGAGAAAAAAATTACTGGGCTTCTCCGGTACAGCAATTTCGAAGTAAATAAATTTTTTCTTGGATATTGTCACATGAGATGTTGCTTCGAACGCTGCAACTGTCTGTATGCAACAGAAAATTCTTGGACACACCTGAATAACTTGACAGCAACGCTCGGGACCTTCACTATTCCTCAGCTGTAACATTTGCAAAACAGAGGAATCCATTTTTTTTCTCCCGAAACGAGCTCTTCTTGAATAATTATCGAATATTTTCCTTCATATTCCGCTCAAAACAAACGCATAAATCACTTTCATTCCATGCGCATGTATTTTCTTTTTATCTGTTTCCATCATGCGTGGCTTTCTATCAAACTTTCATTTGTGCGTCGTCGTTGTCTGTCTCTGTATTTTTAGAAAGTTAATCGCATGACTTACATTCGTTTTGTAGAAGATCCGATAACACCGTGTTCGGATTTTCAACAAAACAAATGGCTATAAGTTTTTCGCTTCGTTTATTCGCCCGTATATATCACGCCGGTGTGAGGAGAGAGAACCAAAAATATTCTTTCATATTTTTCATCAAATGATCTCTCGGTATTTTTCTAAACTTCGTTTTCCAACGACAAAGATGAATTAAGCATAACTTGTGTCGGATTGTAAGAGAAATAAATAAAGAATGAAATATATTTCAGGATTATACATTTATATATATAGCAAAAAGTCGAATGATCAGAAGTTTGCATAACTGCGTACAGTGGTTCACCTTTAGCTATTACTTTAGTAATCTTCATCAAATGTAAATATAACTTTTATAAGTTTACACGAATGAAATTATAACATGAATAAATTCATTAAGCTTTAAAAAGACTACTTTTTCGTCTCGATTTCTTTTATTTATACAAAATGCTCTTCATAGTCTCCGTTCAAAATTTTACTCAAATCCAAGAATTAGTTTTTAATATAGTATAAGCAAAACATTTTTTTGCTCTCTATCTCCACAATTATTAGATTCAGTTCAAAAACTAAAAAAAAGCGTCAGCCATCTAGGAGTTATTATTTTAGCTGCCAATAAATAGTCGTAAAGGACTACTTTTAATTGAAATGTAGTACAACATGGGCTAACACCCAAAAAAGGATTTAACTTTAAATGTTGAGGCCACACTACAATACACTACACTGTTGCTGTGTTATTAATATATATCCTTTTTTTTACGTATACCCTTATGTAATTTATTTTAACAACGAAAAATCTATTTTTTTATATTAGATTTTAAATTTTCCTGAAGGGTTGATGGGGATAGAACTTGTATTACTCAGCCCTGTATAAGAGGCAGAGAGTGGTACTTTATGAACTGGTACCTCACTTTCATCACGCTCTCCCGAGGTGTTTTAGGGAACACTTTCTACTCGTTTTACCTTTTTCCTGCCTTCCATTGCGCTTATTTTCATTGTAGTTTACTAAGTTTTGTCTTGATCACAAATGTACAATTTTTCTCTATTTATTGAGTGTGTGTGTGTGTCTGGCCCTTATACACTGTTGACCGTTAAAAGTTTACCACCATGAAGGAGGGATGCTGCAAACGTCAAATTTGCATGGTGCTGAGATATGAAAATATTAGCATGTTAGCGCAATCAAAAGACCCTGGAGGAATAAAAGGCAGATAAAACTCTGTTTAAAAGGAAAGTTTCGCAGAGAAAATTCCCTTCGGAAATCGCTTTTGAATAGTGGTTTGGGAGAAGATCGTGTTAAGCTTTGCTTAAGGTATCCGACTACGTTCAGAATCATGATTTTGAAAATGCATATAAGTTAATATATTTTTATAGATATTTAGTGTCACCTGAATTAGAATAGGCAAATAAAATAAGTCTTAAGAAGTAATAAGATCATGACTCGGAAACATTTCAACGGTCAAATGTTGTTTACGGTTGTATTCTCCGAAAAACTGGAAATTTCGTACGATATGTCAACTGGTTGTATATATGATGACCCTCGTTCATATATAGGCCTACCTCCATATACTATCATTACTCTCCATATCCCATAAAACTTGTAACTGTAACCATCATTATTTAGTCAAAAGGTGGCAATCGGTCGAGCCAGTTTGAGCGATTTTATAAGTCATGCACATTCACTTGTTTCGGGTTATAGTTAGTACGAGCATTCAACAACGTATGCTATGTACCAGAGGTCGCCAAAGTGTTGGTCCTCGAGAAAATTTCGCTGGTCCCCAGAAAATGTGGATTTACTCATTTATCACGATAAGTTTATGTTTTAAGATGCATTGATTGCGTTCTTAGATCATAATTATATATATATATATATATATATATATATATATATATATATATATATATATATATATAACATTCATTAAATCTTTTTAGTGGTCCGTGAGGTCAAAAAGTTTGGTGACCACTGCTATGTATCGTCTACTTTTAAGGGTCATAGGTAGGGCCTACTTTTGCGCAGGGGTCCAAGGATTCAAGAAGTTTTAAGTTCTCAATACCACATGTTGCCCGTCGTGTCGTGACCTAACTACACAGAAGATACTTTATTGTTTCTTTGACTAGCATGTTCTCCAGATCTCTCTCCTCCATTGAAAACATCTCGTTATGGGTTGCTGTGGGACTGGGACTCTGCTGCTTCCCATCCATTACAATTGATGAAGTGTGGCATAGACTTTCATTTGTCTTTCAAATTTTAATTGCGTTTTTATATTTATTTATAAATATTATTACGTTATTTATTTATAAGAATTATTTTATTTATTTATAATTATTAATATGTTACTTTCTTATAATTTTACCTTATATGTGTATTCTTATGTATAATTTATATAATATTACTATACGATGATTATTCTTTTTTAGAATTACTATTTAATTATATTATATGATTATGTATAATAATTATTATTAAATCATACTACATGAATATTATATATAATTACTATTAAATTATAAGATTATTATATACTGCGTAACAGTTGCACACACAAGAATTTTTCAAGGGGGGGGATCCAGGGGGGAAAGTTCACCATTCTTGTATCATGCTCCTTTTGTTTTGGTCGATTTTCGGGAACAAATCACAGTAAAAACCAATTTTTGAATAAATAATTAGCATTAATTAATAAAATTAATCATTAATAACAAGTAATTAATTAAATTTTACGTACTATATACTTAGTATTATAATCAGTCGGAAAGAAATCAAGGGCCTTTGGGGGCGTCCGGACCCCAAGGACCCCCCTTGTGTGCGCCACTGCTGCGTAATATTATTAGTGCATGTTACTTTTAATTGTATTATATTGTTATTCATTATTTATTGATTGATCTTGGTTATTTTCAATCTCTTTCCACATTCTTCTTTTGAAATATATTTTATTGTATTTCTCTAAGCAATTCTTTAAAATTATCTTCCAGACGATTTGATACCGCCCATCTTGGATTCCATTTCAGCGAAAACTGGCGCTTCTTGGCGTGATTCTTTTTTCGCGCCAAACAGCGCTAAGCACCTTGCCCGTCATATCAAACTAACACTGAATTTTCTTTTACCTGTACTTTGTAAGTATAATACGTAAAGTTTTGTAATTTGCTATTTTCTTCTTGGCATTGTAATTTTGATGGCAGCACAGTGCATCAATAAAATATGACTTTAAAATCGATAAAACAAAATTACCTAGGGTTAAATTTGAGGTCCAGTTCAATAAATTGAACGAAGATTTCTTTCCATTAAAACATTTTTAGTGGAATCAAGCTTCAAATCAGACTCATCGTCGTTGTACACACAATCACTAATCTTTAAGAAAAAGAGATTCAGTTAGTCCGAATGGTCTATTCAAGTAAACGCTTTTCATAAATTATTTACGAAGCATATTTTTCAGACCTTTAACGACCCTATTACAAGATGATACATTTTTTACCAATTTAATTTTTTAAAAGTTTGTTTGCTTTGTTTTAAAATAGGTATTTTAAACGAATATTTTCATGATTTGCATTTTTCCATGAATTGCTTCCTCTTCATGAAAGTGTATATTACTTAAATATTTCAAAATTTCCTGCATTCGTGATTCTTCAATCTTTAAATTCCTGAATTTCTTCCTAGATTCAATTTTTTTTATAAAAATATAAAATTAACTTTTTAAATTTGATCGCAATGTTCTTATATAAATAAGATATTTGTATCTAGTATTGAGTACCAGTGCAAACTCTTGGATTTTTCCAAACACGGCTAACTGTGTTTAGTCTTCAATGTAAACAAACTATAATGAGAGAGAGAGAATGCTTTCTTTCAGGAAAAGGTTACGGGACCCAATCTTTTCAAAGTCAATACTACCCTCGGGTACAAAATAGCGGGTCAGATGCACATAACAGCAACTCAAGCCTCTCAAGTTCATTTGACAAAAAGACTCTTCTGACTGAAATGTTATTTTGAGGGGAAAAATAATTAATCGCGTCTTTTCTGTTTGTAAAATATTTTTTTCCCAGAAAAATTTTTCAGCTTTATCAAAATTCCAAAGCAAATGATTTAGAAGAAAGGTCATTCGATTAAATTGGCCCTCGAGGTATCACGCGGGCGTCTGGACCAATGGCATCGCTCACCCCTTGACCTGGTTTTCCAAGACAGATGACACTGTTGTGCACGCAGGTATGCGGCGGCCTACTCGCAACCGTTAGGAGCGTTGGTGTGTGCAGACGATAATATTATAAATTTCTTCTTTCTTTCTTCCCCTCTCAGCTGTTTTTCCTTCCGTGGTGTGTCAAGTGAAGTAAAAGCGATAGCTGATCGCCTCACTGAAGCCCACTCGCCACTTGTTTCACTCAAACTAGTCTTCTAAGGATGACGAGTGGGCATTAGAAATGAAATTGGAATAGAAATCCGATTAGGAAACGGCTTGGAAGATTGTTTTAATTGGACTGACGTCCTACTAGACTGAGATAACCAGTTTTTATTAATGTACTTTTGATAACAATTATAAATATTTTTTTATGGCTGGTTATCCAAGTGCTTCGACTTAGCATAGCATATGCTTCGCTTCGACTTAGCAAAGACATCTTAAGACTACTGCAGGCCTTAGGCCCTATGCAAAAGCAAGCCCTCCTGTGATGCAATAGACAGTAATAGCATAAATTGTCAAATACACGAACAAACTGTAACGCGAAACAAATAAATGTGCGTGACTCGCAATCTTTGGAATGACTGCCGCTTTTCGACTAAATTAGAAGTAATGGTATATGGGGTAGATCTATAAGCTTAGACATGGATTATGAACACAAAATAATACAGTCTTGTCACTGTTAGCAAACGGTTAGAAATTCCCAGTTTCACAGAAAATATATACAAGTATAACAGGGCATACAGAGGGTTCGAGCCCTGGTGCCACGGAAGATCCACCGTGCAGAGGATGCTGACGTAAGTTAAATCTGTCGAGCTGAAAGTTCTCCCGTTAGCGTGTTAAGGTATTTTGGCGAGGGGAGTGTAAACTAGCTGTTTTCCTCGTCACTTGACTGAGGCTCACAATGACGAGGTCTGTTGACAGTATCGCTCGTTTTGCTTTATATTACGACTCCATAAAGCAAAGACTGATATAGTTATAAGAATACACATAAAGAAGTTTTAATGCTCTGTAAATCAAGAACTATTTATGCCACTTCTAATACAGATTATATGGGAATATTTGAAGTTGTTAGAGACAGTCTCAGATGCTTTATGTGTGAACCCTTAATCACACAACACACATGGAGCCAGTAATCAATTTCTGCCCAAATGCTTGTTAAGATACATGAATCAGGTCGGTCTACAGCGGTTGTGATGCGCTGCTTCAGTTTCGCTAGATCAGCAAGAAGGGGAGGGTCGAATACCTAACTTAGGACCACTGGAACGAATAATAAAAATCAGGATTTCGAAGTGGCCATTGACTTATCTCACATTTGACCTACCAGTGCGGTGGTCCACCATCCAGTTGGAGAATTAAGTTGTCAATTTTGTCCTGTAACTGAGGTATCAACCAAAGAAACATACCGTTGGTCTAATTATCAGAATGCGTAACTCCATCTGGATGCTAATTTGATATCGGAGTGCTACGCACCAAGCTGTTGTTTATGTTTGCCAAAATGGGCGTTAAAATTACAATATGGTTACCTTGATATTTGTATCGTGTGGTCATGTGCATCGTCATTTGTATCGTTTGTTGTGATTCCTCAATCGTGCCAAACAGCACTTGGCGCGTAGCACTCGTATATCAAATTATTTTTCTTTGTGGAGTTACGCATTCTGATAATTAGGCCGATGATATCCAAAAACGTGGCTCCTGTTATATTTTTCTAAATTCAAGAGCTCAGAAAGCTTTTTCCACTACAAACACCTAGGGCTGCGGTAGGCCAGGGATCAAAGAATTGGACCATGCCAGGCATGTCATGAGTTCGAGCCCAATACCACTAAAGACCCGCCGTTTAAAGCAGCAATGCCCACTAAATCTGTCGAGAGCTGACATGTCCTCCCGTTGGTGTGGTGTGGTAGTTAGGAGGGGGTGCCAGCTCAAGTGTCATCCACGTCACTTGACCATGGTTCAAAATGATGTGGACGTTGCCAAAAGTCCTCGTGTAGCTGAACAGTGCGACGTTAATATTCCCTCACTCATCCACTACAAACACCGCTATTTTGACTTACTAGTCACAGGACACGCATGCTATTACCTACGCCACTTCCGTCAGGGGCGAGACACAAACTTTAAGAGTGCATCTACCTTACGGTTCACTGAAGTCAGTGACGTAACGTACACTCTCGCAATCCCCGCATCGAGGGGGGGGGGCAAAGCCTGACTGCCGCCAAGTACCTAGCCTTGTAAAATCTAACTTGGGGGCCTAAATGTTCTCAGTTACGCCAATGACTAAGGTCTTTCATTGGCACTATTTTGTAGCATCCGAAAAGTTTATACTTTATGAATCCCCCCTTACAACTGTCACTCACTTACCGAGAATAACAGGTAAAGATTAAACTTATTCGGATCATAAGCGTACTGACGGTGAGTTAAATCAGGTTGAGTCGGGTAACAAAACCCAATTGACCTTTGTCTTAAAACGTATCTGAATAGGATGTAGTTAGCAGCGACTTAGAACTTATATAAAATGTACAGACTTAGGAATAACATATTATGATATGCTTTATATAATCATGATATGTTATTCTAAATCATTGTTTCTAAAGCTGTGATATTGTCCCCGGTAGCCAAGGGGTTCTGCTCACGAGATTGCAGCCGGCATTGTGTTTCTGTTAAATTTTGGAATAGAGCTCTAGTGCCATTGAAAACCTTCCGGAAGGATGATATATGTTAAGGCTGTCTTTGGTAAAAGTAAGAAAGCGCTTTAACTAAACGCGAAGCACATTTTCAGACAGAAAAATGCATCAATCTCAAAGGAAATTTTTGCAACATTATAACTCATACTTCTGTTAACAATAAAGTGTCTTTAAAAATTCCAAAATATTCCGTGAATACTTTCTTTCTCGTTTTAATACGTGAAAGCATAGCCCATTTAACATTACGGTTTAGGAGAAAAAACGTGAAACACATTTTATACCAGAATAAATAAATCAACTCGGTTAAAAATGGGAAGTATGATAAAAAATGCTGCTCTCGGATAGTGAAGCCAGGATATCATATTAATTTTTCATTTCTTTTAGAGCTGAAAAAAATGTTCCAAATTCGGGTCTTATTCTTTAGCATTAACCGAAGACAGCCTTAAAACTGTAGTCTCAAAATCCTTCTGTTGCTGTGGTGTGGAAGTATGGTGAGGGAGGAGACTGTTTGGGTCTTCTTGTCACTTGATTAAGGTTCGAAATTACGAGGTTCATTGCCTTGTAGTCCTTTCGTTGTTTCAAAGTAAGACGTTAATGAACAATTAATCAAGCTGAAAGTGCATCAATTTCTCGAATCAAAATCTATCGTCCTATTTTACAAATTGTTTTGCTATCCTAAAGATATACGTGAAGTTATTAACTGCATTTGCAATTAAGAAACTTGGAACACATATTTACTTTCCCCATATGTGTGTAATATTTAGCACGCAAAAGAAGAAAAAAAAAATGGTGGCCTGGAGAACAGTTTAAAAATTTTCTTTACTATGGAATATCTATAGAATAGAATTAAAAGAAATTGCAGAAAAAAAATTAAAAAATGGAAATTTTCGTTAAAACTATAATATAAGTATTAAATTTTTTTGATACTCCCAATTGTGAGTGAAAGGTAGATCTTGGATACACGGATTCTAGGTTCAATTAATAATCCTTACGGTCTCGAAATGTTTTAACCACTGATGTAAGTTTTCAATATGGAAAATCACAAACTGGAAAAAATAAATGAGAAAATCACGTTATCGTGTTAGGGGTATTTTTAACGGTTGATTAGAATTTTCATCACGGACAAGGGTCACTTAAAGAAAGAGACATACTAAGAAATAAAGTTTTACCTGGAGTGGTCAAGCTCTAGTGCCACTGAAGACCCGCCGTGTAAAGTGGATGATGCACGTTAAATCTGTCAAGGCTCATAGTATTCCCGTTGATTTGGTGTGGTAGTTTGGAGAGGGGTGTCGTCACTTGACTGAGATTCAAAATTGCGAGATACATCGCCAATAGATCTCGTGTTGCTTTGTAGGGAGATGTTGGTAAACACTCACCGTCGCCAATAACTTCCATTGATCTGTAAGGAAGTAATTACGTTAACAAATCCCTTTTAATCTTGTAGAATATACTAAAATCTTTCACAAGTCATCTCCCCCCTTATTTCCCCCTTTTAGAAGCTTTCCTTTTCTTATAAGGCAATAGCGCTAAAAAGCAGAATTGTGGGAAAGCTTTAGCCCCCAGGGGATTGATTTTCTTGCTCTGTTAACACATAAAAGCCCATTATGAGGGAACGGTAAGAGTTATACATTTACTTGGAATCTTAGAAAAAACTCTATTATCCACTCATCATAATAAGTTGAAAAAAGAATAATTTGTTGAAGTTATATATCAGTCCACGAGTGCAGCGCAACAACGCTGGCGATGGGGTACGTGGAAAACCCCTCTTCCAGTTGATTTAGCTTCTGTTTCGCTTTCGTTGGAAAGCGAAGGGAAAATGACGTCACATCTGCATGGCAACAAAGCCCGTCTTACAACCGACTGCCGCATCTCGACGGAACGAGGAGAGAAGGGATAAATTTCTTTAATAACAAGGATTAAGATCATTACTTGGAAGAAAGTAAGAAAAGGTAGAGGAGATTGAAATAAGATCATGAGGGATGGAGTTGCCATACTAAAAGCCCACTGTGATTAAAACTTCCTTATTATACTAAAAACTTTGGAAAATAATGTCCACCAAATCTGCTATCTTACGCAGTACTTTTAAATGGGAGAATCACTTGAACCAGAAATATACCAAGAAAGTCGGATAACGATGAAACAGTTCACGAGACAAACATGCTAATCTCACAACTGTTGTTAAATTCTTAATAATTTGTTTCTTTTCCAGTTTTCTGTTCGAATTACGTGCATCAAGGGATTGATAAGAATCTTTTGAAAGAGTTCTACTTTAACCCAATATGGGTTTTACAAAAGAAATATATCATTGCTCTCACGTATTCTTATAGCGTATTTTTGAAAATGAAATTTATTATAGGTGAAGAAGCATGCATTTGAAAAGACGCCAAATGGACTTTACTAGTTGTTGAAACTAATAGCCATTATAAAATGATGAATGAGTGGCTGTTTTATTAACATTACGCTATAAAGCAGCACGACGGCATTTTGAACCACGGTCTTGTGACGAGGACCCCACTCTTCTAGCTACCACAGCGCAAACACTTCGAGTGACAGCATATGTAATGTGTTCCAGGCCTTCATCCCGGTAGGTCCTCATTTCACTCGGGTTCCGGTAACCATGACCACGAGAATACCACTGCGCAAAATGGTGAATAAGGAGTGAGGGAATTTTAACGATGCACTATTCAGCTTTTTCAGGGCTTTTGGCGACAAACCTCGTCATTTTGGACCACGGTTATGTGATACCTGAGCTGGCAAACCCTTCTCCTAACTTCTACACCACACTAGCGAGAGGACGTTTCAGCATCGACATATTTAACGCATGTCGGGTCTTCAGTGGAACTAGGCTCGAACTCATGACATTGCCCTCGAGTATTGCGGGGGAAAGCAGGTTTTAAAATTGGGTAGTTACAAGTTATTGGTACCTGAAGCGATGAGTTTTTTGATGGCTAAAATAATAAAATAACTCTATTAAACAGACCGGTAATATATATAACCAAAGTATTTTGTAACCGTGTAGGGGAAAACCAGATACTCTGTAATATCAATATGAAAAAAAAATACTCTCAATAAGATAAGACAAAATTTCTGAACAAATTCTGAGTGACTAATTAAGTAACTATGTGTGCAAAATGGGTTGATTGTAAATAGGATGTTTGTGCTACATAGATAATTATAATAAGCATATTATCCGCTGAATCAGAATGTATGCAACCCATTATGTTTTGTTTCTGTTCGCCACTGGAACTTAGCGAATTAAGATAATTTCCTTATGAGAATATGAATAATCGATTGTGTGATTATCAAATGTAACTAGGTAAAAAGTGTGAGAATAGATTTTGAGACTAAAAGATTAAGCGACCGTGTTTAAGAGTATCTGTTAAAAGATCTTGAAACCGTGTAAATTAATCAGAAAACGCATGCAGCTGCATATCAGTAGCCCAAAATTTGAAATCGCTACGGAAAAGAGGCACTAAACAATGTGAGCATTCTGTGATGGTATCATCAATGTAAAAAAACATGTGCTGCTTGCGTAAAAAAAGAAAACCAGCAGCCGACCAAAAGCCTCGGAAGGGGCAATGGAACGGGTGTGGCAGAGTTTTGTTCGAAATCCACTTAAGTCTGTGAGATTTTCCGCCACTGAACTTGTTCCAATAAACAGTACAGAAATTTTTACAAAAAAAAAAATGAATTTCAAGTCTAATTATTTGAATTTGAGACAAATATATAACAGAGGATTTGTGCAACATTATGAACCATTGATAGAGTGATAATAAATATATGGAACGAAATGGATTATAGATTGGATGTGGTAAGAGGGCCATCCATCAAACATTTCTCTTTACATTCGTATGTAAATTATTGTAAACTATGCAGTAGTTTCGATACTATGTTTTTCTTAAAATTGGGTCCATCATTTGCACTCGTCCCGTATTTTAAAAGGTTGACTGTCAATCAGCCGATTTTAATTGAACAACGATTCCTCGAGTGCGTTATCTTCATGTGGATTTTCGCGGTCATGAGGTTTGTGAGGTCACATCCTGACTTAATCTTTTTCGAAGAAATAATGAAAACATTCGACAAAACGCAGTGATTACAAGATTCCATAAAAATTAATAAAGAAAGTAGAGACAGAAAAGAAATTTCTTGTAGTAAGAAATTTATTTAAAAGAAATGTTCTGTTACAGTAACAGAAAGCAGAAAATATTTTAGTCAAATAAAAAAATCTTATGAAAAAAAAAAAGAAAAATTCGTGATGTGATTATATATATATAGAAATACATCCAAGTAAAATTATCTTTATACACACACACACTAATATATATATATATATATATATATATATATATATATATATATATATATATTAAAATTTTTTCTTCATATGGTACATAAAGAAATTAAGAATATGTAAAGTTTAAAGTTCACTAAAATACAGGGTGTCCAGGCTTAAAGTATCTAAACGTTATGGCTTATTATTAGGGAACTATAGATTAGAATGTAATAAACTGCTCATATGTGGATTGGAAACCCCTCCGAGATTTTTTGGGTCTAATTCGATCGGCTGCACGTGCGCCCATTATTCGGCAATCTCACACGATAAACTTGTTACACTGTTTTCATTAGCAAAAATGTAGACGACACAGCAAAAGGTGCAGTGTGGTTAACGAAATTTAAATCAGTCATGCGTGTACAGCGACGTGTTCGAATAGAATTGAACGAATGTCGTTACTGGTTTGCCTAATTGACTTATCAGAACTCTTACAAAATGAATCAAGCACACGACCAACAGTGTCTTCTATCACGAAAACTTAAGTATACTTGCCAGTTTGTAGTACCAAAGTTCCCGTCTCCTATAAAGTTTTTTCGGATTGTTGGATAGATTTTGATGTCGGAAAATCGACATTCTATTCTGTTCGAAAACGTTGCTGTACACGCGTGACTGATTTAAATTCCGCTAACCAAAGTACGCACTGCACCTTTTACTGTGGGGTCCACACCATTACTAATGAAGTCAGTGTAACAAGTTTATCGTCTGTGATTGCTGAATAATGCACACACATGCGGCCGTTCGAACTAGACCCAAAAAATTATGGAGGAGTTTCCAATCCATAGTTGAACAGTTTATTACGGAACTACCCATCAGAATGTAATAATAAACCATAACTTTTGGTATACTTTAATCCCGGACACCCTGTAGTTTGTAAAATCATTTAAAGATTGAATAAAAAAATAAAAATATTTCAAACATTTCTGAGATAAAATACCGGGTGTTTCTAAAAGAATATATATTGGAGTTAAACGCTTTATATATAGTATTTATCACATATAAGTTACAAGTATAATTCATACATTGAATGAAAGAGTAACTGAAACAGTTTTACCTACAAGTTTACAAATGTTCAATGTGAGCCCCCACACACAGCACACATAAAGTCGATAGGCGTGTTCATCCCCAAATTTTTTCAGTGTGAAGAAATTCTTGCAACATCTGCTTCCGTCTTGTGTATTAAGTCTGAAAGGTCAGCTGGTAGCGGAGGAACGTACACACAATCCTTTATGAACCTCCTCAGATCACATGGCATCAGATCGAGTGAACGTGGCCATGCGATACAAGCTTTATCGGGAGCCTCTTTGCGGCCAATCCATTGGTTGGGAACAGTGATATTTAACCAATCGCGTCCTGAGAGATGCCAGTGAGGCGTTGTACCATTTTGCTGTCAAATGAAGTTATTTGATTCACTTTCTTCCAATTGAGGAAATAGCCATAGTTGTAGAGCATCAAGACAGGCAGAACCAGGTACAGCCTTTGTCAACCCGTACTTTTCCCTTTTCAAAGGCAGCCAGTTGTTTCAAACTGGTGATATCACCTAAGAATGTTATTATCATTTGGAGGTTGACAACTGAACTTAATACGGAAAGATCGTTGTACATTAATTGCAGATTCTGCCTTTGCAAACTAGAGAGCACAAAACGCTTTCTGTTTACTAGTCGCCATTTTTCTACTAGCGCGTTTATCGGCGAGAGAGGGGGACAGTGAGCATACGTTTCGCGAGCACATGCCAGCATACAAAACCGTTTCAGTTGCCATTCTATGTATGAGTCATGCGAATACGTTGTGTGTGATGAATGCTATACAGCGTTAAAACTCCGATATTCTTTGAGAAACACTCGCCATCACCTTTAACGACATTCACATCACCTTAAAAAAGACAATTTATAAAAATTGATTCAACTTCACCTAGGGGCTAAATGTGGAGAATGTTGATTTCAAATATTGCCTTCGCTGTGTCGAAAGTGGAATGACCTTCAGGAACAAATCCTTTCCGGTGATTTCCGAAAAAGATCCACTTTTCCCTTTCAATGAGCTGCTTAAGGTGCTTTCAATGAGGTGACGGGTTTGGGGAGCTCCGGGTAATTTTCCACTTTCCTTGCGCCTCGCGATGCGTGCGCAAGCATCCTGTTGACTCTTTCAATATCAATTATCCTCCTACCAGCTCTAATCCCATGTTCTAAGACGCACTTACCCTTTTCTCTGTTTGCCAAAAGACGTTATCTGACGCATCCGAAATGCAGTTTCTTTCTCTTTCTTTCGTCTGATTTATTTATTTAAAACCCTAACGGCTTATTCAAAAGTGTAAAGATGTAAGGCTTTGATAGACATGCAAATCTCTTTTTTTCCCTTTTCTTAAATCATACAAAAGAATCCCGTTGTTTCTAGTCTATCTGTGAAATGAAATAAAAAAAAAATGTAAATGTAAATCGCAGTGAAATAAAAGTGAAATTTTTTTTATTTTTTATAAGTTGAGATATAGATAAAATTAGCGCCTTTTCTTAACTTACAAGAGTGCACGGTCTTGGGGTCACGGATTTACACTGCTGGACAATTGCTAAGGATGGATCACAAATTGCTATGTAGCATAACATTAAGCGAGACATGAGGCCTAGTAGGATAAAATAGAGTTGCCACACTGTTCAGACATTAGAATATTTATTGTTCTGGAAAGTACAAAAGCTGTGAAACATCTGAAAGAAAAAAAACTGTTCATTTGATCTGCGTACGGAGAAATGGAACAATGCATCTAAAAGTCAGCAGGCACCTTCAAGAAAGGTATCAGTACGGGATATGTCCACCGTGGAGTGTGATGCAACATTCCACACGTCGTACCATACTTTGCACAACATTATCCAGCAGCTGTTGAGGCAATTTATCCCATTCCTCTGTGAGTGCACGGATGAGGGTGTTCTTGTTTGTCGGAGGATAGTTTCGACCAGCAACTTGCCTCTCCAAAGCATCCCACACATTTTCAATGGGGTTTAGATCTGGAGAACGCGCTGGCCATACGAGACGTTGAATACCCTTGCTGTCTAGACAATCCTGAACAGCGAGTGTTCGATGACATGTTGCGTTGTCGTCCATAAAAACAAATTTATCACCGACAGCACCACGGAAAAGACGAACACGAGGAAGTAGAACTTCATCAATGTATCGCTGGCCCTTCATAGTCCCATTCGCAACCACATGTAGACGTGTGCGGCCATTGATCATGATGCCGGTGCACACCATGATACTGCATGTCGGATATCGGTCCTTTTCCTGGATATTTTCTGGACGATAAGCAGTACCACTCTCGCGCCAGATCAGTTGGCGTCTACAATCCGATGACAGACTGAACCTACTCTCATCTGAGAATAGTACGCATGCCCAGTCCTGTTCAGTCCAATTGTGATGCTCATGACACCATTGCAAACGGGCAGTACGGTGCTGTCTGGTCAATGGGACACACACAAGAGGTCTGTGTGCGTATAGTCCTCCTCCCCCCTCAAACGTCTGGCAACAGTTTTTCGGGAGATCTGCTTTCCTGAGGCAACAAGAAACTGATTTGCCACCTGCTGATCTGTGGTGCGCCTGTTCCTTTTTGCTGATAGGGCGATATATCTGTCTTCTGCAGGCGTCGTACTTCTAACACGACCTCCCCGTGTCATCTACTACACATTCCAGTAGTTTTAAATGACTTCCACAGCCGTGAAACAACGCTGTGAGCGATGTCGAACTCCCTGGCAACATCTGTTATTTTTCGCCCTTCTTCGATCTTTCTAATAATTCGGCCACGCATAAAATCATCTATGTGATGTCGGGAAGACATGCCAAAAGTTTTAAGTTCGTCTATTAAATCTTTCCTGTAAAACTTTGACTTGAAACAACAACTGTCCACACGCGTCAAAACCTTTAAAGCTCTTATGAACGCTATCACGTGATGAACAGACGTGGAAAAAAGAATTTGCATATTCATACTTCTTCTTACTAATATCCCGCACTTATTCTAATTTTCCACATTTTGCTTCCTTTCATTTTGTGGTTGCTATGGATGATAGTGTTATCCGTCCTTAGCAATTGTCCAGCAGTGTAGTTCTAATTTTATAGGAAGGTCGATTTCGTTTCCCTGATGAAGAATATATTGGGTTATAGGGGCCATAAATCAATAATTTTTTAGATAAATACAATTGAAAATACAATTCACTCGTTCAATTCAGTACTGTAGCAAACAATTACAAGTAATGAGTTTAGCTTAGCAGCAACGGATTGGTGTTTCTCGTCGTTAGAAGTCGGGTTCGAATCCGTGGAGGATAAGTAACTTTTTGGAAAAAATTATGCCTATTTCTACATATGGATACATAATGGAGTTTAAATAAATTGGAAATGATTGTCTAATGACGAAAAACCTTATAAGGGTGACTAGACTAGTAATGATTGAATGAGTGAATATTAACGTCGCCCTGTTCACCTACACGAGGGCTTTTGTCGACGGATCTCGTAATTTTGAACCATGGTCAAGTGACGTGGAGGACACCTGAGCTGGCACCTCCTTCTCCTAACTACCACACCACAGCAACGGGAGGACGTTTCAGCTCTCGAAAGATTTAACGTGCATCGCTGCCCTATACGGTGGGTCTTTAGTGGTACTGGGCTTGAACTCGTGACAAGACAAGCCATGATCCGATACCTATACCACTCGGCTACCGCGGCCACCTTCTCATATTGAATCATTTTGAACCATGGTCAAGTGACGAGTACGACAGACTAGTAATGACAAGAAACCTTGTAAAAGTTTTATATTTGTCATTATCATTCACATAAGTATTTTTCGAAGCCAATGCGTTTAAGTCCATTTTTTGATATTTTCTGATACTCGTAAACTTTGATAAAATAAATAATACTCTTCTTAGTTATTAAAGGATTTACTCGTTGCTTCCTTTTTCTATGACCTAGAGAAAAGGAGAGAGAAGCAACGAATAAATTCTTTCATAAGAATATTATTTAAGAAGAATATTATTTATTTTATTAAAATTTACAAGAATCAGAAAATATCAAAAAATGGAATTAACCGCATTGGCTTCTGAGAGACTCATATATAAATGCAAAATAATATTTATTACAAAACAATAAAAGCATTTCGCAAGAACAACAGGAGGAAAGCCGCTTAACTGCTAGTTAATAGTGCCTAGAAACAATTAATTGTGAAAAGAAACAATAAATAAAACATTCATTACATTAACAGGATTAGTATAAAAATATGACTAGCTCCTTACCCCTCATTGTCCGTACAATGGTGAAAGTTGTCATAAGACAAATGAAGCATAATTTCGAAAATCAACGTGCGCATCGAATTAGAGCAATATTACCCATTACGTGCAATCGGTTGCTACAAAACTGAATTTAACGAGTAAATTGCATCTTAAATTGTAAATATCTATAAAATTATTGAGTAGGGGCTCCTATAACCATATATTTTCATCATCAGGGAAACTAAATCTACCGCCCTACAAAATTTGAACTAAATCCGTGACCCAAAGACCTTGCACTCTCCTTGTAAATAGTACCCGCGAATTCATGATAGATTTACAAAATAAAATTTTTAAATTTTTATGTAAACCGGTATGCTAAAAAACTTTGGACAACTTTAAATCAGGATCTTCTCATTACGAAGACATCTTCCCTGAAACTCCGTCCTTCAAAGTTCCTCGCTTTGGTGTGAAGACATTAGGTGCGACAAGTTGAAAGTACGTTGGGCCTCTAAACTCTTGAGTCACGATAGCTTAAGCCGTAGGGATACGGACTCCTTTCGGAAAATGGGTAAGTAGTTTGAGTTGCGTGTTTTTAACAAAATGCATCGCTTAGCTGAGGTTGATGTGTCACAGGGAAATGAGGAATTTGATCCAATCCTTAAGGGATAGGATCCATTGACGGGAGACGTTAAAGTAACGCCTCTTCAAGGTCACTTCCTTGATGAAAGGAAGGGATTTTATCCAATCCCTGAACTGTTTCAGTGAAATGATGAAATTAACTAGTCAGGATTTGCTTTGGCAAAATGCTGTCTGGGGGGCCTGACCAAACAGGCAGTGCTTCGATTCCCCAGATATCGATCCTATATCCTTAAGAAAATGACACCATAGGATTAACGTGGGTTTTAGTGTGCAGGCCCTACCCTGCCCGAAGAAGGTCGTCATTAGTAAAGAAACTATACTATGAAGGGAGGGGGAGGACAGGCCAAGTCGATCGACGCCACCACGCGTGGTTTCCTGTTACACATTTCCGTCCCTTTTTACAAAATCACTCTCACAAATATCCAGCAACCGAGAGAAAAGATGTTACACATAAAAAAATACCAGCCTATTTTCTAATTATTTGTTGATTAATTTCGAATAAATAATTTGTATTTCATTGACTATTGTTGTACTGACTATTGTTGTTGCACCCAATTTGTTAAATGAACACTTTTAAACTCTTGACAATATTATTTCATCATTTCAATGAAACATCAGGGATTTATTCAAATCCCTTACTTTTCTTAGGGAAATGACCTTGAATCAACGTTATTTTTAACATCTCCCGTCAATTGATCAACAGCCGCGGTAGCCGAGTGGTATAGGTATCGGATCATGGCTTGTCTTGTCACGAGTTCAAGCCCAGTACCACTAAAGACCCACCGTATAGGGCAGCGATGCACGTTAAATCTGTCGAGAGCTGAAACGTCCTCCCGTTGGTGTGGTGTGGTAGTTAGGAGAAGGAGGTGCCAGCTCAGGTGTCGTCCACGTCACTTGACCATGGTTCAAAATTACGTGGTCCGTCGCCAAAAGCCCTCGTGTAGCTGAACAGTGCGACGTTAATATTCAATGAATCAATCAATCAATCAACCCGTCAATTGATCATATCCCTTAGGGACTTGATCAAATTTCTAATTTCATGGTTTCCCTGCGACAAATGAAAATTATATCTGTCCCTCTGGCATAATATGGGTGTGGAGTTTCAGCTGAGGTATCGATCTCGTCATGTGGCCATGGTAGTCAAGTAATTATGGTCACAAACTCGTGACCGACGTGTTGTGAGTTTGAACCAAGCGTCACCGAAGGCCCACCGGTTAGGGAGGCTGATGCACGTTACGTTTCTTCTAGCTCATAGTTCTCTCGTTGGCGTCATGTGGTAGTTTGGAGAGGGGAGAACCAGCTCAGGTGTTATCCACGTCATTTAACTGAGGTTCAAGAATAATATCTCAGTTGCCAATAGCTCTCGTGTTGCTTTGCAGTGCTATGATAATGAACATTCGCTCAATCTACGTTAGTTCAACATGAGGACTTTGGGCGTCAACAGATTTATAATTCGTCTTATCCCCTTCAAAAGTTGTCTTTAATGGCAGCGAGAGACTCGTGAGTCGACAGAAACATCGTAGATAGCAAGTTCACGGCTGTAATCCCTTAGCTCACTACGACCAAGATAGTGTCACTCCTCGTCACTTGGCCATGAATAACCAAACATTAGTAACCATTTGTTCTAATTTAGAAAGAAAAAATATTTAGTAATTTAACGAGACTGGATCTGTAAGAAGTTATTCATATCTTTACTTCTCAGCATTTCTTAAACTGTAGGTCGCATCCCTTTTAGAGGGGGGTGATAACTTTACGAGGGGGCGCGAGGCTATGAAAGAGTTGAAAACAAAAGTATATTAATTTACTGGAAATAAACAAATAAAATACATTGTGACATAATAAAAAATAGAATATGCATTGACATATTGATATAATACACCTCTATAAATATATCAGTACTGTACAATGTTTATAATTAATTTAACAATCTTAAGTTAAGAACAGGTTTAAAAATTACCAGTGACCCCATGGGCGTATATAAAATTATATACAAAAACTAACACTTATCGAGATCATTTGCACGGTTTCTAATGAATCTCTCAACTGCCGCTTAAAAGTGACGCTCCCCAATGCCTCCGTTTTCCACGAAGACGCGAATTTGTGATGTATTGGAGGGGGGATAAAAGGAATAAATAAGCAAATCCTTGAAATAAGTAAGTCCTTCGCAAACACTGTCAAAGTCCTTTTATTGCATTCCAAAGCCTTCGGAATAATTTTATGGATAGCAATGCATAGAAAAGATCGTACTTCCGAAGGACGTATATATACGTTCGGGGATTGATTGATTGATTGATTTAATATTAACGTCGCACTGTTCAGCTACACGAGGGCTTTTGGCGACGGACCACGTAATTTTGAACCATGGTCAAGTGACGTGGACGACACCTGAGCTGGCACCCCCTCTCCTAACTACCACACCAACGGGAGGACGTTTCAGCTCTCGACAGATTTAACGTACATCGCTGCCCTACATGGCGGGTCTTTAGTGGTACTGGGATCGAACTCGTGACCAGGCAAGCCACGATCCGATACCTATACCACTCGGCTACCGCGGCCATACGTTCGGGGAAATTAACGCTTTGGCTGAGAGAGACGTTTATATACACCGGTGGCCCTTACGAGGTTAATGTAGCTTTAGCGTCAAAGTATATTTTTTAAATTCAATACACTGTTATTGTATAGAGGTAGGGGGTGCGATGAAAATTATGATTGAGAGAGAGAGAGAGAATATTGGTCACAAATATTGAAAATTTGAGAAACACTGCTTTACTTATAAAGTAGGTGGTATTTCTGAGTTAGAGACCTAGACACTAAATCATCAGGCTAGATAATTGTGAGTGTGCGTTATTTCGATTAAAGTTGTGTGTGGTTGTTTACCTTTAAAGATACGGAACATTTATTTTTTCTGTTGGAAAAATGATACAGTACATGAAGGTTAAAAGCATTTTTTCTATTGAAAATAAAAGAGAAACACGGAAGCAATTTTAAATTTAAAAAGAAATGATTGATTGATTAGTTCAGAAATGAGTTGTGAGTGTATATTTAAGCATGTTTATGCCTATGCGTTCTGTATCTTAGAAAAGTACTTCGAATTTGATTCCAATTTTGTAGCATTGAGCCTAGACAAGCTTTATCATGGCTCTGATCCTGGTACACTAAAGACCCGCCGTGTAGAAGAATTAAATCACGTTAAACCAATCGAGGTTGAAGGTTCTCATATTGGAAGTTTGTAGAATGGGGTACCTGCTCTGGTGTTTAAGCATGTTTCGAACTCATAATATCCGATCGCCAATATGTGTTCGCGTTAGCATATTGGGTAAGGTAACGGCGTCGTGGTATAGAATCGCTGAAGGCCCACCGTGCAGAGGGAACTGATGCATGTTAAATATGTCGAGGCTGCAATGTACTCCCGTCGGTGTGGTGTAAAAGTTAGGAGAGGGGTTTGCCAGCTCAGGTGTCGTCCTCTACACTTGACCATTGTTCATAAGTATGAGGTCTGTCGCGTAACTGAAGAGTGGGACGTTCATATCCCCCCTTCCTGGTGCAACTGCGACGTTAATACACAATAACTGGATCTAGACAACTGCAATGAATCTTAAAAAAGAGGAACGTCTTGACTTATGAATTCATTTCTGGATGAAACATGGGAGTTTAGTGGTGTACCTTAAGTCCACACACAAAAGTAAAACGTATTGCCAAGTGGATTTCGAGTCCAATTATCATTTTGGAACAGCCAGGTTAGAAGAGATTTCGCTTTCCAGTTGAACGGTCCAGCTTCGATCCTGATTTGGGGTAATTTCGTTAAATTGCTTTTAAAATTGTAGGAATTTTTAGATAAAACTAATAATGAGGATGAATATTAAAAATCTCATAAATAACTTACTTTTATACATAAAACTATGGTTGTGTGTGTGTGGTGTGGATCCAAGGAAACTTGAGAGTTAATATTTCATTTTAAAACGATTGTGTAAATGAAACGCATAGTTTCAAATGAAATTTCAATGAAAGTAAATTGAAATTTTACTACAATAATAGTTTCTTATTGGAGAGAGATTTTGTTTCACATAAACTCTATAAAATACATTCTTTATTTATCAATTGCTCTTTTTATATACAAAAATAAATAGTTATCCTTTGGTAATTAACTACTATGTCACCTACACTCGAAACTAAGATTTTTGTTTGTTGGAATTTGTTGTGACCACACAGTGCTTCTATGGGTGTACTCTTCTATGGGTACTACTTCTATGGGTATAAACCCTTTTAGTGTACTGTTAACTGACCGTCTCATCTCGAACTGGCAGTCATAGTAGACGAGTGATCATGATCACGAATTCGTGTCTGGGTTTGTCGAATAGAAGGTTCTAGCCCTGATGTAAAGTTTATATATATATATATGCCTGTCTAAAGTCCCACGAGCTGCATGCGGCCCAAACACAAATTGTGAAAGTATTTAAATTTACACCTTTTTTCTTAAAAAAAATAAACGTTTGTAATAATTTTCATATACAATCAGGGGATTGTACATCAGGGCAAAAGGGCAGGGCATCAGGGGAATAAATTTTAAAAATCGAAAGTACATTAAGCATTGTTATAAAATCTATTAACCTTACAAGAGCAAAAACATATAACCATAAATAGTTTTAAGAGTTTATAAAGGTAATGGGCACTGAATTTCCAGATGTTATTTATTATACAGAAGTAAGATGGCTCAGTAAGGGGAAAATGCTCAAAGGATTTTACGATTTGAGAACTCAAATAAAAATAATTATGGAAATAAAAGGAAAATCTGTGACTGAATTTAAAGACGAAGATTGGGTTTTAGATTTAGCTTTTTTAGTTGACTTAACGAAACATTTGAATGATTTAAAATTGAGACGTCACGGAAGAAATCAATTTATTAATAGCATGTTCCAAACAATAACAGAGCTCGAAAGAAAGTTGAAAATTTGGCGCAATCAAATAAAAGTAAAAGATTTGATACGTTTCACCGCTTTGGCTACGCATAAACTAGTAAGTTGCACACATTATGCTGTATTAATTTCCAATTTAATTCAAGAGTTTGAAAGTAGATTTCAAGATTGTCAAAAAAAATGAAGAATATTTCAACATATTTTCTGTGGCCGCGGTAGCCGAGTGGTATAGGCATCGGATCGTGGCTGGCTTTGTCACGAGTTCGAGCCCAGTACCACTAAAGACCCGCCGTGTAGGGCAGCGATGCACGCTAAATCTGTCGAGAGCTGAAACGTCCTCCCGTTGGTGTGGTGTGGTAGTTAGGAGAGGGGTGCCAGCTCAGGTGTCGTCCACGTCACTTGACCATGGTTCAAAATTACGTGGTCCGTCGCCAAAAGCCCTCGTGCAGCTGATCAGTGCGACGTTAATCTTCACTCACTCACTCAACATATTTTCTACCCTGTTTTCTCTAGAAATAAGTAAATTACCTTCAAATCTTCAAATGGAATGCAATAAACTGCAAAGAGACATTTAACTGATAAAAAAATTTGGGTATGTTTCTTCTTTACTAGAGTTTTATAAAGATTACCTTCTCCGCGATAAATATCCTCATTTTCACAATCATGCTTTAATGTCTTCAGCTTTTGACACTACTTATGTGTGTGAATAGTTATTTTCAAGAATGAAGCATACACAAAAAACAAAAATAGGCCAATAATGACTGACAAACATTTTGAAAATGCATTCAGAATTGCACCTTCGTCCATTGAAGTCGATATCGATTTCTTGTTCAACAAAAGCAAATTCATCCATCTCATTAACTTGATTTATTTCCATCTTTATGAAATCCAAACTAAATGAACCGAAACTTTTTACAAATTTAAAATAAATATATACATATTCATGTCTAATTAAAATAAAAAAATATTATAAAAAGAAGTTAATTTATTTTAATAAAATTATATTGAGTCGCCCATCCGGTATAGTGGTTAGTGACGCTGACTGCTGTGTCGTAGGGACTGGGTTCGAATCCCGGAGAAGACATGGATGTTTGTAAATGTATCGTGCCTGCGTGGCATGGGGTTACTCTAAATAGCCGTCGATCCGCAAGTCCTCTCGTGTGGTAGGTGGAAGGGGAAGAGCCCCCCACCGTGTTCTCCCTCTAAATTGGGGCAGTATCAAGCCAAATCGTACTGTCACCTGTATAGTGCTCAAAGCTACGGCTAACGATAGGCTTCACTTAGTCCTTTGCCACGGTGAATTTTGTGGGCCTTGATCTGGCCTTTGCCGATCAGGTGGCATTAGTAACAACAAACTATATAGATTTAATTTTTATTATAATTTCTTGAGAAAAAAAAATTATTGTATGTGCCGCCCAGAACTTTTTGTAATGTGGCCCACAAGTGGCCATAGCTTGGACTAGATGCACGCTCAATAGGACTTCCCGTCTCTTGGGGGGTCTTTTCCCCGACTCTTTTAGTAAAGCTTCTTTGAAAGGGGCCCTGTTTCTAATTTTGTGTTTTTGCACCACTGTTTCGAGCGTTGCCCCCAGAGTTTCAATGAAATTGGTGGTCGTGGGTGTGACTGCTGTTTAAGGTGGTAAAGACATCCCATTTTGACGTAGTGGGTCGTTGTCCCGCTGGTAAATGAAATTTCCCTCTAAACTCAAATTTTTACAACTTTTAGATTGTTACGAAGTACATTCAAGTAAACTATAAGGATCATAATGCCATCTACAAAAATAAATTTTCTATTCCGAATGAAGCCATACAAACCCAAACCATGAAAGACATATCACCATGTTTAAATGTAGAACGTAAATTTTTTGGAATCAAAGCGGTATTGGGCGTGCACCATATAGTGTGAGAGCTGTCACTGCTATAAATATAACATGTTGAATATACTTTCCTCACTAAATATAATTTTTTTTCTAAAAGCTATTAATCTTCAGTTGATGAGTTTTGCTAACTCCAAACAATTTTTTCTGATTTTGCAAGCTGATCAACAGTTTCTTTTTGACAACTCGACTTTTATATCCAGCTTGCCTAATTACACTTCGCACAGAGTTCCAGCACTCACAATTCTGCCTATGATATAAGAAGTTTTTCTGCAGAAAGTTTGACAACACTTATTTTAAGATCAATCTTGATTTCTTTCAAAATTTTCCATTTTGCGACATCCCCTCCTTTTCTTCCTCTCTTCCACGCTTATTTTTAATTAAACCATTTTTAATGATTGTACGGTTACAAGTGTAGCTTCTACCGACAATTTCAGCTATTTCATGCTAAGATTTTCTTAATACATTTCTCTTCGAGAAGCCATTTTTCAGTTTTCGGTTAATGTCAAAGAATAGGACCAGAACTTGGAACATTTTTTTCAGATATAAAAGAAATGAAACATTAATATGATATTCTGGCTTCACTATCTTTTAGAGAGCAGAACTATTTCACCATACTTCTCGTTTTTAACCGAGTTGATTCACTTTTTCTGGCATAAAATGTGTTTCGCGTTTTTTCTCCTACACCGTAACGTTAAATGGGTTATGCCTGCACGTATTATACAAAAAAGAAAGTATTCATGGAATATTTTAGTATTTTTAAAAACACTATATTGTTAACAGAGGTATGAGTTATAATATTGCAAATTTCTATAGAAATTGAGGCATTTTTCTGTCTGAAAATGGGCTTCGCGTTTAGCTCAAGCTCTCGTACTCTTTCCGAAAACAGCGTTCAAAGTTCGCGGCTTTAAGATGTTCTAACAAACCTAATTACACAAAAATAATCATTGGAAGGATTAAAAGATAAGATTACGGAAAATTAGATTAAAATAGCAGTCAAGTATCAAATATTTACTAGTAGATATATTTTTAATGTATTCGCATTTTTTGAGGGTAAAAAATTCTAAATGTTTATTTAAAATGCTTCTGAAATTTTTCAATTTTGAAGTTTTTTTGTTGATTCCTCTTTATTTTTATTTTAAATTAAGCCGTTCGTTTTGTGTAAAATATACTGCGTTGTTCATACTGGAAGTTAAATTTATCACGTGTATGTGTGTGTAAAAGTAAGGTATACTCCCAATTGTTTAAACCATTGTAGCTCCCCAGTAAGTGCATATTTAGTTCCGAGTACACTGCTGGGACGACGTTAATTCAAAAAGCTAAATGAAAAAGAAACCAGGATCCTTTTGTTTATTTCTCTGTAGATATTAGTTGCCAACTGTAAGTTATTGTTCTGCATTTGTTCATTATGAAAATGCAATTAATCACATTTAACAATTAATTTACTTATTTATATCACAGCAGAAAGGAAAAACCCCACAAACACTCTTAGCAGCAATGTGCGTACGTGATTTAATACTGCTCGGTGCAATTGGAAATCAAATAAGCTACCAAAGGCGGGGAAAGGAAACGAAACAGATTTTCGTAATCTGAGCTGAAATGTGTTCGGGAAATAAAGCCCCTGGAGTTCGTGATCTCAGATTCAATGTGACACTTTGGGGTTGAATGCCGCCCTAAGACAACCAGTCACTTGGTGATGGATTACTTTGGCTTTTAGGTTAGATTTACAAATAACGACAGGTGCCGGGAATCGGGTCATCTAGAATTGAATGGTCTGTCAATCTTGGCAGCCAATGTTCTTAAAAATAGATACAATTAAATCGAAAACATCAATTTCGTTTTGATCAAATACAAGAAGAAGCGTAAAATAAGCTTAAGCTTTCTTTACTAATGCTAGAATGCTGTTTTAGAATTATAAGTTAAATTAAATTCTCAAATTGTGTGTGTGAAAAGATTACCTGCATCTTATGGATACCAAACGGGTGAAGCTTTTACTAGCAGAAAAATTATTTATTTATAAAATTTTGTATGGTTTGTAACACGTATAAATGTTTATCTTATTGCGGGCTATCAATTCAGAAGTAATAAAGATAAGTAACTTTTTTAATAAGGAAATGTGGGTTTTTTTAAAAAAATCTTGTTTACTTAGAAATATGAATTGGGAAGGGAAAATATAAAAGTAACTCGTAATTTGTAAGGTTAGAAAAAAATAAAACCTGGCTTATACAAAAACGCGAGGATTTCAAGTCTGGACAAATTTAACACGCATCCGAACCTCTACGGGTTCGAGTCCTGGTGCCACTGAAGACCCGTCGTGTGGAGGTGCTGATGCACGTTAAATATGTAGAGGCCCAAACATCCTCCCGTTGGGGCGGTGTGGAAGTTAGGAGAGGGGAGTGCCAGGTCAGTCGTCACTTGATCGGGGTTCAAAATTACGAGGTTTGTCACTAACAGCCCTAGTGTTACTTTCTTGTGCGACGTTACCATAACTCTCATTCTTTCTAGAGTGTTCTGGAAGTGTCGTTTCGTGACCCCCAAGTTAACTTAATTCCTGGGTAGTGAGAGGGGTCCCACAGCTTTGGTGAAATATTATTTAATGTACAAATTTTGGAGAAATTGACACCCTTGTATATTTTGGTATCTATTGGACAATATTTTACGCTTTTAGATATCTGCTCCCACAAGTCTCGCGGTTCTTCAACTGGGTATCGATCCACTCAAAATAGAGTTTGTATTGGACCACTATCAACTCTAGATGAATGTCTTCTTTCTCCGGAAAGCCGGTGTAAATCTTTCTCTGTCCAATAGGCTTACACTGGAGAAGACTGAAATCCCGATCGCTGATCTTCCCACTGCCTAGCAGCCTATCGCAGGTGTCTCAAAAGTCCACCTTCCGAACCATTTCCTTAAACCCCCTAAGTTTGCCTCTTGCATGCCTCCTATAATTTCTGATTGGCAGGAACTCGGGTCTGCACTTGACACCCTCTGTCTTGGTCCTAACCACTATTGGCTCTTCAGGAACAAAAGTTTGTTTCGACACAGAGATCTTTTATATCGTTGCACCTCGTGATTCATAACAGTTTATAAATCGATCTGACACTTGAACTCTGAGAACATACTTCTTAGAATTTCTTCAAGACAATAGTCCGCACCCCCTCCCATACAATTGTATCCCGGCCACATAGGAGTGCAGAACGGTAGAATGGACAGCTGTTAAAACAGGTGTCCTTTCCACAGTTCACTGTAAAAAATGCCATTTAGTGAATCTATTCATCTCTAGGTGTTGGTGAAGAATCTATAGCTACCTTTAAGGAAGAAAACACATCTGGAGATTCTGTTCGCTCCTAGACCAGCGTTTCTCAAACTATGTGGGGGGATAACTGCACGAAGGGGTGCGAGCCTATTGAAAAGTCTGAAAAAAGGATTATTTTTAAAAAATTAACAATTAACTGAAAGTAACAAAATACTTTCTACATAATAAAATATAAAAAACACATTTACACTTACATAATATAAATGTATAAATGCTACACACAATGTTTTTGACAATTTATCAATACTGAGTTAAGAACGAGTTTAATAATTACCAATGACCCCATGGTTTTGTCATATATAAAATTATATACAAAAATTAAAACTTGACTTGATAATGTGTTCGGTTAATAATTAATTCCTTAACTGCCGATTAAAAGTTATGCAATTCGCTCCCTTGGACGTACTGTCAAAGTGCATTCCATAGCCTTCGGAATAATTGTATGTCGTACTTCTGAAAGACATCTGTATGTGTCCGGCGGAAATAAAGCTTTGGCTGAGTGAGGCATTCATATACGCTGGAGGTCCTTCAGAGGTTTAAGCCGTAGGCCAGCTTTAGCATCAAAGTATAATCTAATTGAATTCAATCTATTGTTATTGTACGAAGGGTGGGGGACACGATGAGAATTGAGGGAATATCGGGTCGCAAGCACTGTCCTTTGATCAAACATGAGAAGAGGGATAACAAACTGCTGTCTGACGAGGGGACGCTGCAGAAAATAATAAAATAAGCGGGTTCTTTTCTTTTTTCATTTCCTACCATTCTCATACTCTCTCTCTATTTATTTATTTATCTTTGTGCGATTTTCATTCGTTAATCAAATACATTTTAAAGCGCTCCATTCAGCTGAAATTTCATGTGCATGATTATTTTGGATGGAAATACAGTAATATAATTGTAATTAATAAAAATTATTTATTTAATTAATTATTTAATTTATTAATTAATTTATTAAAACTAATTTAAAGAATTACAAATACATCTACGTTGGCATCATTTTTGGCGACTTAGCGACTATATTGGCGACCTGTGTCAAAACTTGAAAAGGTTTTTTTTCTCACATTTTAAAGCGCTCATTCGAGCTGAAATTTTCTGTACACTACTGTTTTGGGTAAAAATACGATAATTTAATTTAATTAATAACTAAAAGACAAGCTAATTATTTAAAGAATCACAGATACAGCCATGTTGGTTTCATTTTCAGCGATTTGGGCCAAAATTTTAAAAGAATTTTTTTTTCTCGCGTTTTAAAGCATTCAGTTGAACTAAAATTTTATAGACACGATTGTTTTGGATGACAATACGATGCTTTAATAATAATTAATAAAAATGAATTGCCCCTTAATGTTGTGATTCTGTCAAATGTACATACATATTTATATTAAGTGTAACTATTTAATAAAAAGTAGCTAAAATAAAATTTTTCTTTGTTGATCTAAGTAGGATCCGACTTAAAATTTCTTTTCTATTACTTGTGTGTGTGTGTGTGTTTTAGAAAAGTGTCTAGTTATGAATCTCATTGTCTATAAAGTTGACCCCAGAAAAGTGAAGCCAAAAATTCATTTTCTTTCAATAGGTAAAATATTAATTGCATGAGTTTGGCACACATTAATAATTTTATAAAAATGGATGTAATTTTTTTAATCTTAACATATCAACACACGAATAAATTTTTTAAATTTATCTCGATATTTTTTCCTTTTTATGTTCTACACATTTTGAGAATCTAAAACATATTTGCAAAAGTAAAACGCAATGATTATTTTTTCCAAGATTTTTCATACTGAAAGAAATACATTGATACTGAAATACGTTTTATACGAATGAACAATGCTAAAATATTTTAGTGAACTGTCTGAAATAAATTCATCTGTTTTTTAACCTTTGATGGAATATTTACATAAATAAAAGTATGCCGCGTGTATTAAAAGGCTTTTTTTTAAACTCTTATTATCTAAGGTTATGTTTCTGTAATATATTTAAATCGAGATGCATGTTTTTTTCTGTGGAAGAGTAGTAACTTTTCACCCTACAAAAAAAGGTCACACTGTGGCTCTCAGAAGGTCAATGGTGTGAATTACATTCACAGAATCTAAAGTTCTCTTTCTCAGTTATATTCGTTGAGAAGTAGAAACGAGTTTTTAAAAATCTTGACCGTGGATTTTGTAGCTTTTAAAAGCAAGTACTCATTTTGAGTTGAGTGTATAAATGTAACCTATAGCCTAAATTACTTCGCTTGTAATACATGCGAAGATATTATTATTTCTATTTCAGCAGAGGTTATATATTTGTTGGGTTCATTGAATTTGCCTGATCGAGTGAGGGGAGATAAAAAGGACGTGTAAGGCATTATATTTCAAACATAGCTTGGATGCATTTATTGTATTAAAACTCAAAAATGTGTGTTTTTTTTAAAAAAAATAAAACAATCGAATGTATCTGAAAAAAGTTTTTCAGAAAAATACAATAAGAAATCTCTTGATCTACGTTCAAGCTACCTTTATAAAAAACAATATGAAAGAGAACTTGGAGTGTTTTATCTGAAAAATGTGGATCAAGGGCTTTCAAATTTAAAAAAAGGATAAGAAGCCGTAACAATTTTATTCTGAAACTCTAGTAAACGCTATAGATTTATTTTTGAAAGCTAAACTACACATATACCCAATCTAGTTAGTATATATATTTTTTAAAAAAATGAACCCTGATATTTAATTCAGTAACATTTAATTCTGATAAAAATAAAAATAAAAATTAATGATTTTTTTTGAAAATTAATATTTTTTTTTTAGACAAATATATGTTTGATGTAATTTTTTCAACATTTCTCAAATGAGCTTTTATTTAGAGAAATTAATACACCACCATGACAAAAGAGTTGTTTCAACTACTATTCCATTCTCAATTTTTTGCTTAAAATGATATACTGTATATCTCCATAAATCCCTCTCTATCATTGTGTTTCAGCTTGTTTAGTTTTCTGCAAGTATTCCACTCAGAAAAATCTTAATCATCCTTCAAAAAGTTTCTTCGCCATTGTATTCTCTCTCACATATAACTATTCTCGAGTGTGTTTTATTTTATATCATCCCATTTATATATTATGTTAATTATGTATCGTCACATGATATCTTTGGTAATTGGTCCTCAGACATTTTTATTAAGCATAGTTGTGTCAGCTTAATAATAAGAGGGAGTTTTTATTTTTAATCCTCCTATGAGCCTTAAAGAAAACAAGTTCCTGACAAAAATTTATGCAAATATAGTTGTGCTTTTCGACATATTTTTTTATAAAGATTCAGACATTTGTCATTTTGGCAGACAAAAACTTTCTGATGTTCCTTAAAGTAAGGTTCCTCCCCTTGGAAGTGCATCTCTCGAAGCATCAGCGTGAGCTGCAGGTGTGGGATTAGGGAAAGATCCAACATTGTCTTCATAGGACTTTATTAAGGTATTCAACTTAAACAGATTGAATTATAATAATTAATAGGAGAGAATCTACGATGACTCAATACGCAACACACAATATATATTTATAATAAGACCTAATACAATTCAGAGCAATATCAATAAGCGAGCCTCCTAATCCTCGACTCTAATATTAAGTAATCAATCCTACCTTAGTAACGATGAATCTTGTCTTTATCTGCAATGGGATGCAGCTGTACGCAGTACGGATTCCTTCTAATCGAGTACCAATATATGCATCCACGTCACGCAGAACTTATTCAAACTTGAAACACGAACTGTAGTAACTATCAACTGCCACAACGCACATCAATTGTCTAACATTCCTTTACATCGCCATCCCGCTTACTCTAAGATCCGATATTTTAAGTCCGTTTATTTGCATCTCTTATTCACATTTCATTTCTTGGATTTGGTTGGAAAAGAGTTGCCATTAGTTCTGGCCCAAAGAACCCAAAGGACTTGTTAAAGAAAAGACGCGTAAGACGTCACAAGTTATCAGATTTTAACATTGGTAAGGAGGGACATAATTAACCAGGGGGGGGGAGTTCTTGGTTAAAAATGTGGGTCTACATGGAGTAAAAAAATTTTGTAGGATGCAAAAATAGTATTGTAATATATATATATATACTAACTTCAACATAAATGCAATTTACAAATGCAATACATTAAAAAATTATGTATAGTTACTATTCAAAGAATAAAATTCTATATTATAGTATTATTTTATCCATTGATATATTTCTCATTTGAATGAATTTGCTTCGTACGTGGCAGTTGTTGTTTAAATGGTAATAAAATTTTTCAAAAGAATTTGTTAAATTACATTTTACACATAAAATGGCTTTCAAAGTTTCAACGCACACTTAACTGTCATTTTTCTGATGCTCATACTTTATTTACCGTAGAAAAAACGTGTTTAATTGTGTGTGTGTGCAGCAGTAATTCCTGGTAAGGACAACGCGTATTCCATAATTTTTAGTGCATAATTGTATGGAACACGGTTGTTTCAAAACGATGAAATAATATAAATTAAGCAAAAATAATATAAAACTTGTATTCTAGAGAATTATTCATATATAACCTTATATCCTCTTGTTCTCCCGCCACTCCCTGGCTCGTCATGCATTTTTTCCAAAAAGCGCAGGACATCTTGTCACCTTACCCTATCAAATGCTGTTGTCATTATATGGGAGGAATCTGAATTTTGTTTTGAAGCTCCTCGTTGGTCACCAACCTTTGCTCTCCGAGTCAGCTCTTAACGTCAGGAAAGAGATACAAATCCCTCATAGCTAAGTCGGAGCTGTATGTCAGGTGATCAAACGCGTATGCTATTTAATTTGTTACAGAGCTGGCGACCGCGATAGAGTAGTATTCATGGTTACGAACTCGTGACCGATGTATTATTTCGAGCCCTAGTGCTACTGAATACCCGCCGTGTAGAGGGGCAAATTAAATTTGTCATGTCTCAAAGTCCCCTTGTGGTAAGTGTGGAAGTTAGATGAGACGGATGTCTGCTCAAGTATTGTCCTCATCACTAAACCGCTGTTCAAAATTACGAGGTCCATCTCCAGGGGCCCTCCTGTTGCTTTATTTTACAACGTCATTAAACCCGCTACAGATGCCGATGAGCTACAGCAGCTGAAGACGAACATATTCATGAAGGAAGAAATTTAACTTATAGAGTTCGGTTTCAATTCACATCACTATTGGCAATTATTCTTTCAAGTGAGTATTGTAAAGATCATTGTGTGTCGGCTATACCAAATACTTGAATCTTCACGGCTTATTTTTCAATTAAGGCAGTCGTTCTCAAAGTTTCCATATTCACGACCCAATATTCAATTATAATTTTCATCGCGTCCCCCTCATGCAATAACAGTGCATTGAATTGAATAATAGCATACTTTGACACCAAAACTACCAAACGTCTTTTACTTGTTAAGTGCCACAGCGAATATAAACGACTTGCTAAGCCAACGTGTTTATTTTCCCGGACGTATATAAACGTCTTTCTGAAGAACGATCTTTTCTGCGCACTGCTAACCATAAAATGTTTCAAAAGGCTTTGGAGTTGAATAAAAGGCCCTTGACAATGTTTGCGAAATATTTACTTATTTCAAATTATTTGTTTCCTTATTCCTTCCCCCACCCCTCAGTTCATCCCATAGTGTGCCTACGTGGAAAACTGTCGGCATTGTGAAGCGAATCTTGTAACTTTCAATCCAGAGTTAATGGGTTAATTATTAGCCGTACAAAGTATCGAGATAAGTGTTAATTTTTGAAGGTAATTTTATATCTGACAATCAAATGAAGTCACTGGTCATTCAACTGGTTCTTAACTTAGTATTGTTAAATGAATTCTAAAATAAATTTACTACTATTCATAAGTGTAAGTGTGTATTTTATTTTTTATTATGTCAGAATGTATTTGGCTTGTTCACTTTCAATAAATTAATATTTTTTTAAAGTCTTTTGTTTTTGACTTTTCAATAGGCTCGCCCGTAGAGTTGTCAAGCTCCCCCCCTCCCCAGTTTGAGAAACATTGAATTAAGGTATCCGACTACGTTCGGAACCAGGATTCTAAAAAAACGCATAAATGGATAATATTTATGATATTTCGTGCCACTTAGATTAGAATACATATATAAAATTGTTTTAAGGATATTTTGACAAGAAAAAAAATGATTTAAATACAATATTTTGGCAAAAAAATTAACTTAGATAACCTTTTTTTCAAAATGTTCTCCTTTTATAACAAATGCATCTAAAATAATAATATTTTGATAAATTAAGTAAAGACTTCTGCAGAGAGTCTGAACTATTTTTTCTGAAAAATTCATATTATTTTCAGAGTTACCCCCATCGAAATATTATCGGCGTTATTTTCTTAAACTTTCTCCCCTCTGTTGTCGTAAAACATGGATAAACCCACTTCTAAGTTATATAATTCAAAAATTCTAGTCGAGCCTCTGTACAGAGGTCTGAGCTGTATACAGGCAAAACATTATTATAATAGAAGCATTTTTCACAAAAGGAGAATATTTTGAAAATGGGTCCTTCTATGTTCAATTTTTGTCAAAATATTGTTCTTAATTAATTTTTTATTGTAATAATATTCTTAAAACAATTTTATATACATTCTCTAACCTAAGTGACACTAAATACCATAATATGTTATCCATTTTACGCTTTTGCAAAATCACGGTTCCGAACGTAGTCGGATACCTTAAGTCGAAGAGTAATCAAGTACATAACTTATGATGATGCATTCATTTTTTCCTGTACCTTTGTCATTTTTTATAATTCATTTGAAGTTGGATAAAAAAAGTTCCTCGTACTTTACTTATTTAGTAACGTTTTTCTGTAACAAACTTTAACCTATTCACTGCCGGGCAAATTTAAAGCATCTTGCCCTGGGTGCACGGTTTTATTTTAAAGAAAAAATTAAATTTTACTCAAAATAATATTAATTTACTGATATAATATTATAATTACACGTACAGTAATTTCTACTGAAAAAAACCCCCACTACGAGATAACTCGCAGCGGGCGTCATTGAATAAGATGCCTGTGCTGAGTGCCACTTACAAGTTATTTCGTAGTGTTTCTTCTCCTTTTTTTTTAAAAAAATCTTCATATGCAAAGGTTTTCTTTTCATTTTGTTTGATTTTACAAACTCAGCACCTAACTGCATCTGGCGACAGTCAGATACGTAATGTTATGACAAATTCTCATTCAAATGCGGAATGATTCTCATTGGGAAAACCTATAAGGCGATGGTAGTTATAAAGTGTTGTAAAGAAATAAAAATGGACTTTTAAGTATAAGAACTAGCAGACCTCAGGAAAACCCTCCCATGGTACGAGAAAATCGATCTACCGCACTTCTAAATCTTTCTACAAAATGCATACGCGTTCTATAACCAAAAATAATCGAGGGAATACAATAGGAGGATGCGCCAATTTAGGGAATTGGCTGTTGTGCATTTATTGGATGGCGACGGCAGAAATGCAAGAGAAAAGCAACAACAATAATACAAATACAACTGTGCGATTTTCATTACTTAGAGCTTCCTCCTCCCGCAGAAAAAAAGGAGTATGCTTACAAAACCATGTCGAGTGTGTACAGAGCAAAAAAAAAAAAAAAAAAATATGGAAACTTTGTATTTTTGTCTAGTGTGTCCGAACAGCCCACTACCTTGCTTTGATACTTGCTTTAAAGGTTATCATATACAGCAAAACCATTTAAAAATGTTTCTTTTTTTAATTTTTGGAATATATTCATAAATACATAATTATTACACTATAATCTAGTCATCTAAGTTATAATTTTAATAATAAAAAATGATAACTATTGTTTTTGCACTGTATAAATTTTTCATTCATCCTTTGTAATAATTCATAACTCAAATGGAGATATGTAATCAACTTGAAATTGCAGCAGCACACACTACAAGATAGCTCGTAGGTGGTAAGGAATGGGTAAGAATATATAGCCCTATGATTCTCTTAAACAAATTATTAAAATGTTCTAATTTATAAAGTCAGTTTATACTGTCACGTAGATTAAATTAATGTGGAATTCGATACTTAGACAAGATGGCAACAACACTTGCTAGACATAACTCAATACTTTATTCTACAAATTGAATCTTTCCTTTCCTTATCTATTCCCATCGAAAGTTCCAGAACTTTCCATAATTATAATTACAGTTAAATTAATAAATACAAGTACAATAAAAATAAGAATTACAATTAAAAAAATAAGCGCGTGACACAAAAATTAAATTTAATGCAAAAAAATTTACAAGTTGCCCGCGTGAGTCCGTGACCATGGCAACCGAAGTGAGCTATTTTTTTTTTTTTTTTGCTACAATATTATCATATGCAAAAACAGTTGATTTTACTGGCGTGCTCTCGTTGCATTACTAAAAGCAATTATATTATGTAATTAATAGCTCATATTTTCATAGGTTTTCCTGTAATAATCTAGACAGTTCTAAATTCAATGGTTCGTCACTAAGAAGCGTCGTGCTGCGGGTTCTGGATTGACGTTTGTTTAAATTCCTGCTCATGGGCTCTCCCTAGGTCTTTATCTAAAAAAACTCACATCTTAAAACAATCCGAGATTTCATTGTAAAATATAAACCACACACACACAGTAATCCAAAAGCTAAGTAATTAAAATTTTGTTCATGCAGGAAAAAAAAAAGAAAATTGTGTTTTAAGAATAAGAATCAGAATATTTCCCTTTAACACATTTTGCCTTAAATTAGTTGCTACCAAGTGTTTTCTTTGCACATGTATTTCGCATTTGAGATTTTTTTTTTTGAAAAACAATAACTGAAGATTTTGGTGAGCAATTACCCCCGTCCCAATTTTTCGAAATCGCAATTTCCTGTAAGAATCTCTCTCTTAACAGCCGATTATGGTTATTGAAGTCTATTACCATAAAAGTGTTAACAGTTGGAATAGGAGTATTATGGAAGTGAAAATATTCTCCAGTCATTGTTCTACTTAGTGTCAGAATCATTAAAATTCATTCGAGCGTGCTGTGATCTAAAATCGGAAACAAAATCCTTGCTGCCGTCAATAATTTGAGAAATGAATAATTTGAAAACTCTCTCTCTCTCTCTCTATTACTGAACAAATAATTTGGCTCACACAACTTTATACTTGAAATATTATCGAAATAGATAACATCATTGGATACAAATTGAGCACAAATGTTAGAAGTTTAATGTATGGAGAGTTTATTCATCATTATTATCAAAATATTAAAATTACTTATATGTCAATGGAGTATAGTAACCTTAATTGGATATTTAAGAAATATATTGTTACGAATTGTTTGTGTAATGAATGCTTGAAATGTAAATAATTTATATCTTGATGTGTAATATGGTAATATTAATTTCTGCTGAACTAATTTTATGCTAAAATTGTAATATTCGCAAACAACGCTGTTCCTTACATTTTTATGGCGGTTCAATGGAAACTTGCGAAATGTTGGCTATAGAACCCAGTTGGCATCATTTTTTGGCGACAATTTTTAGAGAGTTGGTGACCCCCTATGAATGCTCCAGGAAATTATTGGTGAAATCTATTAATATCACGATCAATGAAGTACAATGAGAGTCGAGAAATTAGATGCTATTAGAAAAAATTATCAAATGAATCGTATACTATCATTAATATTCTTTGGGAGAGGGGAGGGAACTAGAGAAAAAGGTGACCCATGTTCTTCCGATCAGCTTCTCGAGGCCGCGGCAGCCTAGTGGTCAAGGTAGATGACCCGCGTGTCGTGAGTTCAGACCTAGTACCACTGACGACCCAACGTGCACGGAGGGCCGATGCACGTTAAATATGTCGAGGCCCGAACCTCTCCCCGTTGTGTGGTGGGGAAGTTAGGAGAGGGGTTGCCAGTTCAGGTGTCGTCCTCGTCACTTGACCATGGTTCAGAATGACGAGGTCCATCACCAAAAGCTCTCGTGTAGCTGAAGAGTGAGGCGTTAATACTCACTCACTCCGAGCAGCTTCTTACGAGCACGATGCATTCACATGAAATATGTGGAGGTTCAATGTCTTCCTGGTTTGGTGTGGTAGTTTGAAGGAGGGTTACCAAAACTAAGGAGTCGTCCTCATCACTTAACTGAGGCGAAAAATAATAATCTCCGTCGCTAACAGCCTTCGTGTGGCTTTACAATGTGATGTTAATATTACTCTCAGTCTGAACAAAGTTTCTGAAGATTAGTAGCTCAGGCCATTTAGCTCCCAAATCGATATTATTGCAAATTTTGAAGAAAAAAAGATAAATCAGTAAAACGAGGTTAAAGACTCATCAATTACTTTGACATTTCACTTTAAAAGAAGACGAGGGCTATTGACAACGGAACTCGTCACTTTGAGTCGCAGCCAAGTGTGAAGGACGACACTTGAGCTGGAACTTCCCTTATCTATCTTACACATCACGCCAATGGGATGACTTTAAGTCTCGAAAGATTTAAAATCCATCAGCTCCTGTACAAGACGGATTTTTAATGCCCATGGGCCTTGACAATAGTTGCCTTGACAACGAGTTCACGGCCGTGATTTCTTGGCTAGGATACTTTTTTGAAGTTTCTTCCCATATAATTGTTTCTTTCAAAGGTTCAAATATGGCATCTGGGGGGTCGGGCTTACACATTTCTGCAACCTAGTACTTCTGCGTTACTCCTAACATACTGAAAGAAGTTAATTTATATTATTATCTCTCTCTGAATTAAATATTGGGATGCCAGCCGCTATTGCCGAGCCACAAGACAGACACTGCTTTAGTCTGAACATTTTTGCGCATGTCTAATGGCACTCACAGTGACTTGGAAATTTGCTAGTTTTTTCTTGGACGCGGGACCTCGAAGAACGCTATTACTAGAAGGAAGACGATGATGCCACGAGGTGTCTGTAAGAAACTCCTGAGATACGAGTAAGACGGCTCGAACAATTTCGACATGAAATTTAATAATTTCATCTTGTAAATATGATAATCGAGATAAATTAAACTAAGAAGTTAACTGAAGATGTCGTCTTGTTCTTCTGGCCAACTGACACCCCTATAATATTTACTATTTTATTCACAAAATAATACAGTACCATATCGACTTATCACGCCAAGAGTGGTTCCGGTAGCCTAGTGGTTACTGCCCCGCTTATTGGTAGCCGGAGTGTCTTTGGATTTCTAATGCTACTAGAAACCTGCCGTGTAGAGGAGTTCGATGCACTTTAAATCTGTGGAGGCTTTGGTGGGAGTGCAAGCTCAGGTGCCGTCATCGTCACTTGACCGAGTTTGAAAATTACGTTCTGTCGCTAATTTTGCTTTATAGTGAGATTTGAAAGAACGTTCCCACAGGTCATGAGAACTCGGTTCTGGTAACTCTATAATAATGTTATAATAAACTTCGTTTCACTCCTTTCTAGCAACAATAAGTCACCTATGGAATCCGCATGATGAGCTTACTATGGCACTCCTGAGGTGCAGTACTGTTGTTTAGGCCGCCGGATCACTCCTGTGAAAGGCTGCGTTAGGATGACATGCTCGTTGATAGGTACCTTAATAGGTCACAGTAAGTGTGAGGGAGTTCAGGCGAATTTGGAAATTAATCGGAGAGAGAGTACAAGGGAGTTTGTTGGGGTGCCGTAGAATGTAGAAGCGTAATAGAGTATTGAAGTCTGCAGAAGTGTCTATCTAGCGTCGCTCATCTGTTTCCCCTTTTTAGTGTCTCTTTAAAGATCGAACACATCATGCGATTCCAAGCCTCACGTGATGCAGAATCACTACTGTTTCAACGTGGCCGAGATTACTGTTCGGCTATTGTTCCTAGTCACCACTCACGCGGTGGGCTTTGAAGCGGGAGATTGACATGAGAACTACAATGGTCACATCTCTATCGGCTGAATGAAGGGAGGTCTAATGTTGATTCTTGCCTTAGAACATACACGTTGGTGTGTCCGGTCTTGGATACTTTCCCACTCAAGACCGCTGAGACCCTAGTTCCTAACAGTAAATGGGTTATTTGGTGGAGACCGCCGCAAACTTTCTGCAAACATTTTCTTCCTTCTCCTTAGCTTCTTGGACACTCATTACATGTAGATGTTCATTCTGGTGGTTGAAAAACTGCCTCGACAATAAGCAGAATTCATCTGTGGTCTTTACGAGCATGCCACCGCAACAGTATTTTAGCTTTGAGATTCTTCTGGCCCATTAATTCCTTTGTAAGAAAATGGCCCGTTATTTTTTGATAACTTCTTGGTCTACAGTTTTCGTTTTCTGAGTGACGCATTGCTCTTTTTGACGCGTTCATCTGATTGGCAAAAGGAGTCTCCTTTTGGCAAAGATTTAGACATATTCTCACTCCGATTGCTTTGATAAGAATTGGTGTTCTTGCCTAGCCAGGGTGACTGTGGTAAGGTAATGGACTCGTGTCCGGCATGTTATGAGTTCTATCCTTGTGCCTCAGAAGACCCGTAATATAGAAGCCCGATTCACGTTAAATACGTCGAGAGCTAAAACGTACTCCCGTTGGTGTGGTGCGGTAGTTAGGAGAGAGGAGTGCTAGCTCAGGTGTCTTCCTCCTCCCTTGACCATGGTTCAAAATGATGAGGTCCATCGCCAAAAGCCATCGAGTAGCTGAATAGTGCATCTTTAATATTCATTCACTTTCGGAGCGTAGACGACCTTCTCTGCTATTATCTGGAGTGCTTTTGGTCTTAGAAAAATTTTTATTGGTTCAATAAATGAACAAGTTTTTGATGTCCAAATGTTTAAGATCATTAATAATGAGTGACATGCTCTTCTTTTTTTTAGCACAGAGAAATATCTGCTGCACGCTTCTGTTCAAAGTATTAAATCTCCGACTTATTTAAAACAACATACCTAGAAGGCTACAATTGTCTGAAGAATATTGCAAACGATATAGAACGCTGAAACTTAAAATAATCTACGGCATTTGAGTCACAAAGACGATTACAAATTTTTGTATCAGAACTTATGTTACAATTGCCTTACAGTGGTCTTCCCCAAAGGTCCTATTTCCTGTTAGGGGGACTAGTGACGTCTCAACGATTATGCAATTGCGAGGGGAAAAGTATCCAAGATCGGACCATCGGACGCTTATGTCTTAAGACAAGTCAACCTTTGACCTCTCTTTATCCAGCCAACAGAGAGGTCACCGGCGCAGTTCACTCGCCAATATTTGGCTTCAAACCCCACCGGGTGAGGGGAAACTAGGACCAATGGCCGAATAGTAATTCCGGCTACATTGAAAAAGAAATAATTCTGCCTAACGTGTCACTTTCGTAAGCGTGACGGATTTTACCTTTAAAGAAAGAAACACCAAAAGGGGAAACACATAAGCTTCACAGATGCTAGAGAGACACTTCTACAGGCTTCAACACTCTCCGAGGTTCCTCCCCACTCCAATGGACTATCTCTCCGATTGACTTCCAGATTCGCTTGCCCTCTCAGGTGTACAGTAACCTATCGAAGCTCCCATCTACGAGCATCCCAACGTCATCCTAACGCAGCCTTTCACAGTGATCCGGCCTTACCAGACACCTCAACAAAGCGCTGCACCAGTGCCGTAGCAAGGCAAATGAAATGTGTAGCAAATATTATCTTATTGCAACGCTTCTCAAACTTTCAATGCTTACGACACAATTTTCAATCATAGTTATCACGACGCGCCCCTCCGTGCAATAACAAAATAGTGAATTCAATAATAATATGCTTTGACATAAAGCTATATTCAATATAACTTGAATTATATAAACTTTATAAATTATCAAGAAAAGTATTAAATTTTGCGTATAATTTTGTACACGCCCATGTGTGTGTGGTTACTAGTATTTATTTAACTTGCTCCTAACTTAGTATTGTTAAATTAATTATAAAATACATTGTGCACACTACTGATACATTTATAAAGGGTGTTGAGAGCATTAAAAATAAAAAGATGCGAGGATAAAAAAAAATTAGACTTTTAACTTATATCGAAATGTTGTTTATTCAAAAGAAATGATATTTTTTTTATGAACTTAAAGGGCTGAAGCTCTAGAAGTATACGATTTTTTAAAAGCTTGGGATAATATTTTGAACAAATGAATTCAAAACATAAGAACATTGCATACGTATATATTTCTGGTTCCTTCATAAAAATAAATTATTGCTAATAAAGAAACTAAAAAACACTCTTTTACGATCAATCGAACAGAAAAGTAAAAAATAATTCTTAATATAAGAATAAAATGACTATTGAGAAAATTAATGTCATTGTCTTAAAAGCGTGGGGTGCTCGATATCAATTGTTATAATTTTCTACTCTAGTTCTATTCCGAAACGCTGAATTAGTAAAGGGTGTTTTTTTAGAGGTATAGAACTTTAAATTGCGATAAAACAACGATGTATTATTCGATTGACATGAATTTTTTTATTCGAAAGATAATCTTGTGGCATTACATTTTAAATATGATTTCTGGCATAGGACTGCCACGGCTGGCTCGGATGTAGTCCAATCTGGACATCCAATTTTCGATGACTTTTTCCAACATTTGTGGCCGTATATCGGCAATAACACGGCGAATGTTGTCTTCTAAATGGCCAAGCGTTTGTGGCTTATCCGCATAGACCAATGACTTTACATAGCTCCACAGAAAATAGTCTAGCGGTGTTAAATCACAAGATATTGGAGGCCAATTTACAGGTCCAAAACGTGACATTAGGCGGTCACCAAACGTGTCTTTCAATAAATCGATTGTGGCACGAGCTGTGTGACACGTTGCGCCGTCTTGTTGGAACCACAGCTCCTGGATATCATGATTGTTCAATTCAGGAATGAAAAAGTTAGTAATCATGGCTCTATACCGAGATCACCATTGACTGTAACGTTGTGGCCTTCATTGTTTTTGAAGAAGGATTCCACCAGCCCATAAAGCGCACCAAACAGTCAGTTTTTCTGGATGTAACGGTGTTTCGACACACACTTGTGGATTAGCTTCACTCCAAATGCGGCAGTTTTGTTTGTTGACGCAGCCATTCAACCAGAAGTGCGCTACATCGCTAAACAAAATTCGCTTATGAAAATCGGGAACAACGGCAATCTCGTTTTGGGCCCATTCGACGAATCTACGCCTTGCTTGATGATCGTTTTGATGAATTGCCAAACCAAACTGGGAATAAATTATTTGACAGCTGTTAAATCGGTCGCCATCTTGGAAAGTAATGCCAACTTAAACTTCTATACCTGGAAAAAAAAACACTATTTTTTACTATTTCAGAATGCATTTTGTTTTGTGTGATTCCTCTTTTAGTAAATTAATAATCTTTTATTTTCAATTTTGTGAAATGCTCGTGCCCTTCTGGTAGGATTATCTCTCCCCCTGGGGAGGGCACGTCCCACAGTTTGAGAAACACTGTCTTATTGGTTGTCTAGGATTTCTTAAAATCAAGCTCAGAACATCCTCGGTTATTCAGGAGCAATACGAATGCGATCAGCCCTAAAGGTCTTCTTGCGCACCCAACTTCCATAGGATGGAAACGAGGCACCTAAATACATGAACATTCAAATCGTTCCGAATTCTTTCTGTAGTAATCCATTCAACAGAGCAACACACTCGGATTGCAAGTCCAGTCTTGCGCTGGAAACATCCCCAATTTCCTCGCAATTGTCTTGAAAATGGTTCTTTTAGAACAATCCGTCTCGTGTCTTGCTATTGCGCTTTCTTTGCAACAAGGACCATGATCCTTCGCGTGTCGCTGAGCCCCGTTGCGTGCTGACAGCGTGCGCTGTTGTATATCTCTTTTTCAGAAACAGCCTGCGCAAAATATCCCATATTTGTCCATTGTCCCCCCCCCCCTCTAAGGATCAACAATACATGCCGTGACTAAGGTCAATGATTACATACCTATATTGGGTTGCACAATACATGTCTTGAATCATTAAGTTTACAGAAACTCTTCACATTTTGCTTTGAATAGAATTGATTTTAATAACATGAGATGTTTGATGAAAGTTTTTAATGAGAATGGATCACTTATATAAAACAAAATTTTAAGTACCCTTTCCCTATGTGCTAGGTTGCTGGTTTTCTTTACTATTGAGAAGCGGAGGGGTGGTCGAGGTTCTTGAACATTCGAAACAAAACAGAATAGGCAGAATTTTAATTAATTTGCGATGCTCGATAGAGAAGGGGCTACGGTAGCCTAGTGGTCAAGGTCATGGACTCGTGACCGGTGTATCATGAATTCGAGCCCAGTGCCGCTGAAGACCCGCAGTGCAGAGGGGGTAGTTGCATGTTAAACTAGTCGAGACTGAAACATCCTCTTGTTAGTGTGGTTTGAAAGTTAGAAGAGGGGACTCCCAACTCAGTTGTCGTTCTTAGTTATTGTTTAAAACAGGGGTGGGCAGACTTTTACACGGTACGGTCTACTTTTAATTTTTTCAAGGTGTTGCGGTCCATCATGCGACGTGGGAGCAAAAAGAAAAGCCCAACACAATATTTGTATCATAAAAATGATAAATACAGTGTGTATTTACCTACATAACTACAGCAGAAAACTTAATCTTTCAAAACTACGTTTTAAGTAAAACGCAAAATGCGAACATAATAATTATTGACATAAATTTAATATTAAATAAAATGCATTTTCAAACAATTCACAATACATCACGGATTAAATAATTTTCACTTACGATTAGTTCTTAAAGCTATAGTCTCAATAGACGACTTAGTCTTCATTTTATCCGCCCCAATCCTGAATACCTTGGTATATAATTACTAACTACTAATCTTACACTGGATTCTAAGTGGTCGTCTGTGAAACGGGAATATGTTGTCTTAATTATATTCTTCGTTGAAAATGTAGATTTACACTGGTAGGTAGAGCGAAAGAACGATGTTAAATGAATTGCAGCTTTTTAAAAGTTGGGATACTTTACTTCGACTAATAGATTCCAAAAGTTAATCTTCATAAAGTACGCCCTTTAGTAAGAGAAAAGCTTCATTTTCTTCGAGAACTAAAGAGAACATGTAACATATATTTAGTTATATTTTTCACATCAACACTACTAAACGGATAACACCTTTTGTGTGATTCTAGTCTAGTAAATTCTTGAAAACCTTTCTCAAATTTGGGTTGGAGTTTTATTCACGGGGGTTTCTATTATCTTGATAAGCATCTGTGTTTCTTTTAGTATGCGCGTCTAAGGTTTTATGTGAAGGCGGTCACCCCAAAATGTCTTGGAGTTCCACCAATCGACCGCAATCGACTTAATGCCCACCCCGGGTTTAAAATCAGGAGCATCTTAATATTCACTCATTCGGCAGTGACAGACCTTCTGGAGGATTATATTATGTCTTCCAGACATCATTTTGTACCCAAAGGCTCAGTTTTGCAGGACTCAATAACGATCATTTTTACCATTTTTATATAAGGGCACCCCATAGATCATGCTTGTACGATCTAATGAAAATGGTGTGAACATTTCTTTTAAATTCAATTTGAATTCAAATTTTTCAAAATTTAAATGATGAGAGTTTGTTTCAAATAAGAGTGTATTAATGGATAGAAGAAATATTTGACATTTCTCTTCGTAAGCAACGAACATGTTCCATATTCCTCTAGAACCTTCTATAGTATTATATATTTGTCTTAATGTGCAATAAAATGTTAAACTGCAACACATGTTTTTAAGAATTTTTATACACATCTGTTTTGTTATTTTTTTTCTAGAAATCTTTCCAGTATAACTAATGCTGACCCCAGAGCAGACTTAAGCTCATTTCAGGCCCTGGAAAAATTTTCTGCAAGCCTCCTTGGCATTGGAGGAATGAAATTTATATAACCAGAAAATCTAGTTAAGTCCAGTTTATCCGGAACCTTCTGGATCCCTCCGGGACCCTGGGCGCCCACCCCAAGCGCCCAATGAATAAACCGGCAATGCATGGCTATGTTTAACATTTGTCTGTATTTTAATATTGCAAAGTATTAGTCTTTGGATGGACCATGCTACTATGAACGTCAAGTAACGAGGACGACATCTCGGTTAAAATTTTTCTTTCTGAATTTCCACACCCAGCCAATAAAAGGACTTTGAGTCTGGACAGATTAACACACATCACAATTCATAAGACTTGGCTTCAGTAGTACAAGGATTCAACAGAAGCATCTCCAGCCATTAGTTGATGATTATGACCACTCTATTATTAGGACCATAGGATGTATTTTGTAGAATTCTAAATACTTTTTTTTATTTTTGTAGTCAAGTTATAGATAAAGCAGTTTAAAATAAAGGAAATATTACAGGGTTTAGTTATTTTTAGGCTACCACTTTATAAAACTTGGCGATAACGTGTCTTTAATGTCCAAACTTTGCACGATATGCTCGTCATATAAAAGAGAATTTTCTCAATATTATATATTTTTTTAAAATTTTTATAAATTTCTTTTTATATTCAATTAATCTGACCAATTAAACATTTTTTTTGTGCATTCCTAAAAACATTTTCGTACTACCGTTCTAGAGCATCATCAGCCATTTTTTCGCGTTACCTAAACCCTTTCCTTCCTTCAGAGCAGGAAAATCTGTGGCGAGCAAACTGGTTTGTCTCCTTCGAACGCAGAGGGAAGAAGTGCAGTCAAGGTCGACAGGTTGAAGACTCCGAGATTTTTATGGCACCCCCTGGCTACTCTCCCTGTAGCAAGATCATTTCCCAACCCATCTCATCATTAATACCAGTTGCAACGCTTCGGTGGATGAAGTAGATACGAGCAATGATCCGTGAGATTACTTTTTAAGCGAGATTACAGAGTTTCTGTGCAGGAGAATCTTTGCATTGTGTGACTTTGTCTTTTTATAGTTAAATGATTTTAAACTTTAATTTGTTCAGAGCAAGACAATGATAATATTTCTCTCAATGGGGCTGTATTTTAGCAACTTTAACTTTTCAGATATGACAAGACCCCAAGTGTAAGAGTTATTTCATGACGGCATCCTCTAGTAATGGCCTCGTTACCAAATTTGAACGCTTGCATTAATTATTTAATTAAAGCTCTCATCGGATGCTAAATATTGCCGTGATTTTAATTTTATCGAGAGTACCAGAGTCAAATTGATACTCAAGGGATCTTTTACATGCCCCATAAGCACATGACATGCGTGTCTAAGATTTTCGCATACAGAAAATCTATCGACTCCCGTCGGAGTTTAACCCGCCACCTTAGGCTTACGAAGCGAGCACACTACCTCAAAGCCACTGGAGCCAACATATAATGATAATACTGAACCCATCATTCGTCTGTTTTTCTTCCAGAAGTCATAACCAATTTCTTTCCCATTTAATAGTGGCCGCGATAGCCGAGTGATCAAGGTATCGGATCGTGGCTGGCTTGTCACGAGCTCGAGCCCAATACCACTAAAGACCCGTACGATACTCGTGATGTCTGTCGAAAGTTCAAATGTCCTCCCGTTGGTGTGGTAGTTAGGAGAGGGGGCAGCTCAGGTGTCGTCCTCTTCTCTTAACCATGGTTCAAAATGAGAAAAGTCCTCGCGTAAATGAACAACAGTTCGACGTTAACATTCACTCACGCCAGCTATGATATATCTTGTAGTGTGCGCTGTAATTTTAAATTGAATACGTATCTCCATTTGAGCGATTAATTATTAAAAAGGATAGATGAAAAATTTATAAAGTGCAAAAACATATTAACAATTTTTATTATTTAAATAATAACTTAGATGATTAGTTTATAACATAATAATTATACGAATATGAATGTAGTCCAAAAACTAAAATTTTTTTATTGTTGCTGTGTATGATGAGCCTTAAAGCAAGAATCCACACTAAGTGCTGGGTTGTTGGAACACACAATATAAAAATACCTAGTCTCCTTACGTTTTTTTTCTTTTTTTCGTTTGTTTATATTCGGCATGGCTTTGTAGGCATTCTTTATTTTCTATGACAGGAAGATGTTCTACGTGATGAAAATCAGTTGTATTTGTATTATAGTTGTCTGTTTTCTCCTGCATTGCTGCCGTCGCCATCCAAAAAATGCATAACTGATCCCTAAATTGACGCATCCTCATCTTTTTATTCCCTCGATTTCTTTGGCTGAAGAAATGATGCATTCTGCAGGAATATTTAGAAATAAAGTAGAAAGAATTTCTTGTACCCGTGGGTGATTTTGCTGAGGTTTGCTAATTATTAAAAGTCAATTTTTAATACTTACAGCAGTGATTCTCAAACTGTGGGAAGCGCCCCCTTGGGGGGGGGGTGCGATAAACCTACAAGAGCATATCGAAATAAAAGATGAAAAAAAATTATTTACTGCAATGAAGTAAAACAAAATACTTTCTGACATAATAAGAAAATACACATTTACACTGATATAATTTTTATGTATCATCTGCAATAATACGTCATAAAAAATAAAAGCTTCTACTTCAAAACCTCATTTTTTTGTAGCTATCTTTGATACTATAACCAAATAAAAACATTTTATTTTATTTGCTGTAATCCCATGATGAGAGATTTTTTTTTATTATGTTTCCTTTTAAAACGAAAATGCTACTCTTTCAGAGAAAAAAACAATACCCAGACCTATAATCAAAAAATTTTTAGGAAGATAAAAAATTCGTCACTGTTATATTATTGCCATCAGCAGTAGGCAGCAGAATGTATTTGCTGCGGTTTGACCTTCGAACTTACTTGTACGGTTAGTTACGTATTTGTTTTGTTTTGTTTTATCTCTTATGTATTTGTTTTTTCATTTAGTGAAGTTGTAAATAAACTATTTCTGATTCGCTTTTTTCCCTGTAAAATATTTTTATGATTTTTGGAAAATCACAGAGAGCACTTTGAAGGATTGCTAGGCCAAGATTTATTTTTATGAGTATTCCCAAACATATAAAGCATAATGAAAAATGTTTTCCATAATTTTTTTAGAACATCCATATTGTAATAAATACACTTTTAATCCGGGAGTGGTCACGCCGAGCACAGAGTGCAAGAAATCGGTAATTCTGGCAAAACTGTTTAATTGTTACCAATGGCCCTCACACTATCCTCCTGTTTGACAGTCTTAACGTAAACTAAAATATATTTGTCACATATCTCCCTCTTTTTTGGGAGAGACAAACGTTTTTTTACAATCTTAAGGTACTTGTTTTGACTGAGTTCCCTGTGCGATCACTTTTTTTCCGAAATATTTTCTGTATCTTTGAAGGTAGGGGAGTATATTTTCTCTTAATTAAATTATTCACTGGCATTACCATTTTTATTGTGTACTACAAAAATAATTATAAAAAAGGATTGGGGGACTCAATAACCCCGCTCGACCATTACTATCGAGGGCGCGCATGCCCCAGGGTTAAAACATGTTGAAGTCTTTTTGCTTTAAATATTAAAAATAACACAATTATTCTTCATTAGAATTTTATATTATTGTTCATTATTCAACATCAATTCTAAATGCTGATTCTGTGAGGCTTAAAATTACAGTTCGCTTAAAACTAATTATAATTTGAGTAATCATTTGAAAAAAATCATTTTACATTTTTGTAAACATTGTCGCGTACTTGGCTTTACTCTCCTTACAATTAAGCGATTATATCAATAATGTTTTATTTTCTTATAAATGTGAACTTTTGCAAAGAGCGGGTACTCTTCAGCCGGTATACTTTTAATGTATCAGTGCTGCACAGAGTATTTTATAACTAATTAATTAATACTAAATTAAGAACAAGTTTAATAAGTATTAGCGACTTCCACGGGCTTGTCTTACAGAGCAAAGTTTTTCAAAGGAATGCCTGTGATTAGAAATTGACCCTCTGAGTTATTTTTCTATATTTAGCTGATATCTATATTTTATCTTCTAATCAACCACCACATTTTGATATATTTTCGAATTTAAAAATTAGAGAAAAGAAAAATAAAAATAATTATCCTATTACTTATTTTTTTTTTTTTTTGCTTAAAAGTAACATACACAAAATTTAATATTTATGTCATGAATTTGTACGGTTTATAATAAAGATTGTTGCTTTAGTGTCAAAGTGCATTATTATTGCATTCAGTACATTATTAATGCATAAGGGGGGAGGTGCGATAAAAATTGTGAGTGAAAAGGGGGGCGCCAATGTTGGAAAATGTCATCGAAAATTAGACGTCCAGATTGGACTACATCCGAGCCAGCCGTGGCAGTCATATTCCTGAAATATTTAAAATGTAATGCCACAAGATTATCTTTCGAATAAAAAATTCATGTCAATCGATTAATACATCGTTGTTTTATCGCAATTTAAAGTTCTATACCTCTAAAAAAACACCCTTTACTAATTCAGCGTTTCGGAATAGAACTAGAGTAAAAAATTATAACAATTGATATCGAGCACCCCACGCTTTTAAGACAATGACATTAATTTTCTCAATAGTCATTTTATTCTTATATTAAGAATTATTTTTTACTTTTCTGTTCGATTGATCGTAAAAGAGTGTTTTTTAGTTTCTTTATTAGCAATAATTTATTTTTATGAAGGAACCGGAAATATATACGTATGCAATGTTCTTATGTTTTGAATTCATTTGTTCAAAATATTATCCCAAGCTTTTAAAAAATCGTATACTTCTAGAGCTTCAGCCCTTTAAGTTCATAAAAAAAATATCATTTCTTTTGAATAAACAACATTTCGATATAAGTTAAAAGTCTAATTTTTTTATCCTCGCATCTTTTTATTTTTAATGCTCTCATTTTTATACTCGGCGTATAACGCCCACCCGTAAATATCGATCTTATTTTGAGGTTTAGAAGTACGAGGTTAAACGCTGGATTTTAAGGTAATTATTTTTTTTAATAATTCATAGCGGTAATAATTCATAGTCTGAAAAAAGCCGCGGTTTGCTGACCACTACTCTAGGCAATAAAACCAGTTAAAGATCCTTTTGGGTAGCTTATGAAATTTTTTCGATCGCTTAACTGGTTGCAAAGAACGTCAACTTTTTCTTCGTTTCTTGGTGAAGTTAATCACTCCTAACACATATCAGACAAAGACATTATCAGTCTGGCTAGAGTATATTGAAGAACTGTGAACTATCGGAAATGTACCATAGTCAACCAAACCATCTAGAATATGTAAAAAGTGATTGAATTCCCCAAGAAACTAGAGAAAAGTTGGCTTTTCTTGCATCCAGCTACGGAATCGAAAAATTTCTTGAGGTACTGTAGCATCACCTCATTAGACGAACTTTGTACGACAACACTTATCATTTTTGAAGCACGGGGGTAAGCAGAATGACCTGATGGGTTACTATATTCTTCAAAGGGGAACTACGTTCTTTCGCACCCGGATCAAAACAAATGTTGAGCTGATTCTGGAAACGACTTTGATGTAACCAAACCTCTTTCTTCTCCGACACTCAAATGGGTTTTTCGTCACAACGATTTATAGAAGGAACACACCTCTTTGTTGGCCATCCATTCTTTCGTTCCTTCGCACATAGCCGCTAAGTACTTGAATGAAGAAGTGTCGGCCTGTTGTGAGGATGAAATACCCAACACGGTATTCCCAGTGTCAAAGCCTTTTGATAGACCTTCCATATGGTTTAAAAGGTAAGGCGACGTATATGATCTCAGTCGCTGTAGCCTTTTGTCTCAAAGAACCAATGGAGTTGGGACCCAGACAGAGGAGGCTGGGTGCCGACCCACTATGCTCACCAATCAGAGATTATTGGGGGCGTAAAAAGGGACCACCCAGGGGTTTAAAGAGAGTTTTCGGTAGATAAAGAGGAGGATCAAGAGATGAAGGAACTGTGAGAACATCTTAAAAATGGAATGACGGAGTCTGTGGGGCAGACACATCCGTGATTGATCCGAGGCGATACAAGCGAAAGAGGTCACGGGAACAGCCGTACCCGGAAGACGATTATCTGAAGATCAACGAACACTGATTCGCTCTTGAACTTTTTCTCCACCAAAAGGCTGAAAAACTGGAAACATTAATAATTTTTTTACTGAGAACGTTTATAACCTCGTACACTACAATGCATCACAAGGGGGCTTACATAGAAGTAAGCGTGAAGCACACATCACAAAGAAGAGAAGGATTATAACACAAACATCCATGTCTTATCCGGGATTCGAACCCAGATCCCATGGCACTGCAGTCAGCGTCGCTAACCACTATACCGGATGGGCGACAAACATTAATAATGGGGTTGTTTTTTTTTAATTAATTTGTAAATAAAATGCTTTTTCTTTTGGTGAAAGCTGTGTTATTCCTCTCACTACTTAGAAATAAAGTAAATTTGAGGGTTCATAATGTTATGTTACAGTATCAAACAAGGACCTCTTGCTAGCATGGATGACTAGACTATGGGTTTGAGAACTCAAAGGTTACTCTTTAAAGCTAAGAAAAAGGCAAGTTCGATTAACAGTTCTGTATTATTCTCTCTAACGGGTAGAAAGACGAGATGTCAAACATTATTAGATATGAATACGTCTTGTGCTTCCTTTCGTCACTGTAAAAGACGAGGAACTGTGCTCGAAGCGCACAATTGGATGGAACCGACTGCACGCTTTCGGTGGTTTATAGTTTCCTCGATGGCTAGGATATCCTCCCCAGTGGCAGGATGCGGGGGACCCACCGGTTCAACCGAGTGAATCGGAATGTGAAGGAGAGGATGAAACATTCCAGATATGGGAGATCCTCAATTCACCCATTTACATCAAAATGCACACTCCAGGCGTCGTGGCGAAGTTGCATAATGCGACAATCATGAGTAATTTATTCTGGCGTTTCAACTCGAATGGTTGCGCAGATCGAAAAGACAGACATGAAAAAGTGAAATCGAAATGTAAACAAATGGTCCAATTAATTAGTTTATAGCCTTATATTTATAGGCAAACGGTCTCTTTTTCTTTATGTGGCTTCAACCCTACAAACATTTATTACTGACAAACTAATGGCATTAAAAATCCCTCTTTTGTATTAAACTATACAAAATCATGTTAGTTTTTGAGATAAATTTGTATCAGTTGTTGAGATTGAAAGAAATTTTACTAGTTTTTAGTCATGAAGTTCATACATGCACTGGAAATTGTAATTAAATCTTTTATTTCCTCCTTTTTAGCACAATGAATATTTTTTAGTTGTATCGGTGCAGTGATTTTTCAAGTATCGAGGTGGTTTTTTTTTTCTTATAGATAATATTTGTAAACTATGTTAACTCGAATACTTTAATTTTTAAAATAGGTATAAAATATTTAAATTCTAGAATAAATGGACTGCTATGAATTTCCACAAATTTTTATAACAATTTCCATTAGTAGCACGTTAGACTAAATGAAAGGACAATATACTTTTTTTCCATTTTACTGCTAGATTTGTTTATTCTATCTCTACTAATTTTTCCTAGTTCCATTTATTATGCGCAGAAGTGTTCCAATAGTATTATTAAACAAATTGCTAATCTTTACCGTTTGACAAAAGATGACCCCACCAGTAAGTTAGGGTGTAAATTTACAGATGTAAGCGTTATGTCGTTACGTTGGACATCTGGTAGTGCCGTAACCTCGAAGTATTAACGATTTCAGCATTACACAATATTTTTAGTGTAAAAATGTCGGGACAGAAATTTGCAGCTGAGCCCTATGGATTGCTTGTAGAGCAAGGATGTCTTCAGACTCTTAGAAGGCCCTAAGCCCAGAGAAAGTAGTCCCAACCCGAGATCTTAAAAAGTAGACAGTAAATAGCATGTACTGCCAAATACTTGTTGAAACGGTAGTTTGAAGGAAACAACTGTGCATGACTCACTATCTCAGAAATCTAGGCACAAACCATCTCGACTGATGGTCACTTTTCAACTAAATGAATTGAATGATCGTTTATCATATTAGGACTAGGCCGAGACATGGACAACGGTCATCACATAGTAATATAGTCTTATCATTTTCACCAGTTGACATGCAGTTTGAAATTCCCTCGAAAAAATCGTGAATAATATTTGACCCTTAAAACATTATCCAGATCAGGATTTTATTAAGACAGAGTCGAGAACCAAACGAGGCCCTGGATCCGGGCCCCTGCCTTCAGACGTCCCTTTGTAGAAGGTGAAGCTACTTTGATTGTTTGGATTGGTTTCAAAAGCTTCAGAACAGGGAGTTTGACGTAAAGACAAGCAGCCGAGGAGTATTGGAAGATCCATGCCGAGACGTGCACTCACATTAGGCAGCAGCCAATTTCAAACAGTTTAAAATCGCATTGGGAATAGTTTATAAGCGAGGAAATTGGGTTCCGAAAGAGTTGAAACCGAAAAACATTGGATGCCGTTTTTTGCACATGAGAAAGGTTGCTTTTCGGGCATAAACGAGTTTTTCGCACCGTATAGTTAGTTACTGGTGATGAAAAGTGTATCCATTACGACAAACAAAAGAAGAAACCCAGGGGGCCACGTGACCATGCTTTAACAGCCGAATATTTGTGGAAAAAACTCATGTTGTGTATTTTATGGGATCAGCTTAATGTTATACATTATTAAAGGCTCGAACCGAATAAAACTATTATCGGGGCTCTCTATCGAACTCGGTTGATGATGCTGAGTCGGTCACTTAAGAAAAACGCGTCCACTACAACTCCAGAGATGACAAAATTATTCACCTTCATGCTCACCATAATGCTCGTTCACATCTTTGTACTCCGTTCAAAACCTACTTGGCAATACTCAATTGGGAAATTCAACCCCACCCACCATATTCAGCAGACATTGCTCCATTCCGAGAATTCCTTGTTCCGTTCGATGGCACTTGGCCTGTCTATAAGCAGTACTTCCCTTCATATGAAGATACCAAATAGTGTGTCGATTTGTGGATAATCTCAAATGATAAAGTAATATTTCGACGTGGCATATGTAAGATACCAAAAAAATGGGGGAAATGTAGTGGCAAGCAATCAACAACACTTTGAATAAAGCATAATATACCGTCCTTTCACAAAAATGGCCCGACTTTTAATAAATAATGACGGAAACTTTTTTTTGTATCTATAATTTGCATTCATTAGATCTTCATGTCAATGATATTAAGAATAGTTTTTTTTTATCAAACTGAGGAAAACAGTTAAACTTTTCTTAAATCTTGGAACATAATTTTTGGCGACTTGGTATCTCTGATCATATTCATCTCAGAACTAAATAAAAGAAAAACAACTCCGTATAATGGAATTTAATCACAAAAATCCTGTTATTTTTTTCTTTACATTTAAGGCTGTTTTCGCCCTATCCACAAGAGCGTGAACTTGACGCGGAGCACATTTTCGGACGTAGAAAATGCTTCAATTTTTATAAAAATGGGTGACTCATGCATTTGTTCATAATATAGTGTTTTTAAAATTTCAAAATGTTTCATAAATAATTAGTTTTTCCTTTTGACATGTAAAGGGATAACTCATTTAGCATGACGGTAGAGGAGAAAAAATGCGAAACACATTTTATAAAAGAAAAAATATATCTGCTCGGATAAAAAAAATGAGTAGTATGATAAAATAAGTGATTCTCTATAGGATAGTGAAGCCAAAATATAATATTAATGTTTGAGTACTTTTATATCTGAAAAAATATTCCGAATTCGGGTCCTATACTTTAACATTAGCCGAAAACAGCCTTAAAAAGTGGGCCTTACTTGTGTGCGTTACTGAGAGGTAATGTCTTAAATTAAAAATGTACGTTTGTAAAATTTTTTAATTACGAGAGGATTGTGCGAGTTTCCTCTTATTCTTCTACTGCTATTAAATAATTGAAATAAGAGTAATTCTGAGAACTATATATATATAACTTTTTTAAAGCATTCGTGTATTTTATTAAAATCGAATCGTGCTCGGGAAAATAATATTATACTAATATATATTTTCCTTACACACTCATATATATACGAGTATATATATTAAACTAATATATGAGTCGCTCAGAAGCCAATACGGTTAAGTGCATTTTTTGATATTTTCTGATTTTTGTTAATTTTGATAAAATAAATAATATTCTTAGTTATTAAAGGATTTACGGGTAGCTTCCCTTTTTCTAGGTTATAGAAAAAAGGAAGCAACGAGTAAATCCTTTAATAACCAAGAAGAATACTATTTATTTTATCAAAATTAACAAAAATCAGAAAATATCAAAAAATGGACTTAACCGCAGTAGCTTCTGGGCGACTCGTGTATCTGCCATTGCAGCTAATCAATGGTTTCGGAAAAAAAATCATTAAAATTTTTTTTAAAAAAACATGTCTGTTTCCATCGCACGAAGCACAAGCGATGGTACGAAACGCAATTGAAACGGAAGACGCAATTTCGCCTTCCAATTTCAGAAATTAAATTTCTCGGATAATTTCCCACGTCCTACTATTCAAGGGGTGGGCAGAAATTCGTGTACAAAGAAACCGGCTCTCCGCCGTCATTATTTAAACATTATCTTCTCTACTTGCAAAAAAAAGAAAAGAAAAACGTGTAAAAAAAAGTCACTGGAATACAGAAATAGTGTGATGATTGCTTCCATTTTTCGTCGGCGACTGACCTTGAAACCGCAAAAAACAAACCATAAAATCCGAAATACGGTATCTATCCGATAGTTAAGAGTGTGAAATATTCCATGAAGTATCCCATAATCGCGTTGCACCTGCATTGAGTAGGTCGGAGGATTTGTTTTTTTCCCCCATCCTGACTATAAATTACATGAAATGGCACTTCGGAAAAAACAAAAACAATGTGCTTATTTTTCAACAGGTGTTTCGGATTTTAACACATTTTTTCGATGTGGTAAAAAAAAACGACAAACGAAAAAAAGTTCTTATGAGATCTCTAAAGAAATCATAGGCAATAAAATTCCAGTAACAAACTAATGTTGTTGTGTGTTATTTATCCTGGGATATTCATGAAATACACAAGTGGAACAAGAACCGAAGAATAAAGACATTTGTTACAAATGGTGACATGACGGAAGGGGCGCGCTGCTTTCAATTCGAAACGGAAATCCATTTCAGGCGAAAGTCCGCGAATTCTTTTCTCTGTGAAGAGGATACAAACATGCCTTACTCGGGATTCGAACCCACTCGGTTACAAGCCGAGGGTTATATCCACCATACTGGTTGGGCGCCATAAAAAACTAATGATGTGTTTTATAACAATTACCTTACACCCATGTGTAATATATAAACCTAATGTCCCAGCAGTGAAGAAGGATGTTATTACGATGAAAAACTTGAAAAGAGTTTTTAAAATTCTATGAGAAATAATAATTTCCCGACGAAGAACCACGATTTGGAAAAAGGAGCACCAAAGTTTGTCCAAACTCATCAGAGGCGCACACAAGGACAAGGATTTGAGGGATCAACCCCCTCCCCCATACATAGACCAACAGATTTTTAATTTTAAGCGTAAAGATTACGCCGCCACGGCTTCGCCAACGCGTGTTTCTTAAAATATATCCCCCCCCTCATAAAAGCCTAATGGTTATGGTTCCGGAAATCGTGGCCGGCATGTCATGGGTTCGAGTCCTCGTGTTATTGAAGACACGCCCTGCAGAGGGGCTGATGAACGTTAAATATGTAAAAGCTCAAAAAGCCCTTCCACTGGTACGGAGTAATAGTTTGGAGAAGGGTGTCGAAGCTAAAAAATTGTTCTCTCCCCTTGACTGAGATTCAAAATAAAAAGGTTCTTCACCAACAACCCTCGTGTTGCTTCGTACTGTGGTGTTAAACTCTCTCTCTGTCACTTCCCCTTAAGAGTTTTGTGTACACCACTGAAAACTATGCCAATAATGTGAAATTGCTTTGCTAAGAGGGTTTTATTAAATATTACATTTATTGCAATATATATATATATATATATATATATATATATATATATATATATATATCGGCGAATGTAAGTCAGTGAATATTAACGTCACACTGTTCAGCTAAGGGAAGGCTTTTGGCGACGGACCATGTCATTTTGAACCATTGTCAAGTGACGAGGGGGACACCTAAGCGGGCACCCCCTCTCTAACTACCACACTACACCAACGGGAGGACGTTTGAGCTCTCTACAGATTTAACGTGCATCACTCCCCTACACGGTGGACCCTTAGTGGTACTGGGCTCGAACTCGTGACAAGCCAACCACAATCCGATACCTTGAGCACTAGGCTACCGCGGGCACATATTTCAGCGAGAAAGAAATGCTTTAGGATATAGTTTTTTTTATTACAACGTTTCTGTTGATTCTGTCTTTTTGAATAGGTCGCAGTAGCTTAGTGGTCAATTATAATGGGCTCGTGGCTGGCGTGTTATGAGCTCGATCCCAGTACCACTGAAAACCCACGGTGTAGGGGAGCAATGCGGGTGAAATCTGGGCTCAAACATCCTCTCGTTGGTGTGGTGCGTCAGTTAGGAGCTCAAGTGTTTTCCTCGTCATTTGACCGTGGTTCAAATTGACGAGGTCTATCGCCAAAAGCCATCGTGTAGCTGAACAGTGCGACGTTAATATTCACTCAATCAATCAATCGCGGACCCATAGAAAGGCGCTGGGGACCTACAGGGGCCACAATTTAAGAATCATTGATAAACATGATCAGTTGTAAAAATTACAGTCGAACCTCTATATAACGAACCTCCATATTGTGAATATTTCTATTTAGCAAACTTTTTACTGGAACCTTGAACATTTCACGATTTTCTTCGCAAAATAAACTCTCTATTGCGAAACGATTTTTTTCTTTTGTGATTCAATTTTTGTTCTCCCTTTTTTTTAAGTATTTCTGAAAAAACTTCAAGTTATTCTCTCTCTAATACATTTTATGGTGGTCATAAATCTTGAACTGGTTTTATTAGATCCTAACTCGCCGAGAGCAATAGAGTTCTTGACGTTTCATCCAAGAAGTGCCACCTTTAACCCCCATTGCCCAGTTCACTAGAAACCTCTTCGATATCCCCTTTCACACTCTGTGGAATTGTCCCCGTGTTGTAATTATAAAATAATGTATGTTTAATACTACTTGTATGCTTTAAATTATAAAAATGTCAAAATTCATTAATTTTAGTATAAAATTATTTTCTTAGTATTGAAAATACAGTGAATTCTTCGACATTCTTTTTCTTGTTTTCTTTGCAGTTTTTCTTTCTTTTTTGATTAGTAAGATATATAAAATAAACATATATTAATTTTAAAAAAGGTGTGAATAATTCTTTTTTTTAATATATAGTGTTTATGAATTTAAAATTTGTTTTATGGGGTTTATAAAGTGCGTTAAAAGATAAAACCTCTATATAACGAATTTTCCATACAACGAGCTTTTTTCCGGGATTTAGCGACTTCGTTATATAGAGGTCCGACTGTAATTAGTATTTGGCCACGCCCACTCAGACATCTTATCTTGCTATCCTCGTGTATAAAAGTAAGAAAGGGATCAAAGGAAAATGACCCAATTATGTCATTTCACTTGAGTTCAAATAACCTTAAAAAAATATATCGCACATTTCTATATTATTACTACTTTCTTAAAATATTAAATGTCTGAAGACCTATTTATCTACTTTTTGACAGTTTCAAAATATAATACTCTTATATATACAAAGTCTTATGAACCACATTAATACTTGATCTAGATGCAATAATTTATTCCTATCTTAATCGTTTCAAAGGAAAATACGCGCGATGGATGTGTTTAAAAACCGATCCATTTTGCTGTCCCATTCCTCCTTCCCTCCATGATTGGCGCGTGAGAGAAAATGCGGTTGTTGGCCCTTTTTATGATGTGGTTCGACAAGAATAACTTATCCATCATCACATCAATTCCCATTCGAATGATACACATCCATATTAAATATCGCAACTGGATCACTTCTCTTGCCTTGTCACCCTTAGAGTGGTTATCGACTGCGATTGATCTATTTAAGTCTCAGGCACCCATTTGCGACACAATTGAATTTCAGATAAAAAAATAAATTCAACTCTGTATCAACAGATGTTGACAAAGAACAAGTTACAACAATGGAATGATAAAAATTTTATGACTCGAAACGATTTAATGTATTGAATTGCACGACAGATTGCTGTTGAATATCTTAGGTGAAAATAAAGCAAATGAAAACAGATTACATTGATTAAGTTGAGATTTCAAGTACTAGTAAGATATATTTATAGATTCAAAATTCCATCGATAAAGTTCTTTATCATGTTTTCAGCTACATAAAATGAAGCAAATTTGATTAAAAAAATAGATTAAACAAATATTTAATCTAAGGATAATTACATTACATAAGGTTATGATCAATATTAATAAAACACAAGCGCGGGAGTTTCACCTCTACCGCCCAAACTAAGCAACCCAGAAGTATGAAACTTGGCACATAATTAATTCTAGGTCTTGATGATGTGCACTACGAAGAGTTTTTTTCAAAATTCTCTTTAGATTTTTTAAAATTAAATTTTTACAAGCGATTTTCCCATTTTTTTTACAGCTGGATTTTAGGTTTGTTCGTTTGGCAACACAGTGTATTTGTTTTAGAATTCTTTGCGCTCGAAAATTTCCATTACCAGCTTTTAGATGTAACATTTTTTTCCAGCATTAAAATATGCTACATCATTTTCTTTTTGAGTTAATTTTTTTATTTATGTATTTTAAGTATTTATAATAGAGTTTATTTTAAAACACTATTACAGTTGGAAGATGCATCGCTTTTCAAGCTCTCTCTCTCTAAGCCCACTTATTATTTTTTCAATAATTAAATCAAATTAGTTTGATATACATTTTTGTTTCGCGAATTTATCTAATTTTGCCATTTCTTTTTAAGCCTTAAAATTTCTCATTTATTTTTTGTGTAGTCATAATGTTTTGTGTATTCCTATTGTAATTTCTGTTTTGGTTGAAGGCAGCGTAACGTTTATTCTTTTTTCATGTTCACCTTTAAATGTTTACAGTTGATTTTTTGTGTATTGTTTCTGGTTTTAGATTTAATTAGGTAATCATTTTTTTTTAAAATAAAGAACGTGAAATTTTTTGAAAGCGACATTAAAGTTCTCAGAAATTCTTAACCAGGAAAAGAAATGAGACAGCTTTAAATCTTAAACTCGAAACATTACGGAAGTATCAACTGTATACATATAAAGGTTTAAAATGGAAAAAGGGATAATAAACGTGACACGGCCTTAAACCTAAATCAGATATTTTTTAACTGAAAAAGGAACCACAGAACTGAATCTAAAATTAGGCTCAAGTTTAGTGTAGGGGGGGCACTTTTGATTTGAAAATTTTTCTTCAGATTTGGCGATTTTTTTCGAAATGTCATGGTGAGATATCGAATTCATTCTAAAATAATTAATAAATAATTTCGAAAAATGAACCTTGGCGACCACTTTTAGTCGTCAAAAAAAAAGGACTGCGCCAAGTGCCCCCTATACTACACACTTGAACCAAAAATTGTCCTATAAAAAGTGCTTTTTCTAAATTTTTTTTTTTAGTTTAGTAATACGCTTTTGTTTACAGTTGATTTAGCGATGTCGACAGAAGTGAATTGTTTTCTTAATTAAACATATTTTATCCTTTTCCAGAATTTCAAACTAAAGTAATGAAACTTTGTTTAATTAATTAATGTTAATGAACTTTCAGAAAGGAAAATATTATAAGTTTTTGCCACTATGAGCGATACCGAAATTTGCTCAATGTTTTGTATGTGTGTGTGTTTGGAATACAGTTTCATATTAAATCAGTATATTTTGTTTTTAAAAAAGCTGTGATTTTAGATAATAATAGAATCTGTTTTCTGCAAGGCTGTTTTTTTTTTATTTTAATGCTCATTAAATTTGTGTATCTTTTATTTTTGTGCATGATTGTTTCTGATATATTATTGTGATTTATAGTACTACATGGTGATTATGTAATAGAACAAAAAAAAACTACCCTTCTTGCAAGGTCTAACTTAATTACTGTCCTCTCTCTCTCTCTCTGGCTACTTTTAAAGATATTTTCATACCATCTGATAGCCACAATTTAGCTCGTACAACACATGCGAAATCAGAGTTGGAAAGTTATTTTGAATGTTGTCATTGGTATGATAAAATGTAAGTAACAACATTTCCTTTCATTAAAAAAACCAAAAATTTAACTTTTTTTCTCATATAAAACACATAAGAATCTGTTTTGATATCAAGGTGCAAATTTTGCTTCGTTGATGCCAATACGCAAGTACGCTTTTCCTTTATTGGCAAATTCCGTGTTTTTCCATTGTAACAAGAAAGTAGAAAAATGTATAAAGAAAATGACACTCAATTCAAACTAATTGGGATTAACAGACTGTCAATGGTGTGATTTAAGTTAGAATTTCTATTTACATATAAGATTTCTTGACTCTTTTTTTTTTCTTCTGAGGTGATTACAGTAGTTTCATTAAAATCGGACCTTAATTGATCTATTTAATCTAGTTGTTTGGTTTGAATTAATGTTATATTTTCTACTATGTGTATAAGGTTACTTTTATATTTACTTCATTTCTTTTTCAATTTTAAATATTAGAGATTTTTGGTTATGTGTTGTTTTTTTTTGTTGTTCAAAACTGTTTATGAAAATTTTATCGAAAATAGGGCCTACTTTTTCTGTTTTAACCTTTTAATTTAAATTATTATTATAACTAGCTGATGTCCCAGCATTGCATTGTGATCAAAAAGATGTTTGCACAGAAAGAGATGCACCTTGAAAAGATTTTCTCATATTTCCCTCTAGATTTCTTTAAATTTAAGCGTTGAAGTGATTTTACGCGTCTCATGACATCATGGTTTAATGTTGCTTCTGATAATATGTTCCTCACATAGTTTCTTGGAGATCGTATGCATATTTTGTGTTATTCTGTCCATATATGATATATATATATATATATTTTCACTTATCATTATAGTTATTTATCATTGTATGTACTCATTCGTTTGCTCTTTACAATAAAATTATAATATTTAATAGAAATATTGCTAAAAAGTGTTGTCTCAATTAATTTTTGAGCAACACGGTTTAATATTTGTTTCATTCAGTACTGTTGTTGGTTCTGGACTATTTCAACGGCGACCTGTTTTATCCGTTTTAGGGGAATTTTAATTTTAATTTTTTCTAATTAATTTTTTTAGTATTGAATTACATCTAATTTTCTTTTGCACTTTAAAATTCAGAGTTAATGCAATATTTGTCGTGTGGCATTATGGTTTTTTTTTAACTTTCCTTCTTACAATCTGTTCTTCATATAGATTTTTAAAGATTTTATGTCAGTACATTTTCATGACATTTTTTTGGGTGGAAAAAAGATGATTGCTTTTCTTCCTTCATCAGCAGATGCTGATCACTGTTGAACATCAAGAAAAATATGCACAGTTATTTAGACTCGTATTCCACACAATGGTGAAATGAATAAAAAAATTGACGAGATATTGAACAATTTGTTGATACTAAAAAAACAATGCAAAGAAAAATATCAGACGACCGTAAAATCCAGCGTATAATACTCACCTACTCTTTTGAGCTGCATTTTTTAATGTTTATGTTCGCCGTATGATGCACACCCTCTTTTTTACGAAGAAACCTACCTGATATGTGCATATGCAATGCTCTCATTTTTGATGTCATTATTCCAAGGTATAGAAAAAATAGTATACTTCTTTATAGAATTACAAGCCTTTAAGTTCATAAGGAGTGTCATTTCCCATAGCAGAAACATATTACTGCTATTACTTTTATGTTATAATTTTTATTTATATTTTCATTCTTTCATTTCTATTTACCTTTTTAGCATGTTAATTTTCTCTTACATTCAAATATATATTTTATGAAAGCATTTTCTGTGAAGCGAAGTTTCAATGTGAACACTCATTAAACAATTATTTTTAAATTTTGGGTACACTGTTCGGCAATGGCTCTACCCTCTTTAAATTTTATGCTTGCAAAAAAAAACTGAATTTTGTTTATTTTAATATTTAAACATTGATATCAAAACCACAAAAATTCTTAACATATTATGTGTAAAAAACAAATCTGCCAGATTTTGGTGGAAAATGGCTTCAAAATGGCTTCAATTTGGCCGTCCCAGCAGAATTGTGACGCTAATACGCAAGTACTGATAATAATTACTTATTCTTCAACGCAAATATCAGTGAATTTTTTAGATCATCTTCACTTGTTACCTGCCTTTTTAGTCTTATGTTCAATAATAATAATCTCTTACACAAAGGTCCTTTCTGTTAGAAAAAACTTTATTGCTTTTCTTTGTTCAACGACAAGTTCTAAACCCCGCTTATTGTAACAATAAAGTAAAAAATACTAGCTAGCAGTATAACAAGAAGAAATTAATGCTAAATTAACGGATTGGCAATATTTGTAAAAAACTACCTCCATTTATGTCAACAATTGTCATTAACCAGATTTCTACATGTTACTTTTCAGTTTGAATTAATGTTATGATTTCTAGTATATGCTAGGTTACTTCGTATTTATTCATGTTTAAATTTTTTATGTTTAAGAATTTCCGTGAGCGCTTGTTTGTTCAGCACTGGTTGTGGTAATTTCATCAAAATTAGGGCTTAATTTTTCTGTTTTAGATAACCTTTTAGTTTAAATTAATGCTATAATTTCTATTTTAGTATCGTACATTTTTACTGAACTGTAATTTTCTTGTTTATTGTACTTTCAATCATGTGATACTGTGACACAAAAGTTCGTTTTTAAGCCAAAAAATGATTTGTGAAGCTTTTTGTAAACATAAGCTAAATTAAGCTACTTGCTATGAATGGTTTGGCAATATTTGAAAAAAAAATTAATTCAATTTATGTCAAAAATTGTTATTAATCAGATTTTAGCATTGTTGCTTTTTTTACCTCATAGTTTTTAAACCGATAAGTACTCATCTATTGTTCTCATGGAAAGATAGTTAAGTTTATTCATCAAAAAAATCTTCACAGAAACTATGAATGGGATTAAATGCTCAGCAAAATAATTTTCTTTTGCATTTTAAAATTCAGAAATAATGCAACTTTTGTCGTTCTGCATCATGGTTTAACTTTCCTTCTTTCACAATCTGTTCTTCATATAGATTTTTAAAGATGTTACATGGTGCATTTCTATGACATTTTCTTTGGTTGAGAAAAAAATATTATTGCTTTTCTTCCTTCATCGGCAAATACTATGTTCTCATCATTATATGAAAACATCAGATGCTGATCAGTGTTGATCAGATTATTTGTTGCATGGCATCTTACATCAATTTTGCTTTTAACATTCTTCAAATGTATAAAAACTAGCTGGTATACCCGTTCTTCGCACGGGTGAACTGAAAAATTAAACAACACAGATTGAAGGAAAAAGAAGTTTCTAATGAGTTAATTTTATATGAATTGCAAATTAAAAAAACACCTTTGTTAAATTTTAAGTATGTAGATCTAATAGCTGATAACAAGGATTTTTTTTATTTATAATTCCTCTCGTAACACTCTTGAGGGTCGATCTTTCAAAATACCTCCCTAAACTGATCTCTGCTCAGCAAAAGTAACACATTGTTAAAAGTTTTGCGTAATGAACGCTTAAAGTAGTGTAAATAATTTATATCTGAAAGTGTAATACATTAATACTACTTTCTGTTGTATTTATTTTATTTTAAAATTATAATATTCGCAAGCAACGCCATTTCTTCAATTATAATGGCGATTCAATGAAAAACACAGCGAAATGTTAACGATAGAATCAAGTTGGCAAATGCCTAGCTACTTTTGTAGCTCGAGCTTTATTAGAGCTTTGTAAGACCCGCCGTGTAGGGGCGAAATGCACTTTTCAATGCATACTTTATCCAACCGTATTATAATTTACTGCAGGTTTTTTCATACAATATTTTTTTTTGGATCACTACATTTACAAATTAAGGGATATACATATACAAAATACTCCACTTTGGAAAATTGAATCCGTTAGAGCTAATAGATTAATTAAGGATATTCCACTGTAAAATTAATTATATACACCGTTCACTTAAAATAAGTAGTCAAATCATTTTCCAAGGTTTTCACTAACATACAAAAACATAAGATACATAAATTTTGACAATAACTATTTTTTGCGACAAAAATAATAAACTTTTGCAATCCGCTGAAAACGCCGTCAGCTGAAAACGCAATATCCGCTACAAAACTATTCGCCTTCCCCGCTTAAATACTCATCATAGAACGCGTGCTGCCATATATCTTGGAAGAGTGGATTTCAAAGAATATTCCTTCTAGTTGGTGTGGTGTGGCAATTAGGAGAAGAGGTGCCAGCTCTGGTGTCCTCCACGTCACTTGACCATGATTCAAAATTACGTGATACGTTACCAAAAGCCCTCGTGTAGCTGAACAGTGCGACGTTAATATTCACTCACTCACTCCAAAAAGTATACACAGTACAGTAGTTTTATTTATTTTCATACTTAAAAACGCAATATCTGCCTATTCAATTAAAATTATAGCGCAGTGGTCCTCAAACTTTCAATACTGGCACCCCTTTTTTCAATTACAATTTTTATCACGCCCCCCTTATACATTAATAATGTACTGAATGCAATAATAATGCACTTTGACGCTAAAGCTACAATACGCGATCTTAATTATAAACCATACAAATTAATAACATAAGTATTAAATTTTGTATACGTTACTTTTAAAAAAAAAAAAAAAAATTAAGATTAAGTAACAGGATAATTATTATGTTATTTTCCTTTCTCTAATCTTTAAATTGAAAATATTGCAAAATGCGGTGGCTGCTAAGAAGACAAAATATAGATATCAGCTAAATATAGAAAAATTTAGAGGGTCAATTTCTAATCATAAGCATTCCTTATAAAAACTTTGTTTTGCAAGACAAGCCCATGGAAGTCATTCATAGTTATTAAACTTTTCTTAATTTAGTATTAATTAATTAGTTATAAAATTCTCTGTGAAGCACTGATACATTAAAAGTATGCCGACTGAAGTGCCCGCTCTTTGCACGAATTCATTTATAAGAAAATAAAACATTATTGATATAATAGCTGAATTGTAGGGAGAGTGTGTGTAAGGCCAAGTGTGCGACAATGTTTACAAAAACGTAAAATGATTGCTCAAATTTTCATTAGTTTTAAGCGAATTTTTTTAAGCCTCACAGAATCAGCATTTATAATTGATGTTGAATAATGAACAATAATATAAAATTCCGATGAAGAATAATTGTATTATTTTTAATATTTAAAGCGAAAAGACTTCAACATGTTTTTACCCGGGAGCAGGTGCGCACTCGATACGATCGAGCGGGGTTGTTGAGTCACCCCAATCCTCTTTTTCTTTATAATTATTTTATTGTACACGATACAAATCGTGATTCCAGTGAATAATTTAATTAAGAGAAAGTAAACTTACGTACTTTCAAGGACTTTTCAATTTTTCTTCCGTAACAAATAAACAGTTTTGTCAGAATTAACGATATCGGGTTCTGTGTGTTCCGCGCGACCACTTCCGGGTAAAAAGTGTATTCATTTTGATAATATGTATGTTGCTGCTATAAACAATTGTGTAAAACGTTTTTCGTTATGCTTTATATGTTTGAGATATGTTTATATGTATCATAAAACTCCTTTGCATGGAAAAAAGTGCAACGGAGAAAAGAGAACTTCCCTAAATGAGAAACAAACATAAGAGATGGGTCACATAACTAACTGTACCAATAACTTAGGTCAAACAGATTATCAGCAAAAACAGATTACCGATATAATGTGCAATGTTTCAAAAATAATCACAGTGATGAATTTTTTATGTTCCTAAATTTTTTCGATTCTGGGTCTGGGATTTGTTTTTTCTCTGAAAGAGCAGTAATTTAGGATTAAAAAGAAAACGTAATAAGAAATCTCTCATCACGGGATTACAGCAAATCAAATAAAAGTTTTTTATTTGGTTATAGGATCAAAGATAGCTAATTAGGTATCGAAGACGTTTTTATTTTTTGATGACGTATTATCGCGCGCCTATAAATTATATCAGAGTAAAAGCGCATTTTTTATTATATCTGAAAGTATTTTGTTTTAATTCATTCCAGTAAATTAATTATTTTTTAAATTTTTTATTTTCGATATGCTCGCGCCCCCCTCGTAAGGTTATCGCGCCCCCAGGGGTGCGCGCCCCACAGTTTGAGAAACACTGTTATAGCGTTATAATTAACTACTAACCACAAGCAAATTTTGAAAATTTGTCCAAATGATGTAGTGTGAAAGAGAAATTTTATTTTCTTTAATACCAGAACAGATAAAAGCATTCATTTTGAAAAAAGATCAATTTTTTACTACCAAATGTGCAAAATAAAATCATAAAAAAAAACATTAAAATAAAGAGAGATTTATAACAACCTCTCCCTTCAAAATTTAGTTTTATTCTGAAATAAAAAAATAGGCATTATTCTGATCACAGGAATTAATTAGAAGCGAGCCCCTTGCGTAGCCAAAACAAAAAGAGCTTTTCACAAACAAAAGATAGATATATGCTGTGGTCTGGCATCTGCAAGCCAGATTTGCTTGCAGATGCCTGAATTTTTTCCTACTTACTTGAGAAATATCGTTATATTTTGGACACTTTTTACAATTTTTTATAAATTATAGCCTATGTGTTATTCTGTTGTATAAGCTATATTACTGTAAAGTTTCATTAAAATCCATTCTGTTGTTTTTGCGTGAAAGACCCACAAACATCCTCACAAACTTTCACATTTATAATTATATTAGATATTTATACCATTTGTGATCCAAAAGTTTTTGAGGAAGAAAGATGCAGCTTGATAAAATTTTTCATATTTCTCTTTGGATTTCTTTAAAATTCAGTGTTTATGTGATTTTACGTTTCATGCATCACAATTTAACTTTGCTTTTGATATGTTCCTCATTTAGTTTTATGAAGATCATATACTTTGTATGTATATTGTTCATATATGATATATATTTTTCAATTATCACTATAATTAGATATCATTGTATTTCCTCATTTGTTTGTTCTTTGTAACAGAATAACAAATATTTTTTTAACTAAAATTTTGCAAAAAAGTATTGTTTAAACAATTAATTTTTTATCAACAGGGCTTAGTATTTCTCTCATTAGGTTCATTATATTTTTTTCAACGTAGATCTGTTTTAGGCAGTTTATTTTAGTCCTCACTAATTTAATTTTTTCACTATTGTATTACATCTGAATTTTATATTAAATGTAATTTAGATGTTAGATAGTATTACTTCCATTCCTCATGTGATATTAATTTAATGCTACAGAAAATTTAATTTAATGCTTTATTACAATGTAGGCTTATTTTATCTATTTTTTACAATTTTAGTTTGTACTAATTTTATTTTTTTCCAGTGGAAGGCTTCCTAATGTATGATATTTATGTTAATATTTTAAGGAAGTAGTTTTTGACATAATGGGAATGGTTTATCTATTTCAGATTATTTCACTCATAGTTCCCATAGCAGAAACATACTACTGTTATTACTTTTCTGTTATAATTTTTATTTATATTTTCATCCTTTCATTTCTATTTACCTTTTTAGCAAGTTAATTTTCTCTCTTATATTCAAATATACGTTTTTATGAAATCATTCTTTTCTGTGAAGCAAAATTGCAATGAGAACACTCTTTAAAAATTATTTTTTACTTTTGGATATACTGCTCTGCAATGGCTCTACTCTCTTTAAAATATATTATGTTTGCAAAAAAAGCTCAATTTTATTCATTGCGGTACAGGGACACAACAAATGATTTTCCTTTCTGTATATGCTGTTGGACTATTAGTTTTGTTTGTTGCCATTTTTTAATTTAATAAATGAATTTATACTTGAAAAAACTGTATATTACCCACCGTCATCCACAAGTTAAAAAATAACTAAAAGCAATGTCCACATATATTATGGTTCATTATTAATTGCCATATTTATTTTCTATCCCTTTTATGATTCTTCAAGCATTCTCTAAAGTTACAAAAGTAATTTTAATTTCAAAATATTTTTTAATTGTTTTACTGAACGTAATATAATTTTGCATCATATTTTTCACTTACATACCACTTATAAAAATATTTCTTGAATATGAAATTCATTTTACACACATATGAAAATAATAAACAAAACATAATTAGCCATATATTACTTTTGAAAAATATATAATAAAACTGATATTTTTTTTTTTTTTTACAAAAAGGATAGTTTAACATGTTAAACAAAAATAAAACACACTTTTATCAATTTTATTTGTCATGTTTTACGTTAATTTTATCGATGCACATATGAGTGTTAGCATATTTTAATTCTGAAAAATATATACTATTTCTTAACATTGCAATAGCCTGTGCAACTCGAGGAAATTTCGAAAAAGTATATTTCACTGAAGCTTTTACTTATATAAGTACAGAAGTCCCCCGTGCAACACCGGGCCATACAGTTAGTATGTAATAATTTATAAATCTTACGGCACTGAAAGATTTGAATATATAAGTTTTAAATTTCCTGAGATTTTTCTACGGTAAATTAATGATAATTTTCATGGACCTCATTTTTTTGAATTTCAGCCAAATGGCGACGACACCAGAAATGATACCTCACACTCCAAACTTCCACACCACGCTGATATACCTTTGCTCCACGACAGATTTAACGCGCATCAGGCTCTCTGTAAGACGGGTCTTCAGTAGAATAAGGGCTCAAAAACCCATAACATGGCGGTGACAAATTTGTCACGTAGGAGATGTTTTCCGGATTCTCATTAAATTCCTTCTCTTACGTCTCAAACTTTCAATATTTGTGTCCCAGTTTTCTATAATAATTTTCATTGCTCCCCCCCATACAATAACAATGTATTGAATGCAATAGTAATTACTTTGATATTAAAGTTAAAGCCCGACCTTAATTATCAACCATTCAAATTCTATCAGGTATTAAATTTTGTATGTTACTTTTAAAGTATCCGAATACACACGTTAAAATGACCAACTTCAGTCAAAATACATATTTATAGTCATGTTTTTTTTATTTTATAAATAGAACTACTTTTTGACTTTACAAAACATACTTTATTTTGCTTTTACGTTACCTACAGGTCAAGTTACAATTAATTTTAAAAATTAGAAAAATCGGAAGTATATAGGTTTTAAATTTACCAGAAATGAGCATTTCTAAAATATTCAAAATCTTCTACGAGTCTGATAACTTAAAGTATTACAAATGTATTTCTGTGAAACTTTTGGAACTTGATACTTATATTAATTTCTAGAGAATGTAATAAAATATTTTTTGAGTTATGGCCTGTTATTTAAATAATGGTCTCATAAAGAGAGAGAATGTCACATTTCTTTTAATATTTAATCAGTCACCTCTAACATTTTTAAATTTTAATAAAAAATTAAAATTTTAGTGCATTTTCTAGATAAATATATCTAATTTGTTTTAGTAATGCTTTTACTGATACAAGTTTATTACTTTTGTCTCTAATTGCTTTGAAGTTTTTCAAAAATATTCCTAAAATTTCACTTGTACTTTTTGTAGAGTTTAAATATTTTTTTAAAAATATTGTTAGTTATATATATTTATTGGTATTGATTCCTAAAAAAGTGGTTGTAACGTTTTAGTACGCTAATTTTTTTTTTTTAGGAAAAGTATCCCGAACGTGTTTTTCTTCTTCCTTAAGTAACTGATATTTTTAAAAAGTTAGTTTTAAGTAAAATAATAAGTATGTTACCTTTCTTTTCTAATTTTTAAATTGAAACAAATTGAAAAATATATTTTTTTAATTCAACTTTTATTTCCTCAAACATTTATTTAGATCTCGCTAAGTATAGAAAAACAACTCAGAGCTAATTCAATTACATATTAAACATTCCCTTGAAAAACCTTTGCTTTGCGAGAAAAACCCATGAGAGTCACAAGTAATTATTACACTTCTTCTTAATTTAGTATTTATAAGCTAATTCTCAAATACATTGTTCAATATTGATACATTTATAAGAGTATTATATGAGTGTAAATGTGTATTTTATTTTTTATTATATCACGATGTATTTGTTTTACTTTCATTCACAGTAAATCGATACATTTTTTTTAATCTTTTATTTTCAACTTTTCAATATGCTCACGAACCTTACGCAGGGTTCTTACGACCTTAATAGGACACAGCTGGAGAATCCCTGTCTTATGCAGATAGTCCACTTTTTTTTGCCTTGAAATCCGGCACAGAAGGCGCATCCATATTTTCAAGCTGCATTTTTTTATCTTTAGGTCTATTCGCCGTATAACGCGCACTCTTTTTTCCCCAAAAAAACCTGAGTTGTACGTGTGCAATGCTATTATGTTTTGAAGTCCTTTATTCGAGATATTATCCCAGGATTATGAAAAAACAAGTAATATATATAAAAAAATTAAGTCAATTCCTATTTTAAATGGATGAATAGAAAGTACATATATATATATATATATATATATATATATATAAAATCAGTGCTTCTCAAAGTTTCAATATTCGCGACCCAGTATTCCATCATGATTTTCTTCACGCCCCTCCTCATACAGTAACAATGCATTGAATTCAATAATACTTTACTTCTACGCTAAAACTACGATATATACGACCTTAACCTCTTAAGTGCGATCTTTTCTGTGCACTGCTATCCCTCAAATTATTCCGAAGGCTTTGAAATGCAATAAAAAGACCTTGAAAATGTTTGCGAAAAATTTACTCTTATTTCAGAATATTTTTGCTTTTTTATTCCTCCCCCCCAATACATCCCATACACGCATCTTCGTGGTCAACGGTTGGCATTGCGAAGCGAATCGCGTCCCTTTGAATGGGCAGTGAAGGGATTCATTATAAAGTTAATTGTTAATTTTGCACATAATTTGATGTATGACCATCCCATGGGGTCACTGGTAACTATTAAACTTGTTCTTAGCTTCGTATTGTTAAACTAATTATAAAATACATTGTGTAGCACTGATACATTTATAAGCGTAATATATCAGTGTAATTTATTTCTTATTATGTCAAAATGTTTTCTTTTTTGTGTTTAATTTCGGTAAATTAATTTTTTTTAATCTTTTTTCTCTTTTCAATATGCTCCTTCCCCCTCATAGAGTCGTTAAGCCCTCCAAGGGGGACGTGTCCTACAATTTGAGAAACGCTGATATAAATATATATATCGGAAGAGAGTGAACTCATAGTAGGAGTTGAAAAAAGAGCATGATTTGTCTGCATTGGTGCAAAAATGCACACCTGGTTTGGCTAGTTTGGCTGAAAAACAGGTTTTCGACGCCAACTTTTGTCTTTGTTTTAACAGTTACATTGTTACAATAATAGAGACGAATCTAAGTTGGCGTCAAAAGCCAGCAATTATTTAAATTAAATTTAATTAATGTATTAATATATTTGAAAAAACTATGTTAATATCAAGTGCCATCCACTATAAGTTTAAAAAATTTATTTGAACTTGATTGGATGAATAGAAATTATTCTATTAATGATTGAAAATTTGAACAAGATAAATATATAGCGAGAGTGAATAATAGGAATTGAATAAAACACTTCTAGGACTACAATTCTTTAAGTTCATTAGAAATGTCACTTATTTTAAACAAAGCATTCCGATCTATGAAGAAGTCTTACATTTTTTCTATACTCATCTTATTTTTCATATTTTTAAAGCTCTCATTTTTGTACCCGGCGTATTACGCGCACCCATAAAGTTAGATCTTATATTTTGTGTTCAAAGTGCGCGTAATACGCCGGGCTGCGGTAGCTCAGTGGTCAAGGTATCGGAACATGGCAGGCATGACATGAGTTCAAGCCCAGTACCCCTAAAGACCCACCGTGTAGGGCAGCGATGCACGTTAAATCTGTCGAGAGCTGAAACGTCCACCGTGGTGTGGTGTGTAGTTAAGAGAGGGGGTGCCAGCTCAGGTGTCGTCCACGTCACTTGACCATGGTTTAAAATGACGTGGTCCGTCGCCAAAAGCCGTCGTGTAGCTGAATAGTGCGACGTTAATATTTACTCACTCACTCAAGTGTTTTCGCTTTAAACGTATTTCACTGTACTTCCAAAAGATTTGATTAATTTTCAGCGAAGATTAAACAAGTCCGATATATATTTGAAAGATTAACAAATAACTGTGATGTATATGACTGCATGCATCAATTTCTGTCACATCTTCATAAAACAATGAATATTATAGATGTCGAATATATGCAGGCCATAATATCACAGGAGGAATGGTAAATCTTTTTTGAAGCTCCTGTATTTGGCTATTACTACCAAGTAGACTAAATTAGTTTATAAGTGTAGGTTTAAGATGCAGTTTTGATGAGAGACATCGCCTCCTAGATCATCTATCCCGCACACATTTAAGGTTTTTTTTAAAAAAAATATATCTTGTATTGTTCGCGTTCCTTTTGAATTGCTGGAAGCAAAACAATTTTAAGCTTAGATTTCGATTTTTAGCAGCAAAACACTAATCTGATTAAAATGCGCCTTTTTGATGGGAAGGACGTAGGTAAAGCTCGATTTATGTGATATGCTAGGGTACTTTCACGATGAATAAATATTTACTCTAAATTGGTTAACTGTATCCTTTATGAAATACTCTATTTTTTGTCATTTTGTAGCTATTTTAGATATAAAACAAAAATTTACTTTCATCCATTATCCCTGATTGACGATTATATTCATCAAGGAGAAGTTGCAGCATTTTGTGTATTGACGATAATATTCGCCATGTGTAAGAAGTAGTGATCACATTGACTATTTAAATTGAAATTTTTGAGAAAAACAAAACACATTCTCAAATTTAAATATGTTTGGAATGTTTTAAGGACAGAACGAAGTATGCACCGACTGTGTGAAACAACGTATAACTTCGCATAACGAATTTATTTATGTGTGATGATAATGTATTTCAGATGTTACTCTAAAAGGGGCAAAGACGAGAAAGTCAGATTGCTGATTTATTGTTAAAGTTGATATTGATTCCTTCAGGTATGGTCAGCCATGGGATAAATGCGTGATGCCGACCATGGATAACAGCTGGCCCGAAACGTAGATATTGAATGGTGTAAATGCCAATGTTCGAACCATGTACTGACATTAGAGCAATGGCCAAATGCCGTGCTGCCTAAAGAATGGTTATTTTATTGGGGTGGGATGGCGAGGGTGCTTTCTGGTAAGGGGACCTTACAGCAACTTCCTTAGTGTCAAAACAGGTGGAAAATGTTTTGTCAGTAAAGAAGGAAGAAAGTCAATGTGTGTTGAGATATCTCAGCAAGGGAATTTCGACATTCACTACAATTCATGCATATCCACCAAAACTTACGATCGGAAGGACCATTGGTCTCATTAACTTGTGATCAAGCTAACTTGCTTTATAGCCCCGTACAAAACCCCCCACCCCCTCATCCAATAAGTAATAGAAATATATATATATATATATATATATAATATATATATATAAAAAAAATTGGCAATTTTATAAAATTTATCTTTTTCATCCAATTTTTTCACAGCGCAACTTACTCTGTGATTGACGAGTAGACTCGTCATCGCTCGATTTCCGTGGCACTCAAACTGGTTAAATGTGTGGCAACCATCTCGTAGAGTGACGCTGACTGCGGTGCCGTAGGGACTGGGTTGGAATCCCGAAGCATGGATGCTTATAAATGTATAGGGCCTTCGCGGCGTGGGGGTACTTTAAATAGCCATCGCGAGCCACAGGTCCTCTTGTGAGGTTTGTGGAAGAGGAAGAGAGGTGGGAGACTAGTGTGTCCTCCCTCAAAATTGGGGTGGAAGTGAGCCAAATCGTACTGTCACCTGCATGGTGCTTAAAACTAAAGCTGACGGCAGGCGTAAAAATCTAGCCCTTAGGCGCGATGAATTTCATGAACTTTGAACCGATTTTACTGTCGATCATGTGGCATAAGTAACAGCAACATATATTTGTGTGTATATATTTCCTAGTGTCTGATAAGTTTTGTTAGAGGCTTTCATGTGGCCGTAGTTAGCAGAATGATTACAATGTTGTCGAGTGAGTCGTCACACTGTAAAACCACATGAAGACAGATAGCTACATATCTCGTAATTTCACAGCGTCGTGAATTCGAGTTTCAGTGACCGTAAAGAGCAAACTGTAAAGAAAGATTGAAGTACGTTAAATATGATTTGTGGAGGCTCAAAGTTGGCTAGGTGTGACAGTTCAGAGAGTGGAGTACTATCTCTTCTCCCCTTACTTTTCACTACAGATTCAACATGACGAAGTTTGCAGCCGTTTATCTTCGTGCAGTTTCAAGGTTATAATGTTAGTATATAAAAAACATCAAATAAGAAGCTTTAACACATTGTATTACGAAGCATACTTTTATGCTTTTACAGTCTGTTGCCAAAGCTCGGGTGACGTAAAAGTACGTATTTGGCAATAGTACGGATGAACGACCAGTGGCGCACGTAGGAATTTTTCAAGGGGGGTGTTGGGGGTCGAAAGTTCACTATTCTTGTATCATGCTCCTTTTGATTTTGTCAATTTTCGGGAACAACACACAGTAAAAAACTAATTTTGAATAAATAATTAGCATTAATTAATAAAATTAATCATTAATAAGAAATAATTAAATTTTACGTACTATATACTTAGAATTATAATCAATCGGAAAAAAAATCAAAAGATTTTTTTTGGGGGGGGCAGACCCCCTTGTGTGCGCCACTGTGAACGACCACTACATACTCTAAGTTCACGACGACATGTGGACGCCAAGTAGTTTGTTAATAGTAAACGTCAAAAATGAATTTCTCTTATGGCATATTTTATTATTGTACTATTTATTTCCGGGGTCCGGTGGTCGCACTTCCATGCCACAGGCCTGGGCTCTGTTCCCGGGCTGGGCAAGGTCGACTCAACTCTTCATCCCTACTGCAGTAGGTCGATAAATGAGTACTAAGCTTTCTTGGGGATTTAGAAAATGGGGGTCTCACTTCAGACTGACCACCTGATCGGGACATCTGCTCATGCACCTCAGCATCCAATGGTCACGTATACTGGTATGGGAACAGTAGGCTCTGGCCCTCATGGGCTGTTGTGCCACTGAGTTTGAGTTTATTTTTTTCCAGCTAAATCAATCCATTTTTTCTGTAAAAAGTTTCTTTTACATTGTGTAACAAAACAGATTGTTTTAATTTAACATTTTAATATAAAAATGAGAATTCTTGAAAGTTTTAATAATTCAGTATAAAAATTCGTTTACATGATGATGCGTATGGGTACAATAACCACCCTTAAGTAAACTAAACTCAGACTTTTTAACTGTGTGATGTGAAAATATATTTTCCAAGTAAAATGAATTTCCGCTTTTCTTAATGAGCGAATATAAATCGCCAATTTAACTCTCACACTTTTATTTCTCTTCCCATTTAAAGATTTTAATACAAATACTTAAACTCAAGCATTTTTTAAGCTAAAATTTATATTTTGCATTAGTCAATTAAATATGGGCAATGTAATGTAAAACTATTTCATCTTAAATTGTACCATAAAAGCATGAAATTCGGGATTTGAAGAGAAAAAAAATTCATGCAATTTTTGGATGGATTAAAATAAGATATTCAAATAATTGAAGAACAAGCAGAAAATTTAACCCTTAAATGCATGGTTTCCTACACTCCTCACACTGAACTGTAACTAAGTGCGCCATTCTGTCCCGCCTTCCTACCCCAACTGAAACTTTTAAACCCCGTACCGGGACATTCCGTAAACAGAAAGCGCAACGGGCAGACGCAAGTTCTTTGTCCGCAGAACTTTCAAAGGTGTAATTTTCATTTCACCGCATTACTACTTTTAAGTGTAAACTGTAAATATTTATTTTCTGTAATATAAAAACATATGTACCATTTCCATCTCTGGCTGTTATTCGAACTCAACCAACGGCATCATGCATGATTTTTTGTTTTGAATTTTAAAAAATCGTTTTTGTAGGAATGTAGTTATAGGTTACGTAAAGAATAAATTTAAAAAAAAATCCATGCAGTAATATGAGTATTTTTATTTCGAAAGAAGTGATATGTAGACGTTCGGCAACATACTGTATTTCCCGAAAACCTAGTATATACACAATAATTTTTTTAAACGCAACGTTAAACATCGACAGCTTAGCTGACAACAAATATGTGTAGAATTTTTTTTTTCAGTTGGATAAATTACTCATTTATAGGAAACTCGAAAATGGGAAATTCAAAATTCGCATTCAAACGTTAAAAAAGTTTAACTTGTATGCCTAATGTCAATTTTTTTTTCTTTTACACATCATTTATTGTCTACGGTTACCAATGTGCATTCGGAAACGCGCTCTCTGGTTTTTGAATAAAATTAAGAGGTATTAGAATGTAGACATTTTTGGTAACAATTTGCATTTCAAAGTTAAATTACGAAATTATGTACAATATATATCACATTTGAGAACTAAAATTTTTTAGTTTATTTGATAAAGAACACTATGGAACTTATAAATATATTTTCTCTTCTAAAAGTTTCATCTTGTGATGTGTTTAACTCGGTCCATTGCTCGCTTGATGCTCCATTGCTTCGCGGTTAATGGTCGTCACACTGTTACCAAAACAAGATAAGTAATTTTGGACTCGAAATTAGGATGAATGGTCTGATAAATCTACGCCCACAAATATGTTAATTGAATTTGACGCATTAATCAAAATAAATTAACGTTTCTGTTAGCTTTTTTATGTTTGAAATCTAATCAACCGCTTTTTTTTCACGTCAAATTTGTAATTAAAACGATTAAGGTATTTTGCATTTTATTTTAATGATATTCTGTCTGCTATTCAAGACGAAGTTATTTTTTCTTAATGCTCATTATTCATCTTTTGAATAAAAAATGTCAAAATTTTAACCGTTCTCTTTTTATTAGAAAATATTATTTCAGTTTCAAGAATTCTAATACTCATACTGCAGTGCATTAAAGTATATTTTAAGGGCGAGGAAACTTGTTTTCTTGTTTTTTAATTAAAAGTTGTAAATGTTACTTGGTTTCTATTCGATTTTCAAAAAAGATTGACTTTTCCAAAAAAATATATCTGCCAGTTATAACGTTTATTTTTCATTAAAAAATATTCATTGAATTGCAAAAACTAAATGTTTTGTCTGATGTTATATATCAGGAGTGTCCATCCCAAATGACCTTGCGGGCCACTTCGGAGAAACATTATAATTTCACGGGCCACACATAAAAATATGTACCTTTATATCAGATTTGGAAACAAAAAAACATTTATTGAAGTAAAAATTTAAAACAGAATGAATTATTATTATTGTTTTCATGTATACAGACATAGATAGTGTAATAATACAATGATCAAATGTTTAAAATATTACAGTTGCCATTTTTTTGAAAATTACAGTGTTCCTATTGAATTGATCTTTCGTTATTCATTGTTAAAATTTGATAGTGCTGTCATTCGCAAACGATTAAGTATACATTGTCCTTTATCTTGAACGCCCTGAATATCTTTTTTTAAATTTAAAAAACAGCCGACTGCGTGCCTTTTGCGTTTTGAGCAATCAAAACAGAAAAGGAAGAGGAGAAATGAAAGTTGCACACACAGAGAATCATATACCATCCATAGTAAAGGATACATAATACAATTCGAAATTTATTAAAGTAATTTATTATAGTAAAATCAAATGTATAACTGTTTGATAAAATATAAATCTATTTTAATCTAAAGGACATTTCTATTATCAAAAAGGAGATTTATTTTTTTAAAAAAGAACAGGAAACAGGCAAATACAATATATATATACTAGAGGACCCGACAGAAGTTGTCCTGTGTGTGTGTACACACATCTTAAATTCAAAAATTCCAAATTTTTATGAATAAGCTTTAACAAAATCCGGACCGTTTTGAGTAAAATTTGAATAAAATTGAGTGAAATTTCAAACAATAATTACATCTGAATGTAATAATTTAATTAACACATGATTTATTTCAACAAAATAATAACACGAAGTGAGAAAATATTTTCCTGAAATGATCACAGCACAAACTGTCGGGACCAACTTGAATTATAATAAAAGATTTTGAATATTCGATACTGTGATCGTAGCACAGTCTGCCGGATCCAATGTAAAATATTCCAAGATCAACAATTTATAAATAAAAAATTAATTAAATAAACATTTCTAAGCCGAATTATAAATCTAAACCATTCTCGAATCCACTGGAACAGACAAAAACTTTCATCAAAATGGGTCAGCCGTTTAGGAGAAGTTCAGTTACATACACACGCACAGAAGAATTACATATATAAAGATTATTTGAAAAGATATTAATTAAAAACGCTAAAAAGCGTGAATCATCTGCATTTTCGTAACAATAAAGACCGGGTTTGGCCAGTTTGGCTGAAAATCAATTTTCGACGCCAACTTACGTCTTTTTCAATTCCTACTATTAGCTCACGATCTCTATAATATTTTATTTGTTTGTTTGTTTATTTATTTATCTTGGTGGAATTTTCAATCGTTAATAAAATACATTTTAAAGCGCTCAAATGAGCTGAAATGTAATGTACATGATTATTTTGGATGAAAATACTATAATTTAATTATAATTAATAAAATTTAATTGATTAAAACTAATTATTTAAAAAATTACAAATACAGCCACGTTGGTGACTTAGCAACCCTTTTGGCGACTTATGTCAAAATTTGAAAAGGTTTTGTTCCCACGTGTTAAAGCATTCAGTTAAAAGGAAATTTTATATACACGATTGTTTTGGATGGCAATACGATACTTTAATGATAATTAATAAAAATTAATTACCGTTTAATATCGTGATTCTGTCATATGTATATACATAATTATATTAGTTGCAACTATTTAATAAAAAGTAGCTAAAATAAGTTTTTTCTTGGTTGATCTCTAAGTAGGAATTGATTAAATTTTTTTTATATTACTTGTTTATAACAATAGCGTTATTACAACAATGCAGGTGAATGTTGAGTTGTATTTTTAAATGTTTTTAATTAATATCTTTTGAACTAATTGCGATATTGGACCGAATTGTGAATGTAAACTATTCTCGAATTTACTTGAACCCACACAATAAATTTCATCGAAATCGGTCCAGCCGTTTAGGAGGAGTTTAGTGACGAACACACGCACAAAAGATTTTTATATATAAAGATATATATAATTTCCCCTCAAATAAATTTCAAAATGAAAAAACTTTAAAAATCTGATATTTTTTAAAAAGAGTCGGACACAGGCGCAATTTACGTACTGGCTGGCAGCGTGTTGGACAACCTGGCTATATATAAATTTTTCTACCATTTGTGATCTTTCTGGTTTAAAAATGTTCCTTTTAAGTTTCAATTAAGATCTAATTATTAATCTTTGAATATCCTATTACAGATTCACAAATTACGTGCCTAACTATCATCAAGAACATATATTAATATCTTCATATACATAAGAATCGCATTACGTATAACTTCCTTAAAACACAATTCAGGACTTCCTTGGTTTTTGTGGCTTTGATATAAATAAAATACGATGTATATATTGAGCCCTATAGTTTTATAACTTTTACATCATGTAGTTTCAAAAACTTTCTCTTAAGTTTGTTATTTAGTGACAGTAATAATTCGTTTTTCGATATTAGTTCAGTTACTCATTCAATAACATAATTTCCTTAAAAATTATGAGAGTGATGGATCATGTATAGAAAAAGTGTCTGCACGATCAGTAAGAAAGTATTGGAAAAAACGATAATAATTTGTATTTATCTTATACAGAATATTTAAATTTTTTATCCTTTGTTTAATGTCAACAGTAAGAATTTCAGTTCATAAAACAACCAAAATTACAAGAACCACTTGTAACTGCGCACCAAACTCAGATTGTATTTTAATTTTGCTATAAATAATTATTTTTTATTTTTTGTAAATAAACATTCTCTCAATATCGGATTTCTTCATAGAATTATTTCTTTCCTAACGAATTGTAATCTCGTGTTTTTAAATATCTATAAATAGACAGAATGCATAAATTATAAATATTGTATTGATGAACTACTCTTTAAAAGCTTTAATGGAAATAGTTTTAAAGTAATTTCTGTTTTGTCAAAATCAACTTTTTTTTATTTTTCATTTGTTCACAGACATTATTACAAATAATTAAAAAGAACAAACGCCCCATATTTTGATAAATGGCCATTTTTCAAGTAATGGATAAAATTTTAGCAGGAAATAAATTGTTTTTCCCTTTAATATACTTGTTATTGCGTGTAGCTTGTCTTATTGCTCGCACATTTCTTTTAAAATAGTACACAAGAGGTTTTTTTAAATGCGTTTTAAACCGTATAAATTTCAAGTTACTGAGAATTGTCTCTTCATTTAAATACTTTACTTTTAATGGAAAAATACTTAAATTGGTTTTGTTTCAGATAGGAAAAAAATTTATATATGAGCAATATTTTTCTTGAAAAAATGAAAATATACTTGTATACAATGTGTTTTTATTTATATCCCTTTTTTGTAAATTTTTAAATGCAATGATGTAAAACGGTTTATTATTCCTAGAATTATCGTTCATTTATCTTAAATCATGATGAATAAGTGTTTTTTAATTCTTATTTATAATGGAGGGAGATATGGTATGGCATACTATTCAAACTTGTTTTTTATTTTTATGTATTTTAAATAATAAATTGTTAACTAAATCTTTTTCTTACGCTGCTTTCAACTTTTACTTCGTTCTTGAAATTCTTAAAAGTATTTTTGTGTTTTAAACTTATTTCGGAAGTTTGTAGTTGATTGCTTTTGTAAAATGTTGAATAACAATACTTTATTTTGAGTTTGGTTTTTAAAATCTGACCTACATTCCACAAATCGGTTTCTTTTCGAAGTTTGATTTTGCTGCTAAAGCAAGTATTGATACAATTTCGTTAAAAAAGGAGATAGAATTTTAAAAAAAAATACAAAAACATTGAAATAAATTAACTGTATACCTAATTTTTTGTTTTAAAATATTTATTGATAGTGGTATTTCCCCCCTCTTTTATGAGTAAATTAATGCAACATATTTTTTGATTTTTTTTTCTTACTTTGTATTTCAAATTTAAGTACTTTTCTCCCCCCCAAAAAACTATTTGTAAAATATCGAAGTTATACCTTTAGAATATCATTTGAAACGTTTGTAATGATTTTGACAATATCGTTTTACTGTTTTTATGTATTATAATGTTTGTCTATGTGTTGTCAAGTGTTGATATTTCATAAAATCGTTTGTAATACCGTTTTTTTAATGCTTTAAATGCTCTACTCCTATTGTTGTAATTTTCCAGGAATAAAATTATGACAAATCTTACAACTGACAATGTATTAGATTATACCTATAACGCAGTCAAAAAATCAATAAGTATATTCCATATATATATTAAACAAGAATATAGAAGGGGGGGGGACCTTTATAGAGCAACGTGCCATTTTTAAAAAGAAATGTTTGAGGCTTACCGTCAAATAATTTTGACTTGTGATAATTGGGAAAATATTAAAATTAAGTATTAACAACCCTAAACTACTTACTACGAAAAAAATACATCTTACACTGTATAGTAGTAAATGTTCTATTTATACGTATAATTAAGCTAAATTAACATTAGTGTAACTTCTCAAAACGGAGGGCTAGCTTTAATTTGAAAAAGCATGTAACATGGACCTAAAATGAAGACTGATATCAGTGCTATATACAAAACAAATCACAAACGAAACAACACTAGATAAAAATAATTAAAAAAACATGAATTGTTTCTCGGACGCACGCATGTTGAAGTCACTCGTGACCAATCACGAGGAAGGAAATGCAAAAGGCTCGAGGATCGTGACACCAAAGCGAAGAGGAGACATCCGTTCATTACGTATGTTAATGAGGGCCATAATGAGCGTGACCTTCCCGATCGCCGGAGAAGAGGAGCGAGATCCGCTTGTCAACAAGGGACGTTGCGGAACATTCCATCCTTTCTCTGCATTTTTCACAAACATTGCAGATGACTGGGGATTTGCATTTATACAGTCGGTAACCTTACTCACTAGGAAAAAATAGATAAAAAGCATAAATTGTTTCATTAAATGCAAGAGTATATATATACATAAATTTTTTTCGATAGGTTTGTATTTTTTCCCAAAATATATTCAAGCATAAAATTGAGACAAACTTTCCACAACGTATTTAAAAAAATGCGGACATTTTCTTCAACGCGATTCCTATTCCACAATTTTCATACATTCTACTATACTGTTCGAATTAATTGGGACAAATGATAAAAATCAATCTTTTCTAAAACCCTAAATTTTTATCAATGCGTACCTTAAGTACACATAAAAATCTCTATATTAATCCGATGTATGCAGCAGAAATGACCTCTTCAACTAGTCTTGGTATTGATTCTACTGGTGCAGCGCACATGTTTTTAACTTCACTTCATCATCACGGAATCACACTTCTACAGCACTTTTTATCATTTGTTCTGTTGTCGTGCAATTCATTTCAGCTAAACGATTCTTGAGAGTATGTCATATTCTCAACAGAATTTAGGTCTGGTGAACTACCAAGCCAATTAAGTACTTTTATTTTCCCGTATAAAAGTCTGGACCAATATCGAACTGAAACAAGAAGCCAAATCATGTTGAAATGTTCCGTTAAATGTTTCCATGGATAGAACAATTCCGCAGCGTAATATATCAATATATTTGACGTAATTCACCATGACTTTAAAAGGAAGTAAGCTTTCAGTTCCATAAGTTTAAAAGGTTGTTTTACAGTCTGTTGCATATGATCTAGCAGCAGAGTTTCAACTTCCCTTCGTCTAACTACACTTGATTTGTGTCCCTTCAAAAATGCGTTTCCTCACTAAAAATCCCCTTCTTCTAGTCCTTAGCAGTTCAGGGTGTGTACTTTTGGCCTACGCTAAACGTGTTTTTATCGTTTTCTGAGTTAGCAATTGCCTTTTCCTTGGTCATGATGCCCTTACGGCTAAGTTCCGGAACTCTTTTCTGTACAGTTGAGGTACCCACTTCAACACCATAATCCAATAAATCCCTCCGCTTGCTTTATTTTCTGATTTATTTTGCCATATCTAATTAGAACTCTATCAGCTTTTAGAATAGTTTTCCATCTGAGCCCACATTTTTCTTTTCTTTTAGCAGATGATGGTAAGGAATCTTGAAATGTTTTCAAAATTCTTGAAACGCTTGATTTTCCTACATCAACCACAGTAGCTATATCTCTCTTAGTCATAGAAGTGTGTTCATTTAGAGAGATTGTTTTAGAATGCTTCCTCGGAATAATATCCATCTCTGAACAAGCAAAAGTAACACGTGTTACGTGGAATGCAAAGTTATAACCACCAGCTACCACTCTGAAAAACTCACAATTTAGCCGCTAACGTACTAAAAGCAATCAAATGAGTAAATTATAGACAAAGCAGATTCACCTCATTACTTCTTAGCAGATATAAAATCGGTTTCAGGTGGTTTGGGACATAACTGGTAATGCCATACCAACTCAGACAAGAAAAAATGTTTTATCCAACTAATTCGAACAGTATAACACACACAATTATATATATATATATATATATATATATATATATATATATATATATATATATATATATATAAAAATACACATATTTCTAGATATCTTTCATTTATAACAGTGCTTTTCAAACTGTATACCGCGAAGCATATCCAGGAGTTCCACGAGTCACAATAAAAAATCGAAAACAAAATTACAAATAAGTATGCAAAAAGGATTCACGTTCTTTATGAAGTTTGTATAACCACAAATATCTGAAGCTTATACCAGTCATTAAAAAAGTGAGTTTTATTCATACATAATAATTTATTTTGTAATGCTTTTAAACTCTCTTATTATAATATAATAAATAGAATATTAATTATTTTTCTCTTTATATACTACCTACTAAATTATGAATATTTTGTAAACGATTCTGGGTTTTACAAAATAATTTTGCACTCATTAGTACAATGTTTTGCAAAACTAAACAGTTTTCCGAGGGAAAATGCACCATATTTTTCATTTGTAGAAAAAATACACCTATAATGAAGGAGAGAGAACAATTTATCGACATATCAACGGATTCGACGTGAAAATCTAAATTAAGAAAAAGTTTTTAATTTTTAGGCTGTAATTTCATGCAAAATGCACAGGATTTCTTACACATTAATACACATTTGGATGCCATACGGGAAAATGTATTTAAGTGAGAAAAGTATTTCTCAACGTGAATCGCTACAAAAAAGAAATATAAAAACTAATTAAACGCAGGATATATGAAATTCTATTGCAGATAATTTCCACAGATTTCGATGATTTGTGTAAAAAGGGAAGCACATATCCCAGGTACTAAATGTAATGCAAGTGTAGATAATTTTTAGATTACATGTAATATTATCAATGAGTAAATTATATTAAAACTTGATTAAAATTTTTAACCACAAGTACAATATATATATATATATATATTTAAATTCATATAGTTGAACTATGAATTTTGCATACTTTGGTATTAAATTAGGGGACCAAGATAAATCTTGGGCACCCCATGTAGTGTGTTGAAGAACTGAGACAACGGTTTAAAGGTAAGAAGAAGTCATTTCGTTTTGCAGTACCCATGATTTGGAGAGAGCCTAAAAAGCACAGTGATGACTGTTATTTTTGTTCTTGTTCAGTGCAAGGTTTCAATTTAAAAAACAGGAAGGACATTTCATACCCAACCATCATACGTTCGGCTATTCGCCCTGTACCTCATGGACCTGACTTGCCTATTCCTTCACCTCCGGATACCATGGACAATATTTTAGACGATTTAGACCAAATATCACCTATTAGCAGCGACAGTGATGATGGCTACGATCCAGGTACAAATGACCCTGAACTTTTCTCTCAATCAGATTTGAACGACTTAGTACGAGATCTGGGCCTCCCAAAGGACACAGCAGAAGTTTTAGGGTCTAGACTTAAAGAAAGACATTTGTTAAACTCCGGTGTTTCATTTTCGTGGTACCGATTTAGAGAAAAGAAATTTGTCCCTTATTTTATGCAAGAGGGGGACCTAGTTTTCTCCAACAATGTACCTGCAATTTTGGAAATGTTCAAAATTATGTATGAAACACAGGAATGGAGACTTTTTATCGATTCGTCAAAAAGGAGTTTGAAAGCTGTACTTCACAATGGTAACCGATATGCTTCTGTGCCTGTTGGACACTCAGTCCATATGAAAGAATGCTACGAAAATCTTGAGTTTATTCTTAATAAGCTCAGCTACTCTGACCATAAATGGACCATTTGGGGTGATTTGAAAGTTATTTCTATGTTACTAGATCAACAAAGTGGTTACACAAAGTTTCCATGTTTCCTCTGTGAATGGGATAGCCTTGACAGGAAACAACACTACGTAAAGCAGACGTGGCCAATCAGAAAGACTCTTATTCCTGGAGTTAAAAATGTTGAAAGACAAAATTTAGTAGATCGTAAGAAGATCTTGTTTCCACCACTTCATATAAAATTGGGGTTAATAAAACAGTTTGTGAAAGCATTAGACAAAGAAGGAGAGTGTTTCAAGTATCTTTGTGAACAGTTTCCTGGTCTATCCTATGTTAAGTTGAAAGAGGGCATCTTTGTTGGGCCTGACATAAGAAAACTTTTAAAAGATGAAAATTTTGTCACTAAAATGGAAATGAAAGAAAAAAATGCCTGGAATTCATTTAAACTTGTTGTAACAGGCTTTCTTGGAAACAAAAAAGATCCAAACTACAAAGCTTTGGTTGCTGAATTGTTACAAAACTACAAAATATTGGGCTGCAACATGAGTATCAAAGTCCATTTCCTCCACTCACATCTGAACTACTTTCCAGAAATTCTTGGGGCTGTAAGTCAGGAACGAGGAGAACGTTTCCATCAGGATATAAAAGAAATGGAGCGCAGATACCAAGGTCGTTGGAATGTCAACATGATGGCAGACTACTGTTAAATGTTAAAACGGGAAAATTCACAAGAACACAGCCGAAAAAGTATAAAAAGAAGCTTCGATGGGAAAAGAAAACGTTTTTACAAAGACTAATAATAGCATTTTCAACACATGTGTATCACTATTATTCTTATTTAAGCTACTTATCTTTGTTTTTCTTTCTTTTAGTTTATGTTAAAATAATAAAAACAAATCCAAAATTTTCGTTTTTTGTACTTTTTTCAAATAGTTTACCTTTATTTTGTTGGCAAGCGTTACGTGATAAAAAAAACCCATGTCATTTTTGAAATCAGCGCAAATAACTAAATAAAAATCAGTTAATAAAATGAAAACAATTTTAAGAAAGTTTTTTTTGCAGACCTGTGTAATCATACGAAAGTGAGGAAGCAATCTGTGTGTTCAACGAATGTTTGTTGAATTGAGAGCTCTGCCTTCGCTATTCAAAATTGCACATATCATCTTTTGCGAAGGAATAAAGCGACACATTCAATCGGATCCTTCTAGTCTACACAGACTGGATAACCGCTTCCACACGACGACGCAATCGGACAAGAGTCAAAAGAGCTCAATCTCCAATTCTCACCAGCACCTCTGAATTGCATAATGTCACGAAACAATGGCTCGGCCATTTGCTTTTGAAGGTCAGCCGCTGCATTCTTTTCCAGTTGTTCGCCCTCCAGAAAAGCACGTGCATCGGACACGTCTCGGCCCATTGGGCTATGTGTAGCTGCAGCCGCACCAAGGGCGATGCGAAACGAGGCCGCAGACCATTGCGCAACGGTCAGCGGTCCGCAATTTAGAACTCGATCTTCGAATAAAGTGGGGGATCTCTTCGAAGGGATGCATCTTAATACATATTACTTTCCAAAAGGCAGGGGAATGGGTTAGAGGTGTTTTCCTTTTTAATTTCGCATGCCGTGCACGGATCTAATAAGCGAGTCCGGTTTCTTGGAAGAGGACATTGTGCGTCATGTGATTTATGCAAGGAGAGATCGTCTGCGGACATCTCCGGGAATGCATAAGCAATTTTGTCTGGTTAAAAGTTCTTCTCTGTCGTTAAAATAAAAGGCGATTGGTCTATTTTAAACTAGCAATGACCCGGTGAAGAGTTATGGCTAAATAATGGAAATGGATGTCATTGAATTAGAATGTAGAACTTATGATAACTACTGTGCAAAATAAGAACATTTAAAGGTTTGGTTAGGGGGCGGGGAATTTGTCCCTCAAATTTAGGTCTAAGAGTGCCCATGTACCTTTGGATTGATCTCCATTTGTTCAATTTTTTTTACATAAATCTATTCATATGATGTATCTTTTTTTAGACACACACTTTTTTTACTCATAGTAAAATTTTTATGAATTTGTGTAAAAAGAGACTTATTTTTAGATTGTTTTTAGTTTCACCTATTTTTTGTAAAAAGAAAAGTGGCCATGATAGCCTAGTGGTCATTTACAGACTCTTGGCCGGAGTGTCATGAGTGCCACTGAAGATTCGCCATGTAGAGGGGATGATACACGTTAAATCTGTCGACGCTCCTAGTACTCCCGTTGGCGTGATAGGATAGTTTGAAGAACTGGTGCCAGCTAAGGTGTCGTCCTCGTCACCTGACTACGGCTCAAAATTACAAAGCCCTCAATAATATCAATAGCCTTCGCGTTGCTTCAGAGTGCGACGCTCAACTCGATAAAATGGCCTCCCTCTACAGTTGCCGAGCCTTCGCGGAGTACAATCTGTTTTTGTCAAGTCCTTTTTTATGCGATTTTATTTTTGTAAAATTTGTTTTGTGTGGTTTTATTTTTGTACGATTATTTTTATGCGGTTCTTTTTTACACTATTTTACTTTTTGTTAGATCTTTTTTATGCGGTATATGAATTTCAACGGCTTTGTTGCCACTCTAATGTTTTCCACTAATGTACACACATACACTTCAAAACGCTCTGTTCATCGGTTATAAACAGTCTCGACAGTGTACGTTCAATTAATTTTTCTCAATGCACCAGCAGTACGCACTTGATTGAAGACAAAACTTTTAATGGCCATGAGATTATCAATAATTTGATAGGTTATGAAGACGGAAAAGAAGAACCGGGTTCTTTGAGAGCGGATAAAATATATGCAGAGATCCAGCTTTCCAACAAATCGGAAAAACATTTTTTTTTTTAAAATAGATACCAAATCCGAAAGAAGTTTGAAATTCCAAAAAGAGCTTCGATGATGCATATCTGGTTATCGTGACGTTCACAAGCAACTGAACAACCGACCGTCGTCCCAAAAACTTACCACTTATTTTATAATGCCAAAAATTAAATCAATTGAATCTTCAAGTGACGAAAGCTATTTTGAGTTAATTCCTCACAGGAAGATGCGTGCTTTGGATTACGATGAGTAGCAGTAAATTACGTACGAGCATTTTAAAACTTTCTCCATGCATACAATGAGAAATGAAATGTTTTTAAAATGTTTCCACGTGCAATTTAATTATTTCTTTTGTTTGGAAGTACTGTTTCATAAATTTCGTAAATAATCGACATATTTTTTAAGTGCGACTTTTTTATGCGGTCCCTCTCCACCGCATAAAAAATTAATTCTGTAGTATGCAGACAAAGGGGTGTTAGTTATGTGTAAGTATTTATGAAATATATATTTTCACCTATTTTTGAGCGGTATTTTATGCGGCTCTTATCAACCGCACAAAAACAGTTTTACTGTCCTCTAAATTGCTCACAAGAATACCGTTATATATTAAACTATAAAATGACAATACCTTCAGATCTTCGTCAAGGCCACTGGAAGCAGAATGGATAGAACAGATTTAAATCATTTACAGAGTATGGAATTTAAAAAAAAGACAACCGAGTTACATGAGACTGTCTGAAGACACAAGGACGATTACTTCAAACAAGATTGACGGCCAGCAATGAAATTTGAAAAAGAAAGACATCGAAATTTATCGTCTTTTCGTTGATTCTTCAGATTATTTATAACTTTACCTCATATCATTTCACAACTATAAAAAATCAATGGATTTATTAAACAGAAATAAGCTATCTCATGGCACCCTTTCATATCAATACGAGGAGGAGAAATAATTTCTTAAAAAAAATTAATTTGATTCTGAATAGTTTGCAACGTTCCGATATGCCGTACCACACAATTCTCTTAATGTGTCCCTCAAACACTTCAGAGAAATAAAAAAATAACATCTTAAGCTAATGAACCCGCATTAAATGTCATTCGAAGGATATCTGGTCGATGTCTGACGCTGTTGCAATTTCATTTGTTTTCTCCTTCAATAGTCGCAAATAAAGTTAATAGGCGTCATTCAATTAAATACGATATTCAATGGTAAATGTCATCTGCAATTGGATTTAATTAAATGGGTCGAGTTTCTTGATAAAATAGTCAATAGGTTGTTGTCACTGCAAAAATTTGTACAAGAAAATGCATTGATCCCCATTGCTAATTGTTGAGAAACCTTTTGTTTATAGAATGAGAGACTGTTTCAACAGCATAAAACAAAATAAAAATAGTGCTAAAATATCTCCCTGTATGAATTTAAACTGCTAATTATAGTACCACTTAATTCTTAAGGCCACCTGCGCTTAATCTAATGGTGTAGGAATAAAACTCTGAACATATATGCTCCGATAGAAAAAATGTTTCAATATTGAAATGCCTTTATAACGTATCTTTTGTCCTACTGGATATATACGCGAAATGCTTTTCAAATGAGCTATTAAAGGTGAATCTCATTTTAGATTACAATATAACAATCCAGATAAGGAATATCTAATTTATAAGGAAAAAATGCATGTGGTTGTATGATGATATCTATTGCGAAGCGAAGTATGATTTTATGTAAATGTTGAAGCACTTCGGAATCAATAAAAATGTACGAGTTTATTTTATTTTTTACTTTTTAACATTGAGCATAGACAGCCTAAACTGAAGATAATTGTAATAAATATATTTACTATACATAAACATTTGTTGCATGTAAAAATAAATCGTGTAAAGAGAATCGTATTTAACGAATTTTTCTCTTTTCACGATTAAAATGAATGCGAAAAGCCCCTATTTAACAAATAATAAAACCCAAATTAACAAATTATTTCAACAGCTGAATTTTTTTTTATTTATAGGAAAAATTGGATTTTTTTTTCAAATGTCATCTTTTTTGTCTGAAAGAGAAATATACTTTTCTTGTAAGTCGCAAATTTCAACGGGAAAGGGTGAATACCACACAAATGCCATACATACACCACTTTACAGGTGCAGATGAATCATGAGTGTAGTCTATCGTGTGAGTCTTGAGTAAGACAGGAAATTCCTTTCTTATCTCAGCCTAATCCTCAATGCTGGGAGAGATTTTTAAGATTATGATACATTTGATGATCAGCTGCCTATCTTTGCAAGCGAAGTTGAGGAATTTATTGATCTGTCGGAGCCAACGAAGAGTGATTTCATCAGACTACATTTTCTTATGTTTCGCATTGTTTGTTAACTGTGAAAACATACCTTTCTCTTACACAGCAGGTTTTAGATGATGCAACATTTTCTTTTCTGCGTAATGTAGAAAAATAACTCTTTCCAGTTGGAAATGAAAAATATTTTCAGACATCTATTAGTCAATATATTTTAAAATTTTCAATTAACGAGAGCGTAATAGTTCCCTAATAATATTTTTAGCTGTTGAATAAAAAGTATATAAATTCTAACTAAGGATATTTTTAGTGCAGTAGCTTATAGAATTTCCCAAAGGTAAGTCCAAAAAATGTATATTTTGTTCAGATCCCGATATAATGAATAACCCCAAATTAACGAAAAAAAATGTTCATTCTTGATTAATTCGTTAAATTTGGGTCCAACTGTATACATGTTTGTCTTAGGAAGGCTTCATTTTATAAGATTTCTTGTGCTCTATTCAAGATTCCACTAAAAATGTTGAGACATGCAACGGGGTTTCCTATATACGCATTATACTTTACAAATTCCTAGTAATCTAATGAGGGAGCAAAAACAAATTAAATAGTGATAGATTTTTCGTCTATGACATAATTTTTGCAGGATGGGAGGTCGACATTCTACCGAAACAGCAGAAAGAGTTCTGTCTTGAAAGATAACTTGATCATAAATAAACCAAATAGTTCTGTCTTCTTTCAACTGTTTTTTGAAGACATGTAGTCAGTCAAAACACATAAGATTCTATTGCTTGACCGAATTCCCTTGTTTGCAGACGTGGAGGAAGGGGGGGGGGATCATATTTTCCCTTTCTCATTTAATTTTTGAACGGCGATACGGATGAACAACAAATTATCTTGTCATCATTGTCGAATGATTTAAGAAAGTGTTGAGTTTGACGGATTGTTTTATAATGAAATGGAACTGCTTATTCAAAGAAAGCGAGAGTTTGTTAATTAAATAAATTTAATATAGAATACAATAATACCTCGAATTACGCAACCCTGATTTACGCGTACTCGGAGTTATGCGATTTTCAAATCTCGACGATTAATCTTTTGTTTGAGAAAAAAAAAGGTAAATTTGATGGAATTTTGGTATTGGGATTAAGGAAGTTGTTGATCGTGACAGCCAAATAAATTGAGAAATGGAAAGTGATGACGTTCGAGAAGTGCTGGATCCTCACAGTCAGGAGCTGACAATCGATGAGCTTACAGAAATGCATGAGCAAGAGCAAGACATTGAAGGACTTGAATCCTTAGACCTAGTTTACTCTGAAGCTCGAATGCCGGTTGGAAATTCGACAGAAGGCCTCAGTCTAATTGAAAATAGTAACAAATTTAAGAAAATATAGACTTCATCGATGAGTATATTTTTTCAATAAAACAGAGAATAAGAAACATATATTAGCATGCTACGAAAAAATTTTGAGGCAGAAAAAAAATCTTTGAGCCGGCATACTACTTTGTTAGATTTTATGAAACCTTCGACATCAAAATAACTTCAACCTACGTTTTTTTTTATTTGTATTATCTAGAACTTTATTAAGCATTGTTATTTCTAAATTATTATTTTGCTTCGTCCTGGCCCCAAATAAAAATATTTTATATATATTTATATGCGGAATCCTACCCCGACTTACGCGGTTATTACTCAGCTCTACATATCGAGTAAGTTCGCGGTAATACTGTATTAGAATTTGAATAAAAGGAATATACAGAATGGGTTACATTAGTCCAACCAATCGTCAACATAACAGTTTGTTGCCACCGACGTTCAGCTAAAAGATGACTTTCGATGACGATTAATACTTAACAGAATGTGTCACTGAAATAAAAAAGGAAGGAAGCAACATAGATGAAAGTCTCGTCCTGAACAACAATTTCTTCTCCAAATTACCTGTCTCCAAAAGTTTATAGCATCGTTTCACGGCAACGGTTAACTCAGTGAAATAAAAGAAAAACATGAAATCTCTAGTTTTTACCATTCAAATTATTATTGTACTTGATTTTTATTCAGTCTGCAAAGATTTGGAGAATCCTCACTTCTCAATGAAGTAAGAATTGGAGTTACTATCCTACCCCCGGAAAGCGCCAAGTTGACCTTTGATGAAGTGGCAAAGCTGCTTTTTTATATTCACGAGGAATTTCCACTCTAACCTACATTCCTGAAGAAACAAAAGTCATGTGTCCTTCTGACAACCGCGCTAAACGAGTTTCCGCCAACATAACATTTATTTCTTTTGGGCGATCGTATTAGACAAATTGTCATTTATGACATTTGGTTTGACTTGTTTTATTTTAAGAATCGCTCACAAATGGAAAACTTTCAATTGACAACAGAAACTGCAAGTACCTGTGGAACTGTAATCTGTACCTGGAGGAATTTAATTTTTGGAGGGGTATCTTCTATAGAAAAGAGTACTGTTCAGGATGAGATTTTCAATTACTCTTCCTTTTTTTTTATCAACGATTAACACTTCATACGTTGGGGGTGAATAATTGCAAAATAGGTACCTGCTGCTAAGATACAGAACAACGAGCATTTTTGTAGTTCAGAATTAAAAGAAATGGGTGATACATATGTTTTACACCTCCTCCCCACTATCTGAAAAAAGGAGAATTTAGGTATTATGGTTTTTCACAGGCTAAATATTGTTGAGAGAGCCATTAAAATAGAAACTCCTTGGTCGATTTTTGAACAAAGAACTGTTTTTTGGGTTGAAGTATCGACCACTTGTTACGTAAATGTTAAAGACAATGAAAATGTATATAAAACCCTACAACTTTATTTCTTATATTTTTATTTTTTGATTTATTGAATACCGATCTACATGGGCCCAAATACCGATCACAATTTTCAGTCGTCATTTATCAACATGTCGCTGAAGGTCTGATAGTCAGTTTCAAGGATTTTGATAGTCAAAGACGAATTAATAGGTCTGATAACGTTTGATTGTATTTTATCTCCTGCTTATTTTAGGCATAATCAGTTTTATTCGGTTCCTGTTTAGGTGTTTGAAACAATAAAACGAATGAATGTGACTCATTCTTCAATTCAATCAGTCTGAGATCGAACTCTACGTATATGAGGAGAACTGAAACTATAATTTCCTTATTTGGATTGATTGATGAATTAATTATTAACGACGCATTTTTTTAAGTTATTAGTGACAGACCTAGTAGTTTTTATCCAACGTCAGGCGATGACGACAACCCATTACCCACTAAACTTTTACACCAGGCCTATGTGGGAACTTTGAACCTTCACAGATTTAACGTGGAAGAAATCTTGCATATTAGTATCATAAAATACTTTGCTGATTTAATTTTTGACTAACATCACCCTTTAAACCAACGTGGGTGTTCTTAGCGATAGACCTCGTAATTTTGAGCTTTGCTCAAGTAACGAATATGACACTTGAGCTAGATCTCCGCTTTCCAAACTGCTCCTCCACACCAACGTGAGACTTTTTATCTACGGTTGATTTAACGTGCATTAAAAAATTAATACACACAAATGAATTTCTGGGTCGAAATTTCTTTTAAACGTATATTTACTAAGTTTTAATCTCCGCGGGTTCGAATACTTATTTAAAAATTTCACCTCGAAAGGGATGGCAAGATTATTTGCTCACACAAAATATGGTGTTGAAGAAATGAAAGTAAGCCCAATTGTGATATCAAATGTAGCATCTTAGTTAAAAGATAATTTCGTATATGTTTTTTTTATTATATAGCTAGTGCTCCCGTCAGACCTTGTCCTGTACATTCGCCTTAAATCCAAAAATTACAAACTTTTTGAATCAGTTGTAACAAACTGGACCGTTTTGATGAAATTTTTTATAAAGTTATTACAATACCTGACATCATCACATGTACAGTTACGACAATTCGACGTATCGATTTGCGTGAGTATGTATTTACTATGAACTAATTTGAATATAGAAGCTATTCTGAATAGAAACTTAAACTTGTTTTGATTAAAGGGTAAAAAAGATAAAACTCGAGCTATTTTCATAAGATATATTTTTTTAATGCACAAAAAATAAATTTATCGTATTGCTATTGAATGTACAGTGTTTTTGTTTAATATGCCGTATATGCCGTATCGTGGCGAAATGAATAATCTTTCCAATTCTATAATTATTTTTGGTCTGATTTTGATAGAAAAATTAGATTGCAGTTTTAAAAACGGAGAGAAAAATTATGGGAAAAAAATTCTTCCCTCTTATTTTTTTTCCTGCCACGCATTAGCAGAATAAAAAGTACACAGGGATAAAACAATTATGCGCCTTAAGGTTTTTCATTCATATCTTTTTAACTAATTGCGATATATTGGACTAAATTGTGAATCTAAAAAATTTTCGAATCCACTTGAACCCCCACAAAAAATGCCATCCAAATCGGTCCAGCCGCTTAGGAGGAGTTCAGTCACAATCACACGCACAGTAGAATTGTGTACATAAAGATATATGTGTTGTATCGTGGCGAAATGAATAACATTTCAGATTCTGTAATTATTTTCGGTCTGATTTTGATAGAAAAATTAGATAATAGTTTTAAATACGGTGAAATTATAGGAAAATTCTTCCCTCTTCTTTCTTTTTTATTTTCTCTCTTGCCACGCATTAGCAGAATAAACAATACACAGGTGTAAAACAATTATGCGTCTTAAGGTTTTTAATTAATATCTTTTTAACTAGTTGCGGCGATATTGGACCAAATTGTGAATCTAAACCATTCTCGAATCCACTTGTACCCCCACAAAAAATGTCATCCAAATCGGTCCAGCCGTTTAGGAGGAGTTCAGTCACATACATACGCATAGAAGAATTACATATATAAAGATTATTTGAAAAGATACTAATTAAAGAAACTAAAAAGCATGATTCGTCTGCATTTTTGTATCAATTAAGACCCTGTTTGGCCAGTTTGGCTGAAAATCGATTTTCGACGCCAACTTACGTCATTTCTATAACAATAACGTTGTTACAACAATGCAGGTGAATGTTGAGTTGAATCTTTTTAAATAATATCTTTTTAACTAATTGCGATATTGGACCCAATTGGGTATCTAAACCATTCTCGAATTCACTTGACCCCCCCCCAAATTTTTTTTATCAAAATCGGTTCACACACGCACAGATTTTTATATATAAAAATAACAAGCCCATGCTATTTTATTTTTTATTGAAAATGTTATTTATCTAGGCTCAGAAAAAAATAACACATTGAAATTAATGAATATTAAGCACCACAAGAAACTAAACATAAATAAGGAAACAGAATAAAAATGTAAAGTGAAAATCAGTTGAAGTGAAATAAGTAAATAAAAAGCGATTAAAACAGGTTAGTTTTGAATTTCTTTCTCTCTCTTATACTATTTAAAATATAAAAACATTTTATATATAATTGCATTTTGAGAGAAGAGTTACTCTGCAAACATTTTTCTTCAATAACAGAGGGAAATAATTAACGAGAGAAAAAGTATTTCTTTCTCTTGCAGAAACATAAGTCAAATTGTTTCCTTAAAAAAACATGAAAAAATTTAAGCCCTTAACGTTAGAAAAAGTCATTTTTTCAAGTTATATGTGATTTTTTTTTCAATAAAGCACTGCTTCTCAAATTTTTAATATTGACGACCCGATTTTCAATCAGTATTTTCATCACGCCTCCTTCATACAATGGCAATGTATTGAATGCAATAGTAATGTACTTTTACGCTAAAGCTACAATACGACCTTATTTATAAACCGTACAAATTATCAACATATGCATCAAATTTTGTATTGTTACTTTTAAGTAAGAAATATTTTAAGATACAGTTTAGTGATGGGATTTTTTTATTTTATTTCTAATGGGCTGCGAATTGATCACTAACCATTGCTGACCTAGTACATTCCCCGGAAGCTGGCATCACTTCAGTGGTGCACACACCCCGTTTGAAAACTTCCTGTGTGCGCCACTGTATCCCTTTCTAGTGCGGTGCCTTATAAGCGGATACCAATCGCCACAGGTAATTTTGACGCCCAGCTTCCTCCCTAGAGGGAGGCGCCTGAGCCCTGACGATGCGAACATATACAAGGATTTAATTTTGCCGAGAGCATCCAAGCCAAACATACGTTCTAGGGAACTTTTACATGCCGTATAATCATACAACACGCTGCTGTCGATTTTCTGCATCATGAAAATCCACCGACCACGGCCGGGATCGAACCCACAGCCTTGGGTACAGAAGGCCAGCGACAAACCAGCCACGTCACCCAGACGGCTTTAGTAATAGGATAAGCATTATGATACTTTTCATAGATTAGAATGTATGTTTTGTTTTGTTTCCTTTCAGTAAATTAATAATTTTTTTTAAAATAATCTTTTATTTTCAAAGTTTCCATATACTCGCACCCTGCACGTAGGACTATCCCGCCCCTCAAGGGGAACGAGCCCCACAGTTTGAGAAACGCTGCGATAAAGTATATATCTGATTTCGCGTATGACAATCACATGTGCATAGATCTTAAAAAGAGAAAAATTAACCATAAAAAGACATAAAAAAACAACATTTCTATCAAGATTTATATTTTGATGCAACAAGAATCTTTACGTCCTGTTAAAAAAAGAGAAGAGTGGTGTAGATTCATTCTGTCATCACCTCCACATGTTTCAATGAACTGGTCTGAATGGCGTGGAGGGCACCTGATTAAGAGAAAATGGTATTTAACTGCTGCTGGAGAAGGCAAGGAGCATTCTCACGCTTACTTTTGTGAGTGACGGGAAATGCTGCTGATCTAAGCGAATTTGAGAGAGGGCGGGTTTCAAGGGCCCAAAAACTCTTCCAAACAGCACGACTGATAAATTTCTAGCGATCTTCCGTTTTTAGCCCTTGTGTATAGAGAATGGCGGTAAAACCATCAGTTGACTCCAAGTTGTTAAAGACCACGCATCATCAAAAGAAAAGGACATCGAAGGCTGTCCCGTTGAGTAAAGTAAAATCGGTGCCAGACATTGGCTCCGCTGACAGCCAAATATAGTCCAGGTCCAAGTAGAAGTGTTTCGGAATACACATTTCAGCGGACACTGTTGGATATGAGGCTGAGCAGCAAACGCCCGCCTCGTGTGCCTCTGTTGACCAAGCGTCGTTGCCAATTACTCCTAAAATTACTCAGAAACATTGAGACTTGACTAAATAAGAGGAAAAGAGTTTCCTGGTTGGATGAATTCCAATTTCTCATTCATCACATCGAGGATTGTGTCAGGATGCGCCGTCTTCCATTGTCGAGAAGTTGCTAACTTCATGTAATGCAGGTTATATTTAGGCTGGTGGGAGCAGTATTATTCTTTGAAGGATGTTCTCTGCATGGCTCTGGAACCCTTGGTTGTTGTAGATCAGACCGTGAAAGTGACCGTAATTGCGGATGATTGCATCTTTATATGGTGTTTGTTTCCCAACTGGAAATGGACAGCACCTCAAGTCACAAGGTTAGAATTGTTAGAAGAACATAAAGACTAATTTCATTAAATATCTTTGTCATTTAACTCGGTGGATCTAAATTGGATAGGGCACATTTGATTTTTCATAAAAAGGCCGCTCAGAGATCAAACATCTTCATTTCAGAATATCCCAGCTTTACGTGACTACTGCTTAGACAACCTTTTCCCAGTCATCCACCGAGAGCTTGTAGCATCCATTCCAAGGCAAGTGGTAGTTGTTTTCATGGCAAAAAGTGGTGTAATGTGTTATTGAGTAAGTGTTCATAATGTTTTGGAACATTTGCGTGTATTTTCTCGTTTTACTCAGAATCCTGAATACTCATCCTAGATCAGTACTTTTTAAACTTCAAACATTAGCGACTCAATATTCAATCATAATTTTCATCACCCCCTCCATACAATAACAAATTATTGAATTCAGTAATACTATACTTTGACACAAGAGCAACAATACGACTTTAACCTCTTAAGTGCAGCCGGCGTATATAAACGTTTCACTCTGCCAGTGCGTTAATCGCCCTGGACATATATATACATCTTTCCAAAGTGCGATCTTTTCTATGCACTGCTGTCCATAACATTTTTTCAATGGCTTTGGAATGCACTAAAAGGATATTGACAGTGTTTGCGAAGGATTAGCTTATTCATTCCTTTCTATATCCATCCTCCCCCTCCACCCAATATACATTTTGCACATAATTTTATATATGACAAGCCCATGGGGGTCAATAGTAATTATTAAAAACTTGTTCTTAGCTTAGTATTGTTTAATTAATTACAAAATACTTTGCGCAGTACTGATATACACTCCGGAACATTGAAGAAGCTAAGTACAATCGCGAAAACTTTGCAAATAAGTACAGCGTAATGTGATACACAAATGATCCAAGTTTTGTGCCAATACGCATGCTCATACACGCCGAGGTGGTGCTACAATCAGGAAGAGGGTGCTATGTAAGCCAGCGTAAATTCGAAGATTCATAAACGGGACGATTACCCGCTGCTTGTAGGAAGACTTTGGTAAGCGGAACATGCCAGGTAAACGAGCTAGAAGACATTTCTCACAGTTAAGCGAGTTTTAGAGAGGCCTGTTCATCGGGATGAAAACTGTAGGCTGGTTGAGACACGCTGTGTTGCTAGCCAGGTGGATTGTTCGGAGTATGCCGTTAGAAATTGTTGGGAGCAGTGGACACGAGAAGTTACCCACGCGCGGAAAACCAGGTCTGGAGCGACCAGGAAGACCACGAGGAGAGAGGATTGAAGGATCGTGTGGCAAGCACTTGTGGACCCCCACAGAGACTCGTTCAGCGTAGGCGTAGCAAATGTTCCACAAACAATTTCCAGACACCTTGCAGAAGCAAATCTTAAATTGAAGCGCCCTTTCCGTGCACTCCCGTTAACACCGGAACATCGGCAACTGCGTCTACAGGGGTGCCAAGCCAGATCAATGTGGAATGTCACAGATTGGCAAAAGGTTGTGTTTAGTGATGAATCCCGGTTTGTTTTGGGGACAGATGATAACCGTGTACGGGTGTGGAGGCGCCCTGGTGAGCGGTACAATCCCCCCCACACACACACTATTCTACGTCATACTGCCCGCACAGCTGGTATAATGATCTGGGGGGCCATAGCCTATGATAGCTGGTCCACTTTAATTGTGATGTGAGGAACCTTAACGGGCCAACGTTACGTTGATGATATTCTTCGACCCCATGTAGGACCTTTCCTAAATGGTCTCCCAGGGGCAATTTTCCAGCAAGATAATGCTCGTCTGCATACAGCAGGAGTTGCTCAAGACTTTCTACGTCATTTTCAGACTCTTCCACGGCCGGACCGCTCACCCGATTTTTCCCCTGTAGACCACGTGTGGGATCAGCTAAAACGGCAGATGCCATCGTGTCACTCTGTACATGATTTAGAGTTGGCTGTTCAAGATTTGTGGGCCCATCTGCCTCAGGACAACATAAGGTGTCTAATCAACTCAATGCCGGACCGTGTGGTGGCATGTATTGGAGGTGGTCCAACACGCTATTGAAGTTGCCCAGTATTTGTGTCGTTGCACACTCTGTATTCGTTTAATTGTCTTGTTTTTGAAATCAAGTGAATCTCTCATCTGTGTCATTATGTGTATTAAATTTCATTTCAATCCGATGCTTTCTTCTTGGGTCGCTATTTTCAATGTTCCTGAGTGTATTTATAAGTGTATTTTATATCAGTGTAAATGTTCACTTTACATTTTATTACGTCAGAATATATTTTGTATGTTTACTTTCAATAAATTTATAAATTTAAAAAAATAATCTTTTGTTTTCGACTTTTACGCTCGTCAATACGCTCGTATCCCCGTGTCGCTAACAGTGCGACGTTAATATTCACGCCCCTATAGGGGGGGCGTGTCTCACAGTTTGAGGAACACTGTCATAGATTCATAAGTGTAGGAATTTATGAGATAACTATGTTTTAAAGGTTCCTAAAATGAATCCAGATTTTTAAAAATAACTGTGAAAACATCTGCAGATATTCAAATCAGAAAAAAATACATTTAAACTTTTAAAAGAAAACTGAGAAAAGTTACTTCCTTGAAAAGAGCTTCACCGATCCTCAAACTGCTTTAAAAATATCAATGTTTTGTAAAAGAGTTTCTTTTAAATCGCTTAAATGTACAATGGTCACTTAAATGTTAAGGTTTGTTTGGCTTTAGAAAGGATGTCAAAGTATTTTTAAAACTATTTCAGGTATTTTTTTGCGATAGATCCCACATAAATCATTCATTTTATGCACCATATTTTATCGCTTTCCTATCTGCATTTTTCCCTCACTGACCCCGGTAACGCTTCTGACATCAGATACTTCCAGATCCACACCTATCTGATATGCACAACATCGACCTCAGCAATTGTACTCTGACGGCTCAAGTTCTTTCGCATGTTATCTTTTCAATAGTAAACGACTTTTACCCTACAAAAGTACATTCGCCAACAAATAACGTATTAAAGAGGACATTTTTTTAACCATTCTATAAAGTATAAAATCAACAAAATGCTTCAATTTATTGAATGTTTCACCACTATCTTATTAGTAGGTTTAAACTACTTTCGAAAGGGGGAAAAATAGTGTCACAAATAATGATAGTTGATCTTTAACCCCTTAACTGGTTTGCCCGTATACCGTACGGACTACCTAGACATAGTCACAACGAGTTGATGGACACTTAAATTTTCTTTTTCTTTTTGATTTGCACGTAATTTTAATTCTTATTGTGAGGTTATATTAGTGCTAGTGTTTTAAAGAGATGCAGTTGTCCATGGTATTGAAATACTTCTCATCCGGGATTTTCTTTGTGGTGAAGGCGGGAATTTTTCATTAAAAGCACGAATTTAGAATCTTGAAAATATTCGATATAGAACAGGGATTGGCAAGGTATATACATTTTTTTTCTTGTGAAGAAATGGAATGGAAATATAATTCAAAAGAGCTGATATTATCTCTGTCTTTATTGAAATGTAAGACTTAGCATTACACTATGCTTCACAAATTGTATAGATATATGCACACACGAACATGAAATTTCTTTGTAAGTTTGAGAAAATTTTTTTAAGGTATATAAAATATTCTTCATTGCATGTAGAGTGTACTGTGTTCCACACAATTATAAAAGGAAAAACTGCAAAACTTGAAAATTAAAATAAAATTCTTTCATTTTCGCATTTTGTGTGTTAAGTATTGTACTTAACTCAAGATAGATAGAACTTATAGATAGAACTAAAAGTTTTGTACTCTACACATTTTAGGATGAGGAAGAATAATGAACGAAGTATTATGGATGCAGATGATTTCACGATAAAAATAATCGGGGGTTAATAAAAAAAATGCTTGGAAAATTTGAAACTCGTGAATTTTTTGATTTCCATGAATGTAATTATATATACATATATGTATAACGTTGAATAAGTTTTTGAGTTTAAAGAATTTTTATGATAAATGTATAATTGTAAAATTGGATTTTAATCATCATATTATCTCTGTAATTTTGAAATTTTTTACTCCTTTTTTGTTTATTTTAATTTTGTGTCATTTTTTTAAGTTAACATTTTGTGCTTTGAAAATAAAGTTTTTATTTATGTATATTATATATATTTCTTTAATTTTTTCAAACTAAATTTTGAAGTGGATAGAATCTATAATTAGCATTAGTTTTTAAAGTTATAAAGTTTTTATTATTCCAAAAAAATATATATGTTGCTTAAAGCATACGATAATCTTCTCACCAATTGAATCAGACATCCAAATTTTTCCCAACATGATATTATTTGAATTTTTTTATAAAAAATCTTGTCATATATTACGTTATAAGTTTCCTGTAACAAATTACATCTCCCATAACCAATAATAAAATGTATTTATTCAACAACAAAAATCGATTGAGAAATAATTTATGAATTCAATACACAATGAAAAGAGTTGGAGGAAACTGTTTCGAATATCTCAATAAAACAGATCCTGGAAGAACTATTTTAAGAAAATGACGCGTCTCGATGATTTCATCTTGGAGCGGTCATTCCTAGAAATCGAGTGTCGACTTTCCGGAATGCGAGCTGTTCTACAGGTCAAGCGGTCAGTTGGCCGGCATCAGATTGGCCTTTCTTTTTCGATGGGGAAAGTGACGCTTTTGTTGCGCGTTTTCGAGTCTTTGTCTTGTATTCGATTTCTCTTTTGCCGTGGAGTTTTGTCTTAGAAACGGATGAATGACTGCTTTCTGTTTATTTGCCAAAAGCCTTTTTTGTTACGAGGCGCACGTGAGGCAGGTAGAAAATAATAACAATTGATTACCGAAATGTTACTTTCCTTTCTTTTATAGGAGACAGAAAAAGAAGGAAAGGAAAATTTCATTTTACGTAGAATGAATTCTTTGATTCAATCTAGTGAGAAAAAGATTGGTTTTTTTTATCCTATTCTATTGACATTTAATTTGTACGTTTTGATTATTGCAACAAACATACTGAAATGATTCTTACTAATTACTAATTAACGCTGGATTCTATAACAAACGAAAGCTGTTGTCTACTACCGAATCACCGAAGCCACCTGAATCCTGGACGTCTGAAGGCATGGGGCAGCTAGGCCCGGGCCCAGGGCCTCGTTCTCGACTCTTTTGCTATAAAATCATGATCCGGATAATTTTCATGGGGCCAAATATTATTCCCGTACATATTCTCCGAACCACAAGGAATTTCAAACTGCATGTCAACTGGAATAAGTGGAATGACTGTGTTATCTGATGCCGGTTGTCCATGTCTACACCTAATATCATTAACAATCGTTCAACCCATTGAGTCGAAATGCACCCATAGGTAGAGTTGGTGTGTGCCTAGGTTTTTGAGATTGTGAGTCGTGAACATTTATTTGTTTCAAATTATTGTTTGAACGAATATTTGACAAAATACATGCTAGATATCAGGGATTGCAAACCAGTGGCACGCGTGCCATTGATGGCACGCGACACAATATTTTTGGCATGCCAGTGATCAAAAAATGGTTTACATTTTATTTAAAAATTTCAAAGTTTACCATGAAACATTCCGATCACTCGCGTTTGTTCGTGTTATTGTCTTGCCATAGTTACGTCGTATTCTTATGTTGTAAAGTTTGTCTACGCATACCATAGTTAATTTTATTAACACAACTGGATTTAATGTTTAAAGGTCTACTTTTGCATAGGGACCCAGGGCCTCAAAAAAAACTCAAGAATTCTCTGGGGACGTCCTTGAAGTTAATATTACTTCACTCAAATCTAATAATTTGAACCATGGTTAAGTGACGAGGATAACACCAGAATTGATACGCCCTCTCTCCACACAAATAAAATAATTCTATAACGTGAAATGATACTCGACAATCTCTACACCAGGGTTTGGCAACTTATGGTATGCAGTACAATTCTCTCTGGCACTCTACACTACTCTTTAAATTTATCAATTTTTGAGTCGATGTAAGTTCATGAATTTGTAATGGACCTTATAAGACAAAAAAAAACATATTCGGAAATACCTACTTTTAAAGAATTATGAAAAAATCTGAAAGATAACTCCAAAAATAAATTTACAGAAATTTTGTGCATTACTGAAGGAATTTAATTGTTTGAAGAAGGAAAATTACATGTATTCTCTCTCTCGTTTCTCTCTCCGCTTTTATAGTTCTACATATATCTAAGTAAAAAAAATTTTCCTCATATAAAAAAATATTTCGAGTCCGGAAAAAAAATGTGTAACAACCGAATGCTCAGAGTCGTGTCAAATTGAAAATCACAACTTAAATCCCTCATTTCGTGATATGAAAAAAATATAGGTGTAAGCATTAAAATTTTTTTTTATTTAACCATAATAAAGGGAAAATATTTTATTGTATGCTGTCAATTCATTATTTTAATAAATTTACCTAAAAGTACTTAATATATGTAAAATTTCAGTTTTTTAAAATTTCTGTTGAAGTAATATATTTTGTTGTTTAATTTCATGTTAGAAAATATCTTTAAATGGGATAGTGAACTAATATACAGTTACTCCCAAAATTGAGGGTACACCTACTCTTAAAACGGGAATCAATGTTTAGAATGAAAAAATTATATTAAATGAGAGAAATAATTAAAACCTTTAAGCATAGATGCGTTTATTAGATCATAATTCATTATTTTGAATAATAAAACAAAATATTTGATAGTTTAAACATACATATAATAACTTATAAAGAAAATTAACAGAAATTAATAGCCACAAAATTGAGAGTACATGCATTTATTTTTCTGCATAAATCATGAATAATAAGGAGTTAATATTTAGTAGCATAACCTTTTGCTGATATGACAGCTTCCAATCGCCGAGGCATCGATTCCACAAGATGTCTAGTGATCTCGGGAGCAATATTCAGCCATTCTTCTTGCAATACCGATTTCAATTGTTCCTTGCTTGTAATTTGATGTTTTTGCACATCTCTCTCAAGGTGGGACCACAGATTCTCGATAACATTTAAGTCGGGAGACTGTGGAAGTGTATTAAGTTGATACCGACAATGGTAAAGCAGCCATTCTTTTACAACAAACGCAGTGGGGTCATTGACTTGCTGGAATATGAAATTCGACCCCAGTGTCCCAATTTATCAGCATTTTCTTTCAAATTATTTTGCAGTATATTAAGAAAAGCCATCTTGTGCATGATTCCATCAATGAATACTAGCTTTCCCACCCCCGACGCAGCCATACACCCCCAAACCATCACCGACCCACCTCCGTGCTTCACAGTAGGAATTGTGTGTTTTGGGTGGTATGAGGTATTTGGTTTACGCCACACCATACGACGATCGTCACTGCCGAAGATGTTGAACTTACACTCATCGCTGAAAATGACTTCGTTCCAAAACTGTTGAGGCTTTAAAATGTATTCTTTAGCGAATTTCAATCGCTTGACTCTATTCCTCTTACCAATTAAGGACTTTTTTCAAGCAACTCTACCATTATAGCCAGCCTTTCTTAGGACTCTTCGTACCGTTTCTGCAGAAACCGATCGACCTAAGGTATTAGAGGTACTGGCTGAAATTTTAGGAGCACTAATTTTAGGATCAATCTTCACACACTTGATGTATAACTCTTCGCTCGGTTGTAAATCTCATGATTTTCTTTCTCTCTCTTCCTTCGTTATTTTCCAGCATACCAGTCTTTTTAAATTTTAGAGGATTTTTTTGGATGCAGTTAACACTTCGTCCAACTACTTTAGCAATATTCCGCTGGGATTTACCTTCATTAGACAGTTTAATTATAAGTTTTCTCTCTTCGATTGTCGTTTCCTTCCGATTTTCCACTTTAATCAAGACATCAAATAACAAACATAAATTTATTATCAGATAGCCTTTGAAAGCCTTCCTTTATCATAGATCTATTATCAAATTTCTATTTAAAAAAATTACTGGTAGTTTTGCATAGTGATTGAAGAAGTGTACCCTCAATTTTGTGACATTAAAATGGTGTAGTTTTTCTTTCAAACCTTCATATTTTTGTTTCTCAATCAATTTCCATATCTTACATTTAATGTTATTTGGAAGAGTAATGTATGCATTTTGAATGTACTAGTGCGTTAACATAGCGTATTAATTTCTACACCTGGTGATCCGATGGTGAATTCGGAATTAAGTGTACTCTCAATTTTGGGAGTCACTGTATATATATATATATATAATAAAACTGCAAATCTATATTTTTGACTTCTATTCTCCAGCTCAGCATGTATTATCGGGAGAATCGAATGGTTTCAAACATGTTCTACTGTGTTTCACGATGAAATAAATTGGTAGGTTGGCTTGGCCTGTCAGCGCTAAAAGATCGCCGAACCCTTCTACACCAACAACCAGTACTATTAAGCTTTCTACCTTTCTTCGCCGTTATCAATAAGCAACTTGATACTCAGAACTTAACTAGTTTATTCTATCTTTTAGTGACCGATATCGAAATAAATTCAACATGGAAGAAAGTTTATAAATTCCATGCAGTAAAACGTAAAAAGAAATGAGAAAAATATAAGCTCCCTTTCAACAATGCATAATGCTAATAGTTTCAAACGTATTTCTCACCAAAAAAGCACCTTGAATATCAGAATGATTTTACCAAATTTATTTCGTTTTCTGAAATTAATAAAATCTCAATCCAAAAGTATTTTAACATACCATCACTAGAAAAAAAACTGCTGTACAAAAGAGTAATAATAGATTTCAAGCTCATCCTTTTTTTTTTTTTTTTTTTTGCTTGAGTGAATATTTATATCGCCCTATTCAGCTACTCAAAGGCTTTTGGCAACGGACATCGTCCATAATCAAGTGACGAGGACGACACCCGAGCTGGCACCTCCTCTCTTAAATTCCACACCACTCACCAATGGGAGGACGTTTGTGCCTCGACAGATTTAACGTGCATCGGCCCCCTCTGCACGGCGGGTCTTCAGCGCTACAAGGCTCGAACTGCTGACACGCCGGCTACGAGTTCGTTTCCTTTACCACTTGGATACCGCAGCTACTTTTTACCTCAAAAGGAAAAAATATATAAATCGTTTCAAGATTTATCTATAAGGATGATTTACCTTTTCTTAAGCGGCCATGGTTGTTTAGTGGTCATGGGCACGAATTCATGGTTGGGTTGGTCGAATTACAGGTTTGAGTTATGGTGCTAATGAAGACTTGCCTTGCTCGAGAAATCTGTTGAAAGTTTCCTATAAGTTGGCGTGCTGTGGAAGTTTGGAGAGTGGGGTACCAGCTCAGGTGTCGTCCTCATCACGGAAAAAGTTCAAAATCATAAATCTGTCGGCAGTCGCCTTCGTCTTCCTCCGAAATTAATAAACAATCAAACAATCGTTGATTCTTAAATTGGGGGGGATTTAAATTTTGAAACAATATAAAATTTATATATATATATATATATATATATATATATATATATATATATATAAATTTCACTGGATTCATAATTAATTCCAGTGAAATTAGATCTGTGGGAGGAAAGCCGATTATATTTAAAAAAAGATTTTGGTTGATTGGTTGCTTAGAAGTAGTAAGCATATCAAATTCGTAGCCCCACCAACAAAAAGCCATGCAACAGAGGTTTATTGAAAATACTCTGTAGTTTAATTTTTTTTGATTTCTGTTAAAATATGATTATATAAAAAACCCATAGAACTCGCTAATAAGCTATTGCCAGTGGCGTTGTGTCGAAGCCCCATTTATGCTCCAACAATCACAACGAATGGTGTATAGCAACCGTTTATTCAACATAATACGCACCCTACATCATACTTCTGTTGGGTTGCTTGGTGTTTTAACATTAATATTTCGCTTGCAGAGAATATGACAAATACTTTAATTTGTGTCATTGTTCATTTGCTCATTTCCTCTGCGTTTGGTAAGTCCATTTTCAAGAAAAAACATTGACTAACTAAAAAAATTTGTGTTACGATTACAGGTATCTCTCATATAACATGGTTAATTCGTATCATGCTGTATTGAAACCGTGTTATACGAGATTTTTTTGTTCATGTATCTGCTCTCCTTTAATTTATCTATTGAATTGATTATGTGCGCATATAAGATATATCAGTGCCATAGATGCCGTGTTTTCTTTGAAATAGTGTCAATGAGCAGCGTGTCATAAGGTAGCGTTTTTCAAAGCGTGGGATGTGCCTCCCTAGGCGGCCGTGATAACTCTACGTGGGGCGGGAGGGGGGGAGGGGTACGAAAAGTCCAAAAATTATTTAAAAAAAGTTTATTAATTTACTGAAAGGAAGCAAAACAGGATGAATTCTGGCATTATAAAAACCAAAATACACATTTACACTAATATACACTCATGTCCATAAATTAAGAATAATTCAGAATCACACAGAAATTGAACTCTAAAAAAATTTCACCTATTGAATTATCACACACATCTTGAAGAAGAATATGCAAATTACAGGAAACCACCAGATGGCGCGGATAGTACGTCACAATGACGAGAGTGTAAGAGGGGGGTATATAAGGAATGGTGACAAAGAAGTAAAATTGTTCACAAGCGCTTTAAAAGCCTTTCAGTGCAATAACCGCATAGTTATGGCACAAAGGAAGCATTTGGATGATTTTTTACGTGGTAGAATTATTGGACGACGGGAATGTGGATGTACCTAGCTGGAAGTATCCGAGGAACTTGGAATCGCCCAGAGTGTCATCTCCAAGCATTGGCAACGATTCCAAGATGATGGTAATGTGAGTAGATGTTACAGCACACATGTCGCCCCGAGTTACAACGCCGAATGAGGACCGATATTTGGCAGTTACTGCCAAACGAAACTGACGGAGCACAGTATCAAACCTATCCCGTCAGCTCTCTTCAGCTACCGGTACGACAGTTTCAAGGCAGACCGTGTACAGATCAATGTGCCCTAACCACATTGGTCTATATGCTCGTAGGCCTGTCAGATGTGTTCCACTTACCGCAACTCACTGTCGCCCCGCGATTAACCTGGAGTAGAGAACATGCATTGTGTGGACACCACAACAGTGGTCTTGTGTGATGTCTTCCGAAGAGTCCAGGTTTATTTTGCAATCAGATTCTTGCTGGACTTTAATATGGAGAGCGCCAGGTACTCGTTGCCACCAAGAGAACACCATTGAACGACACCGTTACGGTGGTGCAGGATGGCTCGTTTGGGGAGGAATTATTTTTGGTTCCAGAACTGACCTGCATGTTCAGAGTGTAACGATAACAGGCCACATCTATCGGGATGTCATTCTGGAACAACATGTACGTTTGTTTCGGGCACTATGGGTGCTGAATTTCTGTTTATGGATGACAACACCCGTCCTCACAATGCATACATTGCAGACGAATGTCTTCAATCGGAGGATATCACCCGTATGGATTGGCCAGCATACTCACCAGACTTGAATCAAATAGATAATGTGTGGGATATGCTTGGCCGACGAATTGCAGCCCGTCAACCCCCTCCCACCTGTCTACCAGAACTTCGGAGGGCATTGCTTGATGAGTGGTGTAATATTCCCCAAGATCAGATTGATAATTTGATACTCAGCATGCCTAGGCGTTGTAAGGCCTGTATTGCATCGTCTGGGAGACATACTCCGTATTAACCATGTACTGTTTTTTGTAAATAGGTTCTTTTTTGAAATTTGCTCCAGGGAGTAAAAATCGCAATTTTTGTTAATTATGTCAAACATATAGGATCTTTTTTGCTCTTTTTCTTTTGTTTAATAAATAGACTTTACAAATAAGTCAAATTTGTTTTGCTTCTCTCTCTCTCTCTTTGCCTGAACTTCATTATCCTTAATTTATGGACATGAGTGTACTTATAAATGTATCAATATTGCACAATGTGTTTTATAATTAATTTATAAATATTAAATTAAGATCAAATTCAATAATTACTAGTGGCTTCCATGGGCTTTACAGAGAAGTTTTTCCACAGACAAGGGAAAATTTAATATACATGTATATTGATTCTCTAAGGTCCAGTAGCGCACACACACACAGGAATTTTTCAAGGTGTGTGTGTGGGGGGGTCCGAGTTCAAAAGTTCACCATTCTTGTTTCATGCTGTTTTTGATTTTGTCAATTTTCGGAAACAAAACTTCAGTAAAAAACTAATTATTGAATAAATGATTAGCATTAATTAATAAAATTAATCATTAATAACAAATAATTAAATTTTATATGCTACATATTTAGAATTGTATTCAATCGGATAAAATATCAAGGGATTATGGGGGGCCGGACCCACTGCTAAGGTATTTTTTCTATATTTAGCTGATATCTCTATTTCGTCTTCAAAGTAACCACAGCAGAAAAGTTCTGTTTCACAAAGGTAAGATGTTGAAACTAGATGATTAGTCTTCAGAAGTGGATGATTGTGGGAAATTATAATATTTAATTTCATTAAAAATCCTCTTGCAATCTGTTCCATTACTTAATACTTATCCTGTTACTTAAATGCAACTTTTAGAAAATATCTAATACTTAAAAGTAACATATACAAAGTTTTAATACTTACCTACGCAACTTGTATGGGTTATAATTCAGGCAGGATTATAGCTTTAGCGTTAAGATACATTATTAGTGCATTCAGTTCACTGTTATCGCACGCAAGGGACGCGACGAGAATTGTGATAGAGAAGCGGGTCGCCAATCTTGAGAGCGTGAGAGGCACTGGCTTAAGGCATAACATTTTATGATGGCTTAAATTTTGTTCCAATAAAACAAACGAATGAAGAAATAAATTAACTTAAAATTTGTAAACAAAAACATGATACATAAAAATTAAAAATAAAATAAATAATGTACTTAAGAAATTATTATTATAAAATAAACAGAAAAACGGTTTATTAGTATCACAGAATCAATTTTCATCATCACTCTCATCAGTAATTACAGCTAATCAATTTTTGTCTCAAAGTTGGTAAAAATTCCTCTTCACTAGCTCTATTTCTCCATCACTACAAAAACTGTCTGATGTAGTTATAATTACCTCTCGATCTTGCAATTCTTTCATAATTTCTCTACAAGGAGCTAAAGAACTTTACAATTCGCTTTTAAATTATCAGCTAATTACTACTGAAGGGTCTTTTTCGATACAAAAAATTCATTTAATTCAATTAATTCAAGTTTATTGTCGTGTAATATTGAATCTGGGCTATAATAATTGCAAATTTCGTATTGTGTAACATCGAAACTGTGTCTTACAAGAATGCTCCGAACTTACACAATAGGTGGAACAGAGTGATAATCACGTAAATCGAATTCGCGTAAGTTGGGGTATAATTTGGTACATAAATACGCATAAGTTATTTTTAGCTATGCCGGATACGAAAGAAAATAATTTAGAAAAAAATGATTAATAAATGTTCGCGCACTTCGATAACTCGAATACAAAATCGCAAACCAAAGTTATTTCTATATAGAAAGTTCCATAAAATCTAACAAGCAGTCTGCCGAAACCCGCAAAATTTTCTCGTAGCCTGCTAATAATTTCTTAAACCCTTGCTTTGTTGAAAAAATACGTTCTTCGTTGTAGCTCGCATTTTCTAAAATTTGTACTAATTCTTTTTCAACTAAACTGAGGCCCGTCAAATGACCAACCGTCATTCGATCTTCTGATTGAACTGAGTCTACAGACTCAAGTTCTTCAATGTCTTGCTCTTACTCATACATTTTTATGGGTTTATCCATTGTAAGCTCCTGACTGTAGAAATCCAGCAGCTCTTGAACGTCATCACTAAACAGTACTGAAATTTTTTGCCTGACGAGATCGACAACTTCTTCAATTAAGTTACCAATTTCATTAGGCTCTGGTAATGGTTCCGCCTGAGTTTTAATGATGAAAAAAAAGTAAAAAAAGGAGAGAGGCGAATTGACGAGATTTGAAAATTGCGGAACTCCGAATTCGTATAAGTCGGGGGATTACTGTACTGTTTTATAAGACAAACGCGCGCGCGCTTGTAATCATGTATTTTACGCCCTTGCATTCAGTATGTCTTAATCGAAACCCAGTGAAGCAAACCAGAAAATTGCTGATGAACAATTCATATGTCCTATAAACTGGGACTGGGTGTATTTTCTTGAGACACATACAAGATTAAATGACCCACTTAATATGCAACAATGATATTAGTGCATCAAAATTATATGATGTACAACATCACGAGGAAACAAATCAAAATGGATGGTACTCCTGTTAGGAAGGCAATTTAAGAAAAGAATAACTACGACAGTAGATGCAAAAAAGGCGGCCCGCGAAACTTAAATTGTTAGAAATTGGCTCACGGTTGGAATTGAATTTCACATGCTTATTCTAGAGGTGGAATTTCTGTTTTTTGTTGCACGCATCCCATGGGTTGGAGTGTGGGAATGCCTTTTCGGGGGGAGGAAGAGGAAAATTTAAGGATTAGTGTAGTGAATTCTAATTAAAGATACGCTTGTATTTGAGTGGAAGGATGAGTATATGAGAGAATTCGAATCATCTCCAGATGAAATTAAAACCAATTGCCTAATAAGAGTGTACAAGTAAATGAGTACAAATTTTCAATTTTTTTCGCAGTCTTGTTTTATTTTAGTTTTGCTTCTTTTTCTAAAACGCAGGGAAATGGATATTATTTTATCACAATCTGTTAGGAAAAAGTAGTTTATATATATTATTTTCAATGCTAAAAAAGACATTTCTGACTGTTAGAAAACCAGTGTTCTCAGTATCGAGCAACTAAGATGAAATTTACGAAAATGAAATAAGGAACAATATGTAATTTTAAATAAAATTTCAATAAATTTTAAAAATATTTTAACATTTTATTACTTTATTATAATGTTTAAGCAAAATTCATATTTTAAAAGGAGTAGGAGATCACACACACGCTATAATATTCATAAGGGTCCAAACATGGAAAATGGCTAAGGTTCTTTGTTCTAAGTCAGTGACCTTCAAACTCTTTGTTCCATGGAGTCCGGAGTTCAACAAGGCATACCCAAGGGCTCGATGCATCAAAATTAGAAAAAAAACAAATAAAACGAAAAGAAAATTATAAAAATGTGTGCAAACTGGATTAATGTTGCTTATAGAATTTGTGAGTAATTACCATGAATATCGAACGCAGGTCACACTTCCTACAGAGAAATTCTGCGCTGGACAGCTCATATCTTAAGTAATTTCCTGATACTTTTGTTGCCTTTGCATTCATAAATTTGGGTACTATTACAAGAGATACTTTGGAAAGGATTAAGCTCAATAAAAGGAATATACATAGTATAATCCAAAAGTTCAGGGAATAAGGTGTAAGAAACCTAACCCTGAATAGTTCAAACCACTGAAGCATATCCATGTTCTAAGTAGTCCCTTTGGATGACGATGCTCTTTTGCCAGCATTCATATAACTTCTAGAAACACAGCTGGAAGCCATTTTACGTAACCTCTCGTAAGGCCTAGCTACTTTCACCTCATGTGAAGACACAAAGCGGTGTCCCATTAAATTTTTTTTCATTGATTGGAGCAGGTAAAAGTCAAACGGGGCTAAGTCTGGTGAATAGGAGGGATGAGGAAGCACCAGTGGCGCACACAAGGTGAGGAAATGAAGGTATGAAATGTTGGTATGAAATTGTATGAAATGTTGGCATGAAATGGTATGAAATGTTGGGGGTGAGGGAAAATAATGCGGCAGAATGATCTCGAGAGAAATACTCTTAGAAGAAAGCCATAGAAAATATTTCTCAATGCATGCAGCAACAAAGACAAAATATGAAAATAAGTTAAATACAGACCCGACAATTCACGCCAAAAATATATTCACATATACCCCAGTTATTAAACGCAATGGGAAGATGATATCTAGAGAGAGCACAAATTAATATTATTAATGAGCAAATTATATTCAATTTATATTCTAATTTTTTAAATAAACAATACAATAATTTTCTTTAATTTTCATTGCATAAAGTACCTATTACATGTTGATCTACTTTTTAAATATTATTTTAAGATGTATCCTTCTAATTTGTCTGTGTGTGATTCACCGAAAAACCTTATAGTTTTTAAGAATTCCATGAGTCTAAAAAGTTTGAAAACCACTGCTGTATGAGGGCCATTGGTGATGAGATGGCATAATTTAGAACAGGGTTTCTCAAAGTTTAATATTCGCGACCCAATATTCAATCAGAATTTTCATCGCGTCCTCCTCATACAATAACAATGTACTGAACTCTCTAATACTATACTTTAATGCTAAAACTGCGATAGGACTAACCTCTTAAGTGCCATTGGCGTGTAAGTGCTCTCAGCCAAAGCGTTTATTTCCCCGCACGTATATACACGTCTTTCCGAAGAAGAATCTTTTCTGTGCCCTGCTATTCATAAAATGATTCCGAAGGCTTTGGAATGCAATAAAAGGACCTTGACAATTTTTGTGAAGGATTTACTTATTTCAGATTATTTGCTTCTTTATTCCTCCCTCCACCCCAATGCAATGTGCATCCTATACGTTGCGCGAACTGTGTAAATTTTAATCGCAGTTATTAAACTTGATAAATGATAATTTTTGTATATAATTTTGTATATAGTATTGTTAAATTAATTATAAAATACATTGTGTAGCACTGATACATTTATAAGTGTAATATATCAGTGTAAATGCGTGTTTTATTTTTTATCATGTCAGAACATATTTTTGTTTACTTTTCGTAAATTAATAATTTTTTTTAAATGATCTTTTGTTTTCTACTTTTTAATATGCTCGCGTCCCTCTCGTAGAATTGTCACGCCCCCCCAAAAAAAGGCTTGCCTCACAGTTTGAAAAAACGCTAATTTAGAGCCAACACAAGGCAATAAGAATACCAGCTAATCAACTCTCCCATCACATTACACTAGGTGTGGACATGAAGGACAAGTTGAATTTGATTTTCATCGTTTCCCAGTATCCCCCACTACAGATCATTTGATTCCATCAGAACTTAAGCTAGAGATATGCTTTTTATTCAGGGATGAGTTCTGTTCTTCAAATTTGCTTACAAGTTATTTCACTGAGAGCAACCCTAGTAAGATCGGGTTGACTACAGGACGTCCTTTCAGAACTGAAACATCTTTGTTCAAAATGCTGTGATTTTTTTTTTGTAATGTCATTTCTTTTATTGCACTGTTTTTCGTAGATTCTAATTTGTGTCAACTTCTCTAATAACAATATATTAACTATTTCAAATTTTAAAAAGAAAGAAACAGAGATTGTTTTGATAAACTGTCACCAAAAGTTCCCATAACCCAAACAATGTAGTAATTTCTAGACGAACGAACACTAATCAAAGTATTCATAAAAAAATAAATAGATAAATAAATAAAAAAACAATGCACGACAAGGGATTTGGGAAAAGAATGGTAGAAGAACCCTTGCATATCCTTCCATGTTTTCCAACACAATTCGGAGGTGTTTAGCACCGGAACTGGAGTCAATGCGCAAGAGAAGCAGCGAGCAAATCGAAAAAACTAAAAATAAACAACCAAAACGAAAACTCGAAGAACAAGTTCCACGGCCGCCATGCGATTAAGATTCCAGGTAGAATGTCTCCCCCTCTCCCATCTCCTGCTACCTGCAGCACCTCGAAGCCGAAGGAAACTTCGACATTAGTTTACAAGAACTCGACGGCCAGGTTCGGACACGACCCAAGCATACATCTTGCCTTAACCTCCCATCGTGTATCTCTTTGGATTACATCGATATTTGAAATACGTGATCATGGTGTCGGTGTGCGCGCGCTGAGGATTGTGCGCTCCACATAAAGCTTATTTATTTTTTTAAAAAAACTTATCCTCTCGTGTGCTTTTGTGTTTAAGAAACATGGAACTTAGGAGCTTGTTGGGCTCCATCCCTCTGTGGATCGTCTGGATCGTGGTGTTTGTTGGATTAAATTTTCAACGCGCCGAGGTGAGTGTACCTTGAGATTTTTTTTCCTTTACCATTTTCAGGTTTTTGAAAACTAGTAATGGTATTTCAGCAGTGGTAATGAATTAAAAGGCTTCAGCCATCTTTTAAGACATAATTCTCCATTCTCGGTTATTTATTCATTTATTTTAATACCAGGGTCACATTTGTGAATTTAATTAGTATGATAATTAAATTTTTAGATTTTTCTATGGATAAAAAACCTTGGCAAAGGAGAGTTGTTTTTATTCGCTGCAGCTATTTTTTTTTTTAAAAAAAACTCTAACACTTTCTTCTCACTTAAATAATAATTCTAATGGTATATTATTTTATTTTAATTAATAGGCTTTTTCGTACTATCAAATCTGGAAGGATATGTAGCATTGTTACAACACAGGATATAAAATTTAAAAAGCTGTTTTTATACAAAAAAATAAATAAAATAAAATATTTTCATTAGTTTCTTTATTTTTATTATCTATTTTTAGTGAAGATTTGTTATTTAGTCATATATTGATGTTTGAAATAGTAGAGTTTAACTATTAAACCCTGAATTGGTTAAAAACTAAGCATTAGAATGATTTACGGAAACGTAAATTATTTTTATTTAAATAGACTTTGAAAAACTCATTTCATTAATGTTCTGGATCTTTTCTCTGTACGATCCTAATAGTACACGCACTCTCCTTGTTTCATTTTTAAATCCTCTGCTCGTAACAAAAATTAACTTTAAAAAGTTATTAAGATTTATTTTTGAATATTTCTCTTCAGCACGGTCATTGAAATTATTCCTTTTCCATTACAAGTTGTTTGACTCAAATTTTCTTTAGACAAAACCTTGTAGCTTAATATTTGAATCTTCCTCTCTCTCTCATTTACTAACATTTTTTTTTTTTTTTTTTTTTTTTGCTTTTCATGGTTTTCAACACATTTTTAATACATTTGCTTTTTTTATATTGTTTTCTCTTTTTTTCAGAAAATATTAATCTCAATTTTGTTTAACTTTTATTTGTAATTCATGAAACATTTAAATAAATTCACGAAAAATGGTAAAATTCTTTAACAAAATTAAAAACATTTTAAATTCACTTTTTAACTGTCTCCGACATCGCAGACAAAATACATAATATATTTTGTTTAAATTGAACAACCAATAATTCTAATAATACAAATTTGGGAACTATATTTGGTTTGAAATATGACTTATAATGGTGTGTGTTCCAAAATATAAAAGCAATGAATTGTGGGAAATGAATTCTGGTTGCAAAGAAAGTATAGTAATAAAGAGAGAATCATTTAACTAGTTAGAATCCATGTTTTGCTTACATTCCGAAAAAAACCAGACTTTATAATTTGGAAAAATTAGGAGCAGTACAAACAATTACTTTATTGTAGTTAAACGTTGTGGACTGTTTCTGATTAAAATTCTTCTGGAGTAATATGTTGAAAACAGTTATTCATTAAACCATCCCAAATTGTAAGATCTCTCAACAAAATAACCTTATGAAATAATAATTTTTTGAAATCAAAAAGAAAATGCGTAACAAAAAAAATACATATTATTTCTAAGGATTTGCTGAATTTTACTTTCGTTAAATCAATGCTAATTTAGTATTAAAAAGAAAAAACAAAACAAAAATTTATCTAAAAAAATTGTGAAATAAATTTAATTAATGTCTTTTTTTATCGCTTATATCAGATAATTTCATTTTGGGAAAGTGTTTGAAGATAACATTAAAAAGTTAACTATTATTATTTGAAAATCATCAAAAATTTAAAAATTTTCTGGTTTTTGTGGAAAAAATTTAGTATGTTCTATGAATATATATAAATAATTCCTCAAATCTTTAACAGTACAAAAAAAAAATTTTGTGAAAATTTTTCTGATTCTTCTCTTTTTAAAAAATCTTTATAAAATTTATTCTTCTACCTAATTAGAGTATACATATATTTCATGTAACACTTTTATAGTTTTAGTATAACTTAAGTCGAATATTTGAATCCAATTTTTTTTTCATTTCAACCTTCAAACTAAAAAATTTTAATAGTGTTTTACCCAGAACTGTCTGCCTTTTCACGCGTATATATTGCTTCTCACTTTTTTTTTTATAAATATTATTGTTAGTGATTATTTTTCATGGTGTATTCAACCTACCCATTTAAGATGGATATTACAGCCAGAAGACAATTTCCAAGAATCCCATTTGCACTTTTTTCTTGCGAGCTGACCCTCACTGCACTTAGCACCACGAAGTGCAACCCCGCCATTTGCAAGTCTCTTGAGTGGCACTTGCAGACGGACTTCGTCTTTGCTAAAGGTTTATTTCCATTATTTATAAAGATGCAGCGCTTCCCAATCCTCGAGGAGAAACGCGTTTTTCAAGAGAAGGTTTTTATTGTGGTATCGTTTTGTAGAAATCATATAAAATTATGTGTGAGAAGAATAAATTCCCCTTAGCAAGAAAAATTGATTCCAAAGTAATAATTAATATTTAACTAAATAGTCGATTAACTTTATTACAATTCAATTTTCCCTAGGTGGCCACGGTAGCCGAGTGGTATAGGTATCGGATCGTGGCTTGCCTTGTCACGAGTTTGAGCCCAGTTCCACTAAAGACCCGCCGTGCAGGGCAGCGATGTACGTTAAATCTGTCGAGAGCTGAAACATCCTCCCGTTGGTGTGGTGTGGTAGTTAGGAGAGGGGGTGCCAGCTCAGGTGTCGTCCACGTCCCTTGACCATGGTTCAAAATGACGTGGTCCGTCGCCAAAAGCCCTCGTGTAGCTGAACAGTGCGATGTTAATATTCAATCAATCAATCAATTTTCCCTAGAGGTCTTTTGATGAGATACCAACACCGAAAATTTTTTACTTAGTCATTAATAATTATTAAACGGCAAAGTACCTGGAGGAACAGAATGGGCGAATTCAAAACTTTCTCCTCTTGATCCTGCTGGATATATACGGCTAATGAGTAAAAATGAACATCAAGTAATTCAGAAATTGGAAAAAAATGCTCAATCATTTACATAAGGAAGAGCATTAACTGATTAGGATGTTAGTAAAATATTATTGCAACATATATAATAAACTATTGTATTGCAAAGCTTCTGTTAACAAAAAAGAAAAACATTCTGAAACTTCTCTTAAAAAATATTGTCAAAATTAGAATAATGAAAATCTATGTTTTTTCTTACTATTTTCTCCATCACTTTCAACACCGACGTCAATAAATCTAAGGGCTATCCATCATTTTGGAAAGAATATCGCGGAAAAAGAACAATAATCAATGAACCGGAAACACAATTTTGGAATTCTTTTTCGTAGTTAAGATGTGGTCGCGATAGTTTTGTAGTATATGTCACAGACTCGTGGCTGGTATGTCATGGGTTCGAGCCTCGTATCGCTGAAGACCCACCATGTATGGAAGTGATGCGAGTTAAATCTGTCGAGGTTCAAACATCCTCCTGTTCGGGAGTTGTGGGAGCTAGGAGAAACATGGTACAAGCTCAGGTGTCGTCCTCGTCACTTGACCATGGTTCAAAAGGACGAGGTCAGTCACCAAAAGCCTTTGTGCAGCTTTATAGGGCGACGTAAATGAGACTCTCGTTCTCTCTCCCTTTTTCATACAGTTAAGATATCCTTTCGAATTTTCATTATTCTCCTGTTCCACGGATGTCTTACACGTGACATCCATGCTTTGAACCATTAGATATGACATTGCTTTCAAACAGTAGATATATCAATATATTTATAGACAATAATACTATTTTCTCGTGTTTTGAATTAGGTATTGAATGAATTCACACCAAATTGAGTCTGCGATTGAAAGTGTACATTAATCTTTCGAAACATTGGGAAATTTATTACAGGAAAAGAAATTAATTTAAAAAGTGTGCGTAATAGCTTGGAAAATTAAAAGTTAAAACGGGCCTACAAACAAACTTTGAGATTTATCTGAACTTAACATAATTTTTACAGAAATACAAATTCTTTCGTGGGAAAATGTCATAAAAAAGAGTAATAATAAAATGTATGTCCCCCCTCCCTTTTATCTCTTCTCTCAAATCATTTTTAATGTTCGGTCAAGCCTTATTAATATACTCAAGTGAGTGAATATCAATGCAGTACTATAAAGCTGCAAGAGGGCTATTGGTGACGGACCTCGTCATTTTGAACCATGGTCAAGCAACGAGGACGATACCTGAATTGGACACCGCTCTCCTAACTTCCACACCACATCAACGGAAGGACGTTTGGGCCTCGACAAGTGTAGCCTGCATCCGCCCCCTCTGCACTGTGGTTAATATACTCAAAACCAATATGATGAGAATGCAGGGTCTGATATTCCAATTTAAAGACATTCTTTAAGTACAAATTCTTTAAGTACATATTCGTACAAATAGGTACTTCCAAACTGTGGGATAGTTTCTTATTCGAATTCTTCAAAACCCAGCGCAAACGTCAGTAAAGTTTATTTTCACGTTTCATATTACTTCAAATTTTACCTTCATATCTTGATAAGCAAGTTGAAACCACAGATAGCCTGATTGGTCTCCTTGGTTTCAGTATTGTGAACTTGGAACATGCTAGATTAAAAGCAGGACCTTAGAAATGATGACGCCTTTAGTCTCATTCCGTGGTCAAATCATATTACTCTCACCAAACAAACTTCGACGCAATGCTTTTATCGCCAATCAAAAATACTGATATGGGGTGCTTTGTTGACGGTATCGTGGATCCAGGTGATAGCTTTTCTTGAATTCAAAATGTGACATACCTTTAACCTGGAGTGATATCCCCTTCCAAACCCCTCCTTCCCATGTTTTCTGTGTGAGTCATAAGATCCAGAGATTCACAATCGTATCCCTCAAAAGACCTTGCTACCCCTTTTCAGATGGGAGAGGGGAAAGGATTATTATCTTTATCTGCCTAGGTCGTAATAGCATCTATAGTGTTTATCTACCCCCTCCAACCACTGCAAAAATTTCAAACTTGTACCCCTTGTTTTGGCTTGGTTATTTGAATAGACAATTGGGAGAAATGTTGTGATTCATTATTAATTATCATTTTATAATTAAGACATTCACATTTATATATACTGTCAAACTGTTTATTAGATATTATTTTATTCGATACATCATCATTTTGTCACAATTAATGTTTTAATGTGCAACATATTCTCGCTCTAAGCTACTGAGATGGACTACCGTCATATTAGTATATGACGCCATATTAATTTAATAAACGGGTCTTCAACCTTTCACGCGTGAGGGCCAAATTAATCAATTTACAATGATCCGTGAGCAACATCATTAAATTCACAGTGACCCTCGGGCTACACGTCTGTCAAAAAAGTATTGTTGTCAAGAAATTTATATCTTTCTCTCTCTCAATATATATGTCGGTTACAAAAAATTTAAACGGAAGACGAATTAAAATACTTGGCAAAGTTGTTAAAGGTGAGTCCACCTTTTTTCCGAAAATTTCTTCGATTTTACGCATAGTCAAATTTATATATTTAAAATTATTTAAGATACTGTGAAATTTTTGAACAATTCGTCATTTTCGGTAAATTTTATCTCAAAAAGATATCAAACGCATCAGTGAAACGTTTTAAATATCAAGAATAAAAGAAAATGTCGTTTTTCACGAGGAAAAGCAGAGAAGGCAAGTTTCTTAAATTGTCTCAAATTCAAACGAGGGGTCACACTAAAATACCTTCAGCTGACCACTAATTGAGGACCCTTAGTCTAATGAATTGTTTAAATGGGAAATAAAATGTATAAACGATAGTTATAACAAAAATTCAATCGAGTATTCTTTTCAAGTACATCATTTCTCGAGGCAGCAGATGAGAAAAGATAAGGAATCTAAATATGTTTAAAACATTAACAACGTATTAAGTCGAATACCGCATCATCCATTTCGTCGACTGAAGGGTGATACTTGTTTCAGTTCATTAAGCAACAACGTCGCTTGCCCTCGCAAAGTGGGACAGACCTCGATAGGCTGCGGGCAGTGGGGGTGGCCTGTGCACACATCACCTCTGGAAGGAGACGCCTTCGGTTTTGGAGCTTTTACCCGTTAGTACGGAGGCAGAAGTTGCCGACGTGATAATTATGTAGAGTGCCGTTTAGTGGAAAACTTCCAATTTGACTCAGTGACTTCGATATATATATATATATATATATATATATATATATATATATATATATATATATATATATATATATATATATGAAACTTATTTCATATTTTTAATTTTAATGAACGTCGCATTACAACTTCGAAACGCGGTATGAAGGTATCCGACTACTTACAACGTTTTTTTTAAAAAAAGGAAGATATGGAGACTTTTAGATTTAATTAGTACATTTTAAGAAAAAAAAGACTAAAATTAAGAAGAGAAAAATAAATTATTACTAATAAAGTGAGAAAAAACCGTAAAAAGTGACAAAAAATTACATAAACGGGACCCGCTCTTGACAAATAGTAAATTAACAAATTCTCAATTTGGATGTATTCTTTTGCTATTCCTTTTTGAAATGACCTTCAGGATAAGAGATATTTTAATTTTGACAAAAAAAGTCTTTTATCTGAGTTATTATATGAAATTGCTTAAAAAACAATGATTATATTCACATAAAGAACTGTAAATTTTGTGATAAAACAGTGATTGATAAATCTGAAGGATAAAACACTTCTACTGTTACACAGAACATACACAAAAACTTTCAGCAAATTATTTTAAAAAGTTCTTGAGACCAATCGCTGTCCCTGTTTAACCTTTACGAAAAAAACAAGTTTTGAGTAAAACCCATTTTAAAATTTGACATCTTATGTAAAGTTATGACATGTTCTTTTACTAAAACACTTGTAGTTTTTATTCTAATGAATGAAAAATAAAAAACTTGGTATTTTTATAAGCTAATAAGATGGCCTATGAAATAAAATCATAAAAGAAGTTGTCAATTTATTTTAAAAAAATTTACAATTTTAGGGTAGTTGGATACCTTAAAGGTCGTGGAATCCCATTGGTTGCGACAGTTCACAAAGCTGTTCTACCTAACGAGGAGAGTGCAAGGTCATGGGGTCACTTAATTAGTTCCAATTTTGTAGGATGGTAGACTTAGTTTCCCTGTTGATGAAGGTATACGGTTATAGGGTCCACTACTCAATAATCTTTTAGATATCTGCGCAATTGAAGATGCAAGTCACACTCAAAATACAAAGCAGCCGCGCGATGCTTATGCAACAATACTGCACTAATTTTATGCACGATACGCTTTTCGAAATTACGTTCATTTGCTTTTTTGACAAGTTTCACCATTGTATGGACAATGAGGGGTAAGAAACTAGTCACGCGTTTATACTAATTCTGTTAATCTGATAAATGCTTTATTTATTGTTTCCTTTCACAATTTATTTGGGGGCCGCGATATCAAGGTATCGGATCGTGGCTGGCATGCCAAGAGTTCGAGCCCAGTACCGCTAAAGATCCACCGCGTAGGGGAGCGATGCCCGTTAAATCTGTCGAGAGCTCAAACGTCCTCCCGTGGTGTGATGTGGTAGTTAGGAGAGGGGGTGCCATCACAGGCGTCGTCCTCGTCACTTGACCCTGTTTCCAAATGACGAGGTCCGTCGCCAAAAGCCCTCGTGTAGCTGAACAGTGCACTGTTAGTATTCGCTCCCTCATTCACAATTTATTCTGACGTGGCGCAATTGTTCACGTGGTGAGGAAATTAGGGAAGTATCAGCTCTCTCAAATGACATCGTCCCCTGATCTAGATCCTTTAGATTTGGAATACCATTAATCTAAAATCCTTTTACAAAACCTTCTCCTGTTCTTCAGTTAGTTGGTTGCCTTAGGATTTTAGATCACCTTATAAAACACAACCAGGGGCTAGCTTAAGTTAAGCATTTCATTCGCTTAATAATCGTTGAATATCCTCAAATGATGTAAGAAATAAGTCTCATTAAAATACTTAAACACATTTAGAAATAGTAATTGGGTTTTAAAACTTCTCTTCTCAGCAATGGCTCAGTAATTTCATCCTTCTTTTAAAATATAAGCTCAGACTCTGTATGTTTTTAAAAAGCTTTATTTAATCATCTTTAGTACATGTATAGAAGGAAAGTATGTTAAACCACACACACACACACAAGGGATTCTATTTGTATCATGGGTTAAATTTTTCATATTTTAATTCCACTACACATGTATTATTTTTTCCCCTCCTTTTCTCGTGATTCGCGCAAAGATTTAATTTTTACAAATGTAAAATTAACTATATCTCACTTTATAGCTCAGGTAAAATATTTATAGAACTTATTTGTGATTCAAATTTAAGCATTTTAACATTTTATATATTAGTTTTTAAAGTGTTTTAGAATCCCGGGAGATTTTCTTGCATTTTATTTCAAAAGGAATGTCCATTGGCTGCTTCAAGCTTACAGAAAATAAGATAAAAAGAATGTGTGTGTGGATGTTTATAATGGACCACTCAATTATAAACCAAGGTTAAGTGACACACATGAAACCTGAGCTAGAATCCCCTCTATAAGCTACCACACCCCGCCAACGGGAGGAGTATGAGCTACGTCATATTTATCGTGCCGATTGGGTGGCGTAGTTGGTTTGTCGCCTTCTGCACCTAAAGTTGCGGCTTCGACCGCGGCTCAAGTCGGTGGATTTTCATAATGCAGAAAATCGACAGCGGCCATGTCGTTTGATTACGCGGCATGTAAAATATCCTTTGGAGTGCCCGTTTGGCTTGGGTGCCCTCGGCAAAGTTCAATTTCGCATCGTTAGAGCTCAGGTGCCTCCCTCTGTGGAGGAAACTGGACATCCAAATTATTTGCGACAATTTGTATCGCCTATAGGGTGCAGAAATAAAAAGTGATACCAGCTCCTGGGGAAGGAACTAGGTCTTTAAATATAAAAAATATCAATACGCATCCCCATTAGAGAGAAAAAAACATTTATCGTGCATTAGGGTCTCAACACGATGGGTCTTCCATGGCACGGTGGCTACTACCTCTTGTAGTAGCCGCCGTTAAAGATCCGTTCGTGATTGATTGATACTCGTGATGATCCTAAGTCTACCTTCCTCCGAAAAGAAAATAAAATCCTCGCGGCCGAAAATAAAAAAGGATTTAACTCAATCATTGCATTATTTATTAAATAAATATTTGCTCCAATAAAAAAAACCAAAAGTAAACCTCTATATGATGAATCAGCTGACAATTATATAAATATAACTAAGGTATATAATGTACAAGTTGCGACTGCACTTGAATCAATGGGTGAGTCATCTTTATATAATTCAATTGCATTATCTTCCACAAAAACAGCCTCACCTCTCTCTCTTTTAATATTTTCTGTGATTTATATAATCTCCATCTTGTTCTTTCTCAGTCGATATTCTTCGTCAGTAGCCATCTTGTAGCTTCGAAGTGCGGCACGAATAAACAATCAATCATGGATTCCCTTTTTTATTTCATGCCCCATTGGAGAGCTTGTCGTATCTGTAGGATAGAGAGCTCGAAGGGTTCACTAAAGAACCACCATGTAGAGGGGATACCAAGTTTAATATTTCAAGGCTCTATAGCAGTGATTCTCAACTACTGTGCCGCCAAATTCATGAAGTGTGCTGCCAAATTTTAAAAAATTATTAATTATTCTCAGAGGGGAAAAAGTAAAATTCGGAACCGAATCATTCAGCCTTTTCAAAGAAATAAATACACCACTAATATCTTTAGTTTATCATTCCTTCGTGTATAGATGGCTACAGATAAGAGAGTGAGTGAAGATTAACGTCGCACTGTTTAGTTACACGAAGGCTTTTGGTGACGGACTTCAATTTTGAATCATGGTCAAGTTAAGAGGACGACGCCTGAGCTAGCACCCCCTCCAAACTACCACACCACATCGACGGGAGGACGCGTGAGCTCTCGACATATTTAATATGCATCGGTCCCTTACACGGTGGGTCTTTAGGGTTACTGGACTTGGAATTTATGACATGCCAGTCACGATCCGATATCTTGACCACTAGGCTACCACGGCCACATATTACAGATAAATAAAATTCTTTTAAACTCTTATTTCATTATTATTGTGGGGCCAAATTTTGAAACTTTTAAAAGTATACCCCAACAAAAAGAAGGCCGAGATTCATTGATCTACAGTCTTCCCGTTGGCATGGTGTTAAAGATTAGAGTGAGGAGTCAGCTGAGGTATCGGTCTCGTCAATAGACCATTGCTCCAATTTACCAAGTCCGTCATCGATAGCTTCGTAATGCGATGTTATGTAGCCGTGGTAGAAAAAGATTAAACTTACGAAATGGGTGGCGTGTCATGAGTTCGAGTCCTGGTGCCACTGAAAACTCTCCTAAAGGCTGATGCGTATTAAATCTGACACGGCTTAAAGTCTTTCCTTTAGCACGATGTGGAAGTACGGAGAAGGGATAGCTAGCTCAAAAGTCGTCCTCATATGACCTCTGTTCAAAATTACAAAGGCCGTCACCAATTGCGTTACTATTGATGTTAATTAGCACACACGCAGTAAGATGTTGATAAATAACCAAAATCATTCAGCCCATTTAAGAAGTTTATACAGATTTTAAAAAAATACAGTTTATCTCAATTCCTAAGCCGTATGCATTTAACATCGGTAAATGAATGTGACCTCTTTAAAAAATGTTTCAGCAGAATAATATAAAATAAAGTTACGTGAAGTAAGAAAAAAATAAACAAAATTTTCTCAATTTTAACTCATTAAAGCTTATATCTGATCATCTACTTCAATTTCTGTAATAAATGGTTATCTTCATTCGATGTAACCGAATTAAGCTTTTTTTTTAAATTCTGCATTTCGATTTTGCGTAGATCAAAGTGTTACTTCGAGCGATCAAACCAGTGACCAGTCGAACAAAGATCTTTTCTTACGATGGATCTCCTTGACGCAACCCGAAACCAGTTAAGAACCTTTAAGGCTCTTAGCTTATCATCCGCATCTTGTCATCGCCGGAAAGAATTTGTCCTTCAGGAAAGATTACTAAACGTTTGTTCCACTGAATCCATTCTCGTGTCGATAGAACCAGAGATTCCTGTTCCTCAGCTTCACGCCTTACGTAAAAGTAACGTCTTCAGTTGTAAAAGACAATGATGTGAAAACCCCATTGAGCTCAAAAGGATGTCTGATGCTTATTTCAGTACTTCTTAGCTCGAGTCTATGCAATTGACTTTTTCCCCCCAAGAGACTATAAAAACTACAGAGATAGCTAAAATTGTGAAACATTATGGTTGAGGAAAGTTGTTGTTTCTATAATACAAAAAGTAATTTTCAAAACAACCAATAAGATATCGATAGCCGCGATGTAAATTTTTTATATTAATCTTTTAATTCGAGGGTAACATGAAGAAAACATGTTTAAAAGATTTGTGTTTTTTTATCTAATAAGTTTAACACTTTAACCCCAAATTTAACAAATATTTTTGAAAGATAATTAGTAACTTCCTAACTATGTTAAATTTGTTCGCTTATTAAATTTTTCCTATCTGTCTGTTTATGCTGCAATCAGAATCATTCACCTCAACATGATGACTGTTAAATGACGTGGTCTACACTTGAGCTGGCATCCTAACTCTCGGCAACTCTCTATGTTCTCACTCACTTAAGACTTAAATGGCAAATGTAACGTGAACCAGCCCTTCTACACGAACATTAATCAAACCTGTGGCTCAACTACCAACTACGAATTCGATGTCAAGCCTAAAACCCTTGTCTGTTGGCAGAACAAGGGCTTAGGCTTATTTTCTCCAAAGATTTGTCACATGGATTGATAATAGCTTTTGTTGCTCAACATCCTACAAAATCTGAACTGAAATGAATGTTTGATTGGTTTGTTAATCTACATGAACTTAAAGAAGTTTGTCGCATGTTAAATACATTTTGCGTTCGTAGTGATGCAGTTCAATGTACAAATATTATGTGTGCAATGCAAACCTGAGCTAACCGTGTTATTCTGGTTGGTAGAGCAACAAACTCGTAACCAATGAGTTGGGGAGTTTAGGCTTTGTAAATCAAATAAAAACTCCGTCTTATATATAAGCTGATAGAGTATAATGTCTTCACGTTGGTATGGTGATGGAATCGATAGTAGATAACTCAAATTTCATCAAGATCTGGTGAAACATAATGCTGTTTTAGGCATGCTAGAGAATAGAAATAAGCCATTAGAAAAGTTAAGCAATCTAGTTCAAGGTTATCTTTATCATCTGACTAATCGGACTATTGCAGATAGTACACTACGCTACTCTAAGACAATATTTATCGAAGTAAATAAGTTAATCATAAGTACTTAAGATGTATTTTTTATGCACAGTATATTGTTTTTCAGACATATCAGGATTTCAAAAGATGTAATCGTGAAAGTGATTTAAGTTTAAAGAGAAATTAGATTTCCACAAGTATCTCAGCTTTTTTTTTCTTTATTTCCCTCAAATATTTGCAAAAATTCTTGCCTGGTTCCTTATATTTTTTCATTTGAGTTTACATATGGCAATACTTTGAACATAATAATTTTTTAAAAAATACCCAAACATCACAATTCAAAATAGAACGTTCATCTCCTTTTACAGTTTTTAGTGCGGCTTTTATTCAATTCCAAATGGAGCCCCTACTTGTGATTTATTTTCCTTGTAGAAATAACTATTATATACCGAAATACATAATTAATGTCGTCAAAATGAATGAATATTTATCAATATATTTATTGCTCCATGTGAATTCATGACTTTTGTAAGTCCTAGATATTTTAAAAATAAACGAATGATTCAAAGCAACATACATCAAGTTTTCTTGATGAGAGATGAGAAAACAGTTGCTCCTTTGGGAAGATGTTTCTTGCTCCTCCATATTACGTAATTATTTACTTTTCCAGACCTTTGTAAAGACGCCCCTCAGACAGTAGACACGTTGGTTTCCAATAAAGCATGCCCCAACCTACAGAACCTGACCCATAAAGTAGAGTTCGCATTTATTCAAAAGCTATAAATTAATTAATGGACTTGTTTCTGAGATGTGAACTCGAAAAAAAATCAAGGGGAGATTTTTTTCTGTTAAAAAATAGCTCGTTAGCAACGATGCGTTTATTATTATTTATTTATTTTTGTTGAATCCTATCCAATTTGGAACTCCCTTTTTTGAACGAGATGTGCATGACGGCAGCTCAAAAGGCTCTTTTTCAGCCTCGTCACGTCAACTTCTCATTGATTTGCATAAGAAATGACTGGAAAATGTCTGTTCTTTTTCACAATAAAGGGTTTTCGGGATCATTAAAGTAATAATCCTTTTTGAACTTTTTAACTTCATTATATATGTAAAATAATTCATGTTCATGTATAGCACCGCGAAACGATTTCAAAAATCAGCAGTATCTTAAGAAGGAGGTGAATTTATAAGAAATATTTAACTTTTTAAGCGGTCAATTGGTCTGCCAAAAATGTTCCAAGAAAAAGGGTTCATTTTCTTTGCATATAACTAAGCATCTACTACTTAACACAGAAAGCGAAAATGAAATAATCTAGCTTTTATTTTAAATCTTTCACACTTTTTTTTACAACTGTGGAACACATACCGTAAAATGCGGCGTATGACGCGCAGTTTTAACACCAAAAATAAGATCGAAACTTAAGGGGGCGCGTTATACGCCGGGAATAAAAACGATAGCTTTAAAAATAACAAAAGAGAAGAGCATAAAGAAAAAATGTGCTTCTATACGTATCGAAATACTGTTTATTTAAAAGAAACAACCCTTATTAACCAAAAGAGTTGTAGTTCTAGAAGTGTACTGTTTTTTTTCAAACGTCTGGAATAATACCTCGAATAAATGACTTCAAAACATAAGAGCAATGTATACTAATATTTCAATTTCTTCGTAAAAAAGGAAGCGCGCGTTATACGGCGAATATACCTAAAAATTTAAAAAATCAGCTTGAAAGTATAGGTGCGCGTTACACGCCGGATTTTACGGTAATCCCTTAAATACTCGCTTTTTTTATTATACTCTCCGTATGCTTTAAAGAATGTTCCATATATCTTAAAAGAATGCATATCATAATTACGAAAAAATTTCATATTTGGATCTCTTTTTCAAACGGTTAAGAGTTTCGTGTGTGTGTGTGCATATATATATATATATATATATATATATATATATATATATATATATATATATATATATATATATATATATATATATAAACTCTCAATTTGAAGCATGGTCTAATATTAAGTAGGGCATTTTTTTTGTAATGAGATAGATATAATATCGTTTTTTTATCGTCTTTCCATTTTCATTTCTTTTCTAGTAACAAATTGCAGACTGCCTTGCCAATTTATTTTCATTATCGAATATTTTCAAGAATCTAAATTCCTGCCTTTAACGAAAAATTTCCGCCTTCACCACAAAGAAAATCCCGGATGAGAAGTCTTCCGTACCATGGACATACTCTGCATCTCTTAAAAACATAGCACTAATAATCTCCAAATCAGAATGTAAAATGCGTACAAATCAAACCTCGAAAGAAAAGAAAATATCAGTGCCCGTATGCTGCATGGGCAAACCGGTTGGGGCCATCTTTCGGTAGCCCGTACAGAGTTCGGGCAAACCAGTTAAGGGGTTAAACTAGAAGATCCAGTTGTGATTTCGCATTTAAATTCTTCCATTATTCAAGATGAACTATTTGACTCTGTGTGATCTGTACATTTCTATCCACTAAATTATAAATTCTCTGTACAGTCTTGGTGCTTGAAAATGTGTGGTCGCACGAACCCAACCATCATCGCGAACTCGTGGCTGGGGTTAATTCAGTGAAATCTTGACTTCAAGTCCTGATGCCACTTAAGACCCACCGAGTAGAAAGACTGATTCACGTTAAATCAGTCGATACTCAAAGTGCTCATGTTGAGGCGGTGTAAAAGTATGGAGATGGAGTGCCGTCCTCGGTATGATTCTCGTAGCTCAATGCCATCTCGCCACTTCACTGAGATTCAAAATTGTGTCATTCGTTTTCAATGAGGGTCGTTTTTCTTTGAAATTTGATACAAATAAACAATCGGTAATTCAACTAACTTTTAGGGATACCCATTTCGGTACCCATTATTTGCCATTTTGAATTCTGGAGCGGTGTGTTTAATTTCCTAGAATATTGTAAAATTTTCCATTTCAAAACGAAATTAGAGTATTGAATTCAATTAGTATATTTAATATATATCAGAAAAGAATATAATGTAACAAAAGCTATTGAACAATAAAATTTTTCCTACGATTTTGAAAATATTTATAAGTTTGTGGTTATTATATAATATATAAGATAATTGTGTGAGAGAGAGATTTTAAAAAGTTCTCCTTATAAAATAAGAAGAAAAAAATAAAATTGTTTAAGATCCTTCATGTTTTGTTCTTTTGAATGTAGTTTGGGAACGTGGTAGCCAATTGGCCCCAAACACGGAGCCAACTTGGCAGGGGTTTGAAAACGGGTGCCACTGAAGACCCGCCGTGTAAATGCACTTTGAATCTGTCGAGCTCAAAGTCCTCCCGTGGGTGCTGTGAGGAAGTTGGGAGGAGGGAGTGCCAGCTTCGGTTTCGTTCTCGTCACTTGACCGAAGCTCAAATTACGAGGTTCATCGCCAACACAGTTCTCGTGTTACCTCATGGTGAGACACAAATATCGCTCTCATTCGTTCGGATGTAATTTATCGCATTCAAATTCTGTAATAAAGCATTCTAAAAATCAGAAATCAATTCTTGTGACTTGAAAAAGCTCTACAAATTAATTTGTAATGAGGCGTCATGTATTTCAAGAACCAGCATTTTACTGAATCTTCATTTTCTTACAGGTAACCTACTTTCAAGAAACCCAAATCCAAACTTATGAATAAGGCGATGAATATATAAAGAATTTATAACGGGTATTTATAAATAGTTTAAAATCATTTAATTAATAATTCAATAATTTACATCTCGTGAATGTACCGACCTCACGAAATATTAGTCACGCTGGAATAGATTCCATATTAAGAATGCTTCCTCTTCCAAAATCCGAGATAGAGGCGCGATTTTCCTTCTCAATTGGACCGCTGTCTATTTTGATCAAACGTATTAACGAGGCGCGCGTGAGAATTGGAATACTTCCTTCCGCTTGCTCACTCCCCCTTTCCTGCTTTTTCCCCCAGTTAGAAAATAAAAAGTTCTGAAACGAGTTTTCCAGAGACATTTTATTCAGATGATTTATTCGCGAAGACCATTGTAGAAGGAGAACTTGGCCCCACGAACTTTGACTGATGGTTTCCCATTGTTCGCGGGAACCCTTAAAAAAGATCTCCCAGAAAACAATCGAGGTTGTATCCTTAACATTGAAACGGAAAGATGGGATCAGGAGATATCTTTTATAGTTCTTTTGGATAAAAACAAACTCGAAAAATGCTTCTAGAAAGTGATATTGATAAAGTTTATTCATCTATTTAACAGTTTGATTCGAAAAAAATAAATGATCATTGTTTCATTCATCCTGACTTGAAGGAAATAAAATTCTTTTTTTTTTGTTTAAAAAAATGATTCGAGCGTAATTTGGCTGCTATTGTTTGAACGTGGCTCATCCACCTAGGGAATAGGTAATGTTAATTGTGTGAGATTGATTGATTGAATATTAACGTCGCACTTTTCAGCTACACGAGGGCTTTTGGCGACGGACCACGTAATTTTGAACCATGGTCAAGTGACGTGGACGGCTGGCACCCCCTTCTCCTAACTACCACACCACACCAACGGGAGGACGTTTCAGTTCTCGACAGATTTAGCGTGCATCGCTGCCCTACACGGCGGGTCTTTAGTGGTACTGGGCTCGAACTCGTGACAAGGCAAGCCACGATCCGATACCTATAACACTCAGCTACCGCGGCCTAATTGTGTGAGATGGAATATCTTGATTGTTCCGTTTCAAAAATTAAACAACAGATTTAGGATAAATGAATTTAAAATGCTTCATTAGTGAATTATAGATAGAAAAACAATATATTTTTTAAAACTTTTTTCTAACTTTTTTTTACTCTTACCTTTAAAAAAATTGAGTAGTAATGGTCGTGAACTCGTGTCCAGCTTTGTCAAGTCGTGAGTTCGAGTCCTGGTGATAATAAACACTCCGAGTCGCGACGAAAGTGAATCATGTCGAGTTTTCAAGAGGTGGTTGCTAGTTCTGGTGATCGTGGTTCAAAATGGAGTTTTATCGCCAATGGCTCTTTTGAACCTTTAAAGGGCAACGGTAAAAA